>CM028343.1:78916223-78971277 GCA_016618105.1 Dendrobium huoshanense | reverse complement strand
ATGACCCAAGATGCCCGAATCATCCAGCATATCCTTAGATCTTCAATTATTCCTAAAGCTGGTGATAGGATAAACATAACCCCTCTCCTCTCTTGTCTAACTTTTTTAATCATGAAAAGACAACCTATCGATGAAGCCCAACTCATCCTAGATCATATCTATGGGCTTTCAGAAATAGGACATCCTGATCAGAAGAGGAAGAAGAATATTTCTTTAGGGCACTTGATTACTTATGTTTTGGAGAAGAAGTACAATATAGTCCATCCTGATGAGGAATATGAAGAGACAGTTTATTACAACGATGCATCTTTCAGACTGCTCTTCAGGGAGGAAAAAGAAAAAGAAAAAGCACATGGCAGTGCTTCAGAAGAAGAAGAAGAAGGAGTGCAAGCTTCTGCTTCTCAATCAGATTACCAGAATCTGATTGAGAGATTTGATAGACTAGAGACTCACATTGATCAAATGTTTGATCAATTTGATGCTCATCTTACGCAGCAGCAACATGACATTGGTAATATTAGAGATGAAGTTCATGAAATAAATACCAATGTAATGTTAATGGCCTCCTACTTCAATCTCTTTGGCGGCATTCCTCCTCCTCCTCCTCCAGAACAGTAGAAGTTTTTTTTTTTATGTGTGTCTGTTGTATTTTTTGTTTTGTTGTTATGTTTTTTTTTAAGTTCAATGTTTTTATGTAATTTTTTTTAATCAATGAAAGTTTGTTTGTCTTAGATTTGTTTTGAAATGTGCCTAATCTTTATGAATTTCATTAATATTGTTTTTAATCTACATTGTGCTCAAATTCGATTGTAATGTGAGATTATCTATATTAGAAAATCTAGACTTTCTAAATTTATAATTTGTCTATAACTTGTTGTATTTAGAATTTTTAAATTCATGTCTATTCATTTAGACTACATAAAATTTAATATTGTTATTGCAATTTTGATGTTATCTTATTTTGTATTTCTATGCTCAAATGATATTTATGCACCTAGAAATATTTGAAATGTTAGATTATAGATTTTGGAAAGAATTGGTCAAATTACTCTTGAAAATTGTACAAATGTACAAAAATCAAAAGGGATTCGCAAAAATTTGCAAAGTGAAAAAGAGGCACAAAATAAGCCCAACCAAAGACAAATGCACAAAAATGTGCTCCAAAACTTTGAAAAGATGTGCAAAGCACCACATGAGGTAATTCTCTTCTTTCCAAATTCGTTTAATCTCTTGATTCAAGTTGATCTAATGTTCATTTATATTCTATTGAACTTTGAAATATAGAATTTTTTTTACATCTCACTTGTAATGATTTTCAATAATCAAAATGTCTAAATTGAATCATGTCTTTGATAAATTCTTCTTACTTACAATGTTATATCATTTCATAAATTTTATGAATTTCTATGATTGACCTAATATCTTTAGTTTAAAATTGCATACTCTATGTCAAATCACAATTTAGATTAAATTTTAACAATGAATTTCATATTATTATTTACATTTCTTGTCTTTTTCTTCTTCACTTTTTGTTGCTGTCAAAAAGGGGGAGAAATTATTATGTTTATGTTTGTGTTTGTGTTTTTGTTTTGTGATTTTTATTTTCTGTTAAAAACACAAATATTGTTTTTGTTTTTGTGATTTGTGTTTTCTGTGTTAAAATTTTTGAAAAACAAAAATATTGTTCTTTAATGCCTCCTTATTTTAATGTACTCATAAATTCAGGGGGAGTTTAGGAGATAAGAGATTATGTTTTAACTTGAAACCATACTAATAATAATTGTTTTGCCATCATCAAAAAGGGGGAGATTGTTTGAATAGTTGCTATTTGAATGATTTATATTTGTGCAACTTATGTAGTTTTGATGATTCCAAACATTATTGTTCAGATGTATAATTATCTCCTAACAATTTCGAAGATTTGCACTTGCTCTTGTGTGTACTAACATTTCAGGAAAATCAGACTCCAGACTACGAAAACTTCAAATCAAATTCAACATGAGAAATTTTGTTTATTTGAAGTGTCTTTTCTTTGAATTAATTTTGAAAGGGAGTGATTGTAATTGAGTGAATAAAATCTCTCACACACAAACTAAGGAGATCTTGAAATTCTATACTGATCGTACAGGACGATATATATCGTACTGGACGATCTGTCAGTTATCTCCTATAGAGCATTTGGAACGAATAGGAACTTGCTTCAAAAAATTTTTCTAAGTCCTATTCGTCCAGGACGAATTTTTATATCGTCCCCGGCGATGGGCGCTCTGGAAAATTTTCGTACAGACGAAAATAAATATCGTACCGGACGAACAGCTCTCTGGAAAATTTTCGTCCAGACGAAACCAAATTATCGTCCCCGGCGATGGGCGCTCTGGAAAATTTTTGTCCAGACGAAATAAATAATCGTCCAGGACGATCGGCTCTCTGGAAAATTTTCGTCCAGACGAACATATTTTCGTCCAAACGATAAACCGACTTAGGACAGTTTTCAGCAGTTTCTAGAACCGACCTTGTAATAACCGTTCGTACTGGACGAACCTAGTTCGTACAGGACGATCAGCTGTACGAAGTCATTTCGTACACATATACAAATTGGGTCGTTTCAGATCGTTTAAGTAAAATCGTCCAGGACGATCCACGATCGTACCGGACGATCCACTGCGTACAGAATTGAAGACTTGCAGTTTTTGGGCGGTTTTTCATGTCTTTTGTATAAATACTTCAAATTAGACTGCCACCCAATCTTTTTGTCACTTGAACTTCGTGCCTATTGAGAGAATAGTCAAGGGGAGAGTGGAAGAGAGCATTCAAAGGAGGATTCCTACCATTGGAGCAAGAATGCTTCACTTGGATTGCTAAGGTAAGAATCTCTACTTGTGAAATTGGATTTCTTCACTCTTTTCTTTCTTTCTTCTAGGTTCTTGTGAGAAGATCATTCAAGAAGGTCCGGTTCTCTGCCGACACTTGAAAAGTGTGAACAGACGTGGGTTCTCTGCCTACACTAGGAGAGTGTAAAAGGAAGAAGGTTCTCTGCCTACACTTGGAGAGTGTGAACAGCCGTAGGGTTCTCTGCCCACACTAGGAGAGTGTGAAAGGACGACGGTTCTCTGCCAATACTGTGGATTGTGTAAAAGGACGACGGTTCTCTGCCGCACCGGGGAGTGGTGAAAAGAGGGTTTTGTACAGGCTTCTCCGCCTTGCTGTGGGTGCTAAAGGAGAGTCACTTTGTGGTATTAGTGCAATACTCAGAGGGTGCCTCTGAGGAGTGGATGTAGGTCTGGTTATAGACCGAACCACTATAAATCTGGTGTCATTTACTTTATTGCTTTTACGTTTCCGCATTTTAAATTTCTGTTTTAACAACTCTGTGGTTGAAAAACATTTTTCTACAAACTTTAAAAGAAAATTTCATTTCGGTTCAACTTTAAATTTTAAGAGGGTATAAAATTTTTAAAACTACCAATTCACCCCCCTCTTGGTAGCCTTGGGACATTTACTTAGGTTTAACAACCTAATTACTAGATTCAACAGATACATCCATCACGACGGTGGATAAGGCGTTATAAACCATCAAGTGGTTACACATCTTGTCAAAATTGATGTGACAAAATTTGATGGCAAAGAAAACTTTGGCATGTGATATGGGCTCTGAAAACTAATGCCCCAGAACACCGTTAAAACTCTCCTGCAAAAAGAGGAAAGGTCAGGGAGTGAATTTTTAGAGCCCGTAGATTTCTGGAAACTCCACTGAAGATATATTTCTCTTTCCATATTTGGCTAGTTGCATATGCGCTATAGTAGCAACTCAAATATAGTAAATTGAAATATACAATTAATAAATTGTAGAATGTAATGAATTTCTTGTACTTCTCAAAGTATGGTTCTAAATTATTACAACTATTAGATAGAATCTGTTTATCTACTTGTGTTATTTTGTTTTGTTGAGTCTCTATAAACTGTGGGGTAATATATCAAATTTTTATCATTGATCCTCATCTTTTATTTGTGCATAATGGATCTTCAAAACACACATTATATTATAAAGCTAGGGCATGGAGCAAACATCCACCTAACCAATGATATAATTAATATTGGAAAAACATAAGCTAACATCCACTTTGGTGGTTTTGAAATCCCAACTACTTCTACTATTGCTACTGTTGTACATGTTCAAGTAATGTCTATTAATTTCATACATAAAGGCCTAATCCTACTCAAGCATCAACACGATGTGCCAATCAAACTTTGTCGCAAGTACAATCTATTGGAGTTATTTCAACTGAAGAGGTCTCTGGGAAGAGGACCTCTGTTTTTAAAAGGCTATCCCATCATAAAGCCCTGATTATGAAGAGGGTTGTTATTGGAGAAAAAATTTCTCTAACACCTATGTCATCTGCTACGTGGCCAACTGGGCCATTTGCACCTGGAAGACATGATGGTGAATCTTCCTCATCATGAGTTAAACTGTCCATGAGGTAAATTAGAAAAAGAAATGTAGTGTTGCGAGAATAAAATTTACTGGCAAAATAACCAATTGTTCCTTCAAATCCAAAGCTAGAAGTGAATATTCCTACAAATAACAAGTTTGCAAACTTAAAATGGGTAAAGAGGAATAATTCCACTTGTAATGTTAAACAATCATTTTGGGCTCAATAACATCAAACTACTATTCATTGAGATAAATAACATGAAACCTTGTCAGTAAGAGTGCATAAGGTTTTGAAAGCTTTGAAAGAGAAAGGTTTAATAAAGAAGAAGTATGAACGATATGTTGTGATGAAAGCTAAGAAAAATATGCCTAGAAAGTTATCCTTTGTGATAGTAGCACAATACATGTAATACCCCAAGATCCGTGTAGCGAAAGGATTCATCTGATATTTTTCTACTTCCCTCTTTTGCTGTTCATATCAATCCATCCATACATATATCCAGAGATAATTACATTACAGAAAAGAAACTGCAGCGGATACTATAATTCACAAAATATATAACAGTCAAAGTACAGACAAAAGAAATATTACACTAGCCATACAGGCTACAAAAGAAAGCCTACCAAGGCTACAAAAGAAAAGCTACGGAACTCGGCAGAAAGATCGTCAAACTGGAGGCCCTGCACCTGAAATCATTAACCACATATAATGAGCTTACAAAGCCCAGCAGGTCACCAAAGCCTACAACTGAAATCAAAGCACGACACTGAAAACAATATGCAGGTTAATTAAATCAAGTCAAATCAATCAATCGAACATGATCAATGAGTCAATGCAATACAGAAATCAATAGTCAATAAGACCAAGCAATGCAGCGGTAGGCAAATCGATAAATCAATTCAATCAATCAAAGTCGTCTATCAAATCGATGCTATCAAATCAATACGGTCTAATCAATTGAAATCAATCGAGAAAGGCGATACGAAGCAATGAATCTATAAAACAGTCCATACGGTGTAAAACAGCAGCAACAGTGAATCCATCAAATCTATAGGCAGCAGTACAATAAATCTATAAGCAGTAGTACGATGTCCATACTATCAATGCAATATCTATATCCATCCATTTCTATATCAATGCTCAGTGGAATCAATACTCAGTAGTCAATCGATGAAATCAATGAAATCCGTACAATAGTAAATCAATTCGATAAATCCAATCAATATCAATAAACCGATCCGACATCAATAAATCAATACAAATCAGGAAATCTAATGCGATGCAATAACATGTACATGCAATTTCATACACTGGTCTTACTCGACAAGCCCAAACACTAGTCATGATGCTGTTGTAGTTATCAATCGTTCAATATCAATAGTGCTGTTGTAGTGGTCAATCTATATCAATAGTGCTGTTGTAGTTCGTTCAATATCAATAGTGCTGTTGTAGTTAGTTCAATATCAATAGTGCTGTTGTAATTCGTTCAATACACGTTGGTTTCTATAACCAACGTTCAACTAGGTTTCCACTTGTCTTTCAGCAATCAATCAATCAATGCAATAATCGATGCAATAAGCAATATTAAAGAAATCGAGAACGATCACATCAATAGTCAAAGGCAGATCAATTCAATCTATCAATTCCGGGAAAATCAGAAATCATACGAAAATCGGGCAGAGTAACGGTAGTCTATCGAAATTACACAAAAAGCCTACAAAAAGATAAATTCTGAATTTCACCAAATTACAACAGAATAACCACGGCATCAATGCAAGACTATCAATCTATAGAATCCAAATCAAATCAAGTCCTGATAATATTCTATTCAATTAAAATCGCGTAGAATCAATTCCGACCGGTAAAATCTTCGTAGAATACAGTCAAATCGTGTACAATAATCATATCTATAACATACTAAAAGTTGTGCGGTGAAAGTCTTGTCAAATCAAAACCATGTCGAAAAGTCGACTACGAAAACACAAAACAGATCACATCTCGGTCAAAACACAATATCTTCGAAAACAGAAGTAAGGTTCGGAGTCCTTACCACGAGATAAACAAACTATCCAACAGCAACGAATGACGAAAATCGCTCCGCGGGCCTCGAAATCGGACTTCTTCCTTTGCTTTCCTTCTCTTTCTCTCTCCTCAGATATTTTGATTTTAAAAAAATGTTTTTCTCTCTCCTCAAAACGAGCTCATTTCCCTTAAGTAATGCTCATATCGGCCCGGCCGATCGTCTCGATCGTCCTGGACGATCAGACCAAATTCCCATCGTCCTGGGACGATTTTTCAGGACGATAATTACTATTCATAGGCGATAAAAACCCCTACTCACTGACTTGTGCCATCCACTGATCGTCCCGGGACGATACCTCGATCGGCCTGGACGATTTCATCCAGAAATCATTCCAGAAAGCACTCCAGAAATCAGCTATTCAATGCACTGATCGGCCTGGACGATCTCAACTTCATCCTGGCCGATCCTGGGAGGAAAATCACTTTTCCAGAAGCTACAGCAAAGGAACGAGGTCTTACAATACATAACAAAACAAGTTTTGCAAGGTGAGCATCATAGCGTGACACTTAGAAATCATGTTTGAGAATCCACTATCGAAAGGTACCTGTCAAAAGGTAAACAATTATGGAGGCCAAAGTCTCATGAAGAAAAGTCCAAAGGTATGACATCTGGAGTATATTCCCAGATATTTACTAATAGAAAAATCTGACAAGAGTGGATTGCAATGAAGCATATTTTTGCTGATGATTCATGATGTCCAATACTTTGGAGAATCCTCCAAGGGATCCCATCACAATCTAACCATAACTTCAGAGGAGGAGAAGGTGCTCAATTATGATCCTCTAATTGAAAGTTTGTTGATGCCCCATGTGAAACAAGAAGTTCATTGGAGGTGTTGCTAAAAAATTCATGTAAAAGAAGATGATAAAGAAGAAGATGATAAAGAAGAACATGATAAAGAAGAAGATGAAATAATGGGCATTAAAGATGTATAGTAAGGCATACTAGTGGACAATCAAATTCACAAGCTTATCAACAAGGAACTTTAACTACAATTCCTCTTAATATTGTGCAATAATAAGAAGGAGAGAATGAAGAAAGATTATTTCTTATCTTGGAAAGTCAAGAAGAAGAAGAAGAAGAAGAAGAAGAAGAAAAAGAAGAAGAAGAAGAAGAAGAAGAAGAGAAAAAAACTCGAACACAAAGAGACATGCAATGGGAAATGAAAAAAGAAATATAGAAAATTCTCTCAGCTCAATATCAAGATAAATGAAATGATGAATCAAATGAATATGATGATGCAACTATTGCAAAAAGATGTTGTTGTAAATCTTGTATTGGTTCAAGCTTCTAATCAACAAGAATCTAGTAGTGGGCCAGTCAATCCACCAGTTAGCTCAATGCCACAAGCATTTGGAGTATAAGATGTTCCAAAAAAAAAAAAGAAATAAACTAAATTTAGTACCTTTTTCATTCCACTCAATCTAATCTAAGTTCATTTGAACTAGTGACAATTGATAAACTTGATAGACTTATTAGTGAAAAAATTAAGGCCGTTATCACACCTAAATAACCAGAAAATTTAGTAAGCAAAGGGCACCCATATCTTAATGAGTACGATCAGGTGACATATTCTATGGGATATTTAGTGCCAAAATTTAATACTTTCAATGGTAATGGAAATTCAAAATAACACCTAGCTCAATTTAATGCAACTTGTGGAAAAATTGGAGGTGTTGATGATTCACTATTCTGTCAATTTGTTTGTAGTTTAACTTCAACCGCTTTTAAATCATATATAAAACTACATAATGATTATGTCAAAACTTTTGCTGAATTGGAGATAATGTTTATGAAAAGATTTGCTAGTGCTGTGAAAAAGACTACTATGTTGACCTCATTTTAGAAAAAAAAAATGACTCAGTAATGAAGTATATCACCCGTTGGAGAAAATTGAGTATTAAATGTGAACAAAAATTAGAAGAAGATCATGCAAATCAATATTAATAGGTAACATCGATGATAAGATGGTACCCTATCTTTGCATGGCTTCAATTTTCACATTTCAAGAGTTGCTAGATCGGGTAGAAAACTTTGAGAAGCTAAATCTTTCTAAATCTAAAATTTATATGGATAGATCCAAAAGAAATAAGGCTCCAATGCAAGAAAAGGTGAAGCTCGTGCCTCTTATAATATTAATAAAAGAAAGCAATCAATAATAAAGAAGACAAAGATAAAGAAAGGGAAAATTTTGATCCTTAGTAAAAGTTAATACTTTGAGGAAACAATAATAAATCAAGAAACTTTCATACTGAAGGAGAACGTCTTAAACCAGCAATGAGAGAAGGTAATCGAGCATTTTCATCTCTTAAAGAGAAAATGACAAAAGAATATTCTCTTAGAAGAGAGTGTGGCTATGTTATTTCGTCATGCACTCAAAGCAGGTCAAGAATTACCAAAATCCAAAAGATATGAAGAGGCAGATAAAACTGATGAGCCTAATTACTATCAGTATCACCAAGTGATTAGCCATTCTATTGAAGATTATTATGAGTTCAAAGATCGGTTAAAAAAATATATGAAAGGAGATAATTCACCCTATCAAAGAGTGTTTTGGTGCAACCAAAGGAGTCAACAAGACTGATTACTTCGTTCCCCGTATCATCAGTTGAAGAAGCAAAAGAAGCAGTGATGCAAGAACAAAAATGAGAAATTGCTATTTCAAACAAGATAGTAAAAATGCTAAAGCAATTTGAAGGAGTTCCTGTGTAAAATGAAAGTCTCCGATTGAACTAGTAGTTGAATTAAAAATGAAGCTAAATTCAAGTATATTTATTTCTAAATTATCACTTGGGAGACATTTTGATCAAGCTAGTTCATCATATTTTAGCAATGCATTACCAAGGAAATTTAACAAGTCATTCTGACAAAGGCAGCCAAAAAAGAAAAAAAAAATTGTTGTTAAAAAATTTATCAGTAATCTTAAAGAATCTTATCAACTAGTAAGGCATATTATTGTTGACCTCATTATTTGAGGTTGATTTCCCCAGAATCAATATCTAGCTCCTAGGTTTTCGTAACCTAGCATAGACGTCATCCAATAGGATTTCTCTTAGGTGGACGCCCACTGACGTAGCATCGACTCGAACCTATCACTCAACTCAAATCAGGCTCGATTTTTGATTCGTCGATGTCGATCGACTCAATCTAATTTATTTTCGATCAAATTGATACATTATTGGGCTCAAATCAATTCACCAATCGAATCAAAATCAAATCAAATTAACTCAAATTAAATTCGATTTCAATGGCTCCAATTAACCCGTTTTGACTCATCACAAGTATATATATAATAATAATTGATACGTCGTCAAAAATTATCTTAATCGGGCACGAATCTCGATGCAAAATCAAGTTTGGAAACTTCAAAAATTAATTCGGAGACCATCTGAACTCCGATTTCAGCAAACTTACAGTCGAACTGAGCGTCTCAGGAATACAAACCCAACGACACCAAGATCAACCCAATCCGAGCCCAAATGAGTCCAAATCAAGGGCTCAAAGCGCTGTTGGAAGGTTCAAACCGCAATTTGAGTTACCATGCAAACGGTCTCCGATTTTGACGAGCTTATACTCGAATCGAACGGATCGACGAGACGAATCCAATGAGCCTAAGATCACCGAATTACGAAATCATTAAGGCCTTCAAATGTCAACCGAATGGTCCATGGTCAAAGGGTTCAGCAACAACCCATAACCACCCACTCTCCCTCTCCCTCAACCCATAACCACCCACTCTCACTCTCCCTCAACCCAAAAAACGTCCAAGCCTCCCTCCTATCATACATGACACGTCCAAGCCCCTCCTCTCATCTAATCTCCAGCCCTAGAACCCCAAATGAACCCCTCTATGCTACGGCTTGTTCAACCAGAGGCAACAAAAAGTGATAAATTTTCTTCTTCTTGATCCCTTTCTTCTACATTCTTTTTTTTTTTTCTTCTTCACTATATCAATCATCAAAATATTAAGAATATATTGATTCCCATTTCTCTCTATGGTTGTAGAAGATGAGGGATTTAGATCATTTCATTTCTTTCATTTTGGGATATAATGTTGATTTTATAGAAGTCATAAAGCATTATCTTTAAAATTTCTTATTGCTTCTAATAGTTACATGTCTTTGATGTTGTTTTAAGAAAGTTTTTGGTGAGAAATGTGATGAAATTTTGTTGTTGTCTTTAAGAGAAGAGATTAAATATATCATTTCTTGTTAAAATTGTAAATTAATGCGTATGATTAAGTTGATTTTTCTTCATCAATATCTAAGGGTGTAATATATGCATATATGTGCAAATTGTAACTTGTGCATGTCTTGAAAAATAGGAAGCGAAAATTGTTTGTTTTATAGGTGGAAGTATATGTTGGAAATATTTTGTGTTGAGAATTGAATGTTTTGAAAAGTGCTTTGCGTTGAGGGAGAGGTGTGTATTATTTTGAAAGGTGAATTGTGAAAATTTTTGGGAAGGATATTTTTGTACATTTTGGAGAGGTGAAAAGTATATATTGTGGGTAAGTAAAAGTGTGTATTTGTGAGAAGTGAAAAGTGTATGCGTGTATCTTTCTAAAAAGTATGGGTGATGTTTTTGAAAAGTGATTCGTGCGTGTGCTTTAAAATGTAATCGTGTGATCTTTGTAAGATGAAAGTTATATATGCTTCGAAATATGAAATGTGTAAATCTATAATAGTGAAAAATATAGTGTTGAAATGAATTGTGTATAAGTTAAAAGCGATGTGTGCGAAATATAGTGAGGCTAATGGGATCGAAAAGTTGATATTTATGTGTTTTGAAAGTTAAAGTATGTGTATATGAATAGCTAAGTGAATGTTTTGAAAAATATATATGAAATATGTTAGAAGGTGAAATGTAGGAATTTTGGGTAAAATGAAACGTGTGTGGAGATAATGTGGTTTTGAAAAGTAAAATGCTTTTGACTATGTGTATTGAGAGATGAGATATTTTGGAAAGCGTGTGTTAGAAAATATTTGAATTTTAAACGATTCAGATTCATAAAGGATTCAAATTGAAGTGTACAAGTGTAAGAGGTAAATTGTTTATTTTGTGAAAATTGTGTAAATTAGAAAGAGTGGTATTGAATATTGAAAGATTGTAAAGTGTACTTCCAAAAGTAAAGGTTCCAAAAAATAAGCAATAGAAATGGTGTTCAAGCCCGAAGAAAGGTATATCTTTACTTTTAGTAAATTTCAATTATTTCATTATTATTTATTAAATGAACTTTCTAATACCTATTTTCCTTGTTTTTTTGTTTTATTTGCATAAACTGTGAGGAATGGTACCGGTCGAGGGAACAAAAGGACAAGGAGCTAATGACTTCAGTCGCCTTTATCCAGCCGGGTAGAGGTGCTACGGGCGGAACCACCGGGTCGTAGCCCCCGGTGACTGTGAGTATTTCTAAACTTAGAAAATCTTTAGGGACCCCTTGATGTGGTGTGCGTGAATCATTCCTTTAGGTTCTTGTAGTATCTTCAATTTAATTAGGATTACTTTTTGCTCTTAGATCCCTAAACCCCTTTACATGTACGAAATGTCCTAAGGGTTAGTAATAATAAATTTTTATCCCATACAACAGTAGTGACATTTAAGGACAAAAATTAAGGACAGAGTCTTAAAAAATTTAGACTTAGAATGCATGCACACTTTAGGATAGAAACTTATAACATAGAAAATTTAGTGACATCTCATTTTAGAATTAGTAAACATCTTTAAATTAGAATTCAATCAATTAGAAAACTTTAGCTAATAATTGACTTAGGACATTTCAAAACCTCACAGCCTACTACACACACTTAGATTTGTTTGTTAGGACAACCGACTCTAGTTTTAGGTTAGGCCGGTGTTTATTTTCTTACTGCATTGTGACGGGCTTTTTCTCGATTTCCACTGTATGCTGGTTGTAAAAATATTGGTGTGTTTGCTTACTTACTCTTATTGCATTCTGTGATGTTGGTTTGATTGACGATTAGATTACCCATAGGCTAGGAACGATCTGGATTGTTAACATGATTTTCTGCAGGTCGCCACACTCGTGCAGGGCAGAAAAAGGGGGCTAATTAATCAAAAAATTTATATAAATGCTACAGGTACTACAGCTGCTTAGCCCCCAAATAAGGAGTGTGACCAAGTGTGGCTTAATAATTTAAATTCAATTGCATATATATATATATAACTACGTGGGATGATTTTTATTATAAATTACTTAGGATAACCCTGCAGGTGGACTAAATTTTTCTTCCCTTTCTGTGAAATGAAATATAATGTAAATATAATATATCAAGAGTCAATAAATATGAAAGTGATTTTTTTTGAAAATGGGATATTACATCCAATTTGGAATCTAAAGAAAGGAGAATATACCTTAAATGATTATTCTCTTTTATTTGGAAAGCTAAATTAAGATGATTCAATATCCAAATAGAAAAGAAAATACCCCTCTTAGGGATGAGTTTCTTTTCATTTGGATATCCAGAACCCGACAGACCCTAGAAGCTCGTAGAAGAAGAAAAGGCAGAACGAGAAGATTGAAGAAAGAAGACGAAGAAATAAAGATTCAAGGAATAGTATATCCCAGTTTAAAAAAATCACTTGCGTCATTCTTAGGATTAGAATCCGGGTTTGTTGGCAGTGGTGCCCGGCCACTTTACTTTTCTGCAAATTCTGGGTGTAATATGGACATTGGACATTGGACATTATATTTGAATTATTAAAATTGATTGTTTACATTGTTTGTGCAGTAGATTTTTTTAGGACTTTGCATGCCGTGTTTTGTTTTAGCCTGGATTCGAATCGGAGAGATTTTTTTCGTAAGGGTACGCTTAAAAGTCTTATACTTGTAATTTTAAATAAAAATTTTTAGGCTTACATAGTAACTCTAACGACCTAGAAGTAAGCTCGGGACCGCCGAGTGTCAGCATAAGCATATTAATACTTTTTCTTCCTTATTAGGCACCTCCCCACCTGCGGGTTCTGGCAGATCACTTGACCTATGAGGGTGTAGTTCTGTCAAGGGGAAGTTGTGCAATCTCTAGGAAAAAAACCTATTTTCTAAGCCTAATTTTAAAACTGCTTCATATTCATTTTATGCATTCGAGTCAATTAGCATGCATTGCATTAGATACAAATTAAAAAGAGTCTAAAATATTAATAGCATTTCTAGACATTTCTCATCATACATAAGTTAAGGGGCCAATTAGGATCTGTCATAGATGTCGGCCCCTAATTCCTTAAAACTTAAATAAACATCCTTACCCATCTTTCATAAGAGACTGGATACATGGTTTTAAAGCGCTTAGGTGGTTAGCTAGCTCCCTAATCCAGGCCGGGGTAAGTCCAGATTTGCACTTCATTAGTTAGGTTCGGGTTGCTACTTTGTAGTACCAAAATTAGATTTAGGTTCTGAGGCAGATTCTTTTTAGATCTTAAGTCCTCGCCCTCCGGGAATATAATCCCAACTTTCTAATAAAAGGTCAATTTAAATATAAAATTTCTCTCTTAAAATGTAAAGCCCAATATAGGATAGACTGAGGTTGTCTCTGAGCTTTTTAGAATCCGGCTCCTCCTACTTTTTCTCCTTTGACTCACCAATAAATGTTCAACATTGAACTTTCTCCTTGAAAAATCTTTACTTCTGTTTCTTGTATTCTACTTTGTAGTTAAAAGAGTATGAAATCACTGCTTTAATCGAGAGTTTTCTTAGGAGTATCCCTCATAGGATATAATTAACTATAGAGGCTTGCTCCTATAGGGATTTGAGAACCCCAGACTAAAATAAACCTTGTTTTATTTATATAAAATAAGAGAAGAATCTTATGGAACATAGATATTTTTAAAACCTTATTTCTAATTTTGAATAGACTTGTAAAATGTTATTATTATCTTTTCAGATAATATAATATTATACTTGTTATATTCAACTTCAAAAATAATGAATTTTATAAAACTCATTCTCGCTTTTGGATATCTTGAAGAATGTTATGTTTGTCTTTTAAGATGATATAATATTCTTCTTACCATATCTAAATAAAATAATGAATAAACTTTAAAAAAAAAAACTGTATTTCTATCTTTAAACATATTCTATATAATTTCATGTTCATCTTTAAAGATGATATGTTATTCTTTGAACTATGTTTGACTATAGAAATATCAATTTTCAAAACCCTATTCTGATATTGAATCCATTGTAGAATATTGTGTCGGTCTCTCGAGACTGTACTTTATTCTCAATGTAGTATTCGATTACAAAATAGGAGAAATCAAAATATGCGTGGTGATACACAATTTTTTTCCCACCAAGGTTTTTCTGGCGACTCCGCTGGGGATCAATCCTCTCTCCATCTTTAGCAGTATTTTATACCCTTTAATCGGTAGTATACTTATGCTTGGCATAGGTTGTAACTACCTTTCTTCCGCCGGTTCTTTTATTCATTTCATTCTTGAATAATTCGGCCGGTATCTAAAAAAATTTTAGAGGTCTTATTTTGGACCCCGTTAGAAAACTAATGAGGAGCTCCTTTGTATGACCTTTTTGTAAAGAAAATTCCTGTTTGCTAATTCAAATGTTGCAGTTACAGTTTCTTGTAGCTTGATGTTTGAGTTAGCATTAGGTCCAAAATCTCTTTGCCCAATCTTTAGTAATATGTACAGTTACTTCTTTTAGTAACTTAATGTATTATTTGGATTGGGTCCAAAAAAATTTTAAGTCTTCAAAAATTTTAAACTTCTGTGTCCTATCCAACATGTTGCAGTTATATATTTTTTTTCAACACGTAGTAGGACAAATCTTAAGAAAATTTAAGCTTTTAAATCAAATCAAAGTTTTCTCCTTATTTAAACCAACATATTATAGTTATATATTTTTATAGCTTAATATGTGTGGTATGACAGGTCCAAAAGCTCAAACCTTCAAATCAAAAATTTCTGCTTGTCCTAATAACATATTGTAGTTACATGTCCTTTGTAGCTTGATATGTTTGTTAGGACAGGGTCCAGAATTTAATATATGAAAGATTTTCAAGATTAAATTCAATTTACATTGAGAAAAGTTTGAAGGTTTGAATATAAGTTAAGCTTGTAAAAATAAATTTTCTTAGAGAAAATAGCAGGTTGATTTCTTTTAAAAAAAATTTACCTCCATCTTCCTTAAAAATTAATTAAAACTTCATTGTGGTTGACTCCTCTAAACACTTAAAGAATAAGACCAATGGTTATAAATCCTAAAAAGAAAAGTGTGTTCCCTCCCTCCCTCCACTTGAGTGGATTAACACTTTAGATGAAGATATATTTAATCTTATTTCCTTTTGGAACCTTAAAGCATAAAAGTTTAGCTAATTTTGCTAAGTTCCTAGCAATTGCTGAATTAAATTCAAATATATTTTCAAATCTTTTATTCAACCATGTTATGATTTTTCTAATCTTAGGAATGAATAATTATTGATTGATATATTGAATTTTGAAAATATTTGGAATTCCCTCACCTTTAAACCTTTTTTATAGGTTAAAGTTTAATATGCATATAAATCCTATTTCCTAAGAGTACTACATGGATACGATGATTTGTCCTCTACTATGTGGTTTAACTCTTATAGAAAATAGATCTTAAGGCATATGATAAAGATAAATGACCTAATCAATTATACAAAAAATCTTTGTTTACCATATGCAGTTTTCTCTTATGATGATATTTTTAAATCAAATATTAGCTAAGTTTACACTTGGCTTTATTATTTCATTTGAGAAAACTCATGAGCAATTCTTATTAAGATTGATCATCTTAAATTTTCATTTCAGTCAAAGACTTGGGATAATTCAAGGTTCTTTATTAAGGCTAACCCATTATATGATAAATATTTCTTTGTCATGTGGATTTTCCTTAAAATGAATTGACACACCTTGAATTGATATCGAGTCAGGTGATTTTATAACATATTTAATAGTTTTCTTCTTCAATAAAAACAAAATATCATATTTGGGTTCACCCATTATGATATTCATATATATCTTCTTTTGAATTAAGATTTATGTCAAATTAAAATTGGAGGAAAGGAAAGTTTTGTTCACCTCGTTGTTATACATTTCATAGGCATCTTGCAAATTGATGAACTTATTTCATAATTATCTCATTAAAGTTATTTATTCATACTATAGGATTGGGTCCGATTTGTAGATCCATATTCCTTATATAAGAGGGTTAATTTTCTACTCTTATACTTGGAAGATGGTTTTACAACTAAAATATTCATTTCAAGATTTAAGTTGAGGAAGCCTTCTTAAAAAAAAAAGTGAAGGAAAAGAAAAGAAACAAGAGACACATTCATTAAATGTGTAGCAAAAAAAAAAAAAAAAAAAGTGGCTTCCCTTTCTAAATCTTGAATATCATATGACCTATCATCCTTTAGTATTTTTAACATTTAACTTTGAGAATTCAAAATTTTGGTTCATCATCAAGCATTGATGTTCTATTAGATGTAAAATACATATACCATCTGAAAGATTTGAAAAAAATGAATTTCTATCTCCAATTTAATTTCTTTGGATCTTAATTCAAAAAGAAGAAAAATATGAAGAAGAAAACCCCAGTTTTGCTTGTAGGGAGCTTTGATCTGGGTTAACAAAATCTAAATCTTGAGACCTCTCTAGTTAGCAACTTGAGTAGGTCAGTTCATATATTCAAATCATTTAAAAAAATCACATAGATGATCAATCTAAATGGAATTATAATGGTGCTAGTTATGCATTATTTGGGTTTCACATATATAACCTAATTGAGATGCATAAACAAATCATGATAAAAAAAAATCTTTAACTCTCTTTTAGAAATCTTCCAATTTGAATGAGATTCTAGACAGGATCCTGATACTGGATGATCTATAGTGATATTTATGGATATAAAAATCACTTTCTTTATATTCAAAATTTTAAAACTAAACTAAGGGACATCCCTTAGTTGGTTCTGAGATGATTGTCTAATGTTCTCATTCACTATTGAATAACTATAACTTCCAAATTTAAATCTATTATTGACTGAACTAGGATGTTAGAACATGTGGGGTTCTATCCTTAGTGATATCGATGATACCTTTATTTGAATCTTTATCAAACTTCAAAACAAAATCAAGCTACAATTTGACTTGGTCCATGATTAACTTATCTCGGATGTTAGAATTAGAAGAATTCTATTCCTGATAAAGTCAATGGTAACGCCATCAAAAAGATATTAAAATTCAATTCAAAGTATATCTTTTTCATAAATTAGAATCGGATGTTAGAGTCTAACCAACTCTATCCCTGTTAAATAATATTTCCATAGTATTGAAATCTAAAATATTTGAAACTACAATTTTCTTTAAAGAAAGTTGTTAAGTTTTGAATATTTTGATTAAACTCATGTTGATCATATTCAAACTATTTAATTTAAAGGGAGTCAACCAATCCTTCGTTGAGTTTTTGAATCTTTTCCAATATCATTTTGATTGGGTTAAGATAATTAAAACTTAAGCGATTACAATCAAATATTATAAGAAAATTATATAAAAAAAATAAAGCTTTCACTTTTTGATGAAAATCAAATTTTTCTCAATCCTTGTGAGTATTTGATATTCCTTAATATTTTCACTATAAAGGATGCTCAAATATACTCATTGTTCTATAACAACTTATGCAAAAGTTAAAATTTTCTAAAGGAAATTTTATCATGTTGCATTTAGTTCTCCTAGAACATGCGAATGAGGACTCTAGAAAATTCATATTATTTTCTTCGAGTTGATCGAAACAAATTCAATCATAACATCAATCTTTAAACAAAATCTTGCATTTCTCCTTTGGTGGTCGAGATGCTTTGTTAAGTCTTTATTTATCAAAGATGATCAAACTGCTCTCTTTTTGTTTTCCTCACATATGATGATTCGATATAAAAATATAATCCCTAGTAGATTATTTGTAAGTTATAAAGATCATTTATAATGAAGGATAAAACAAAATTTTAATCAAAAGATTTTCAAGTCTATCAATCTTCAAAATTTTTTTTCTTTCCCCTCTAGAAAGTGACATATATAAAAGCTTATGATCTCTAGTAGAACATTCGCAAGTTGTCAATGTCATTTGTGGTTGAGGGAAAAGATTCAAAGCTTTCAAGAAATCAATCTCTTCATTAAATTTTAAATCTTAAATCCGTCTTTAGGTATAAGTCCTCCTACGGCAACCTATTAACATCTTTGGAGTTAGGAGTAAGCATCCTTAGTGGCATCCTAATCTTTGTCCCGATGAGAAGTATAAGCATCCCCAGCGGCATCTTCACTTCATTAAATTTTAAATCTTAAATCCGTCTTTAGGTATAAGTCCTCCTACGGAATCCTATTGACATCTTTGGAGTTAGGAGTAAGCATCCCTAGTGGCATTCTAATCTTCATCCCGAGGAGAAGTTAAGCATCCCCAGCGGCATCTTCTCTTCATTAAATTTTAAATCTTAAATCTGTCTTTAGGTATAAGTCCTCCTACGGCTTCCTATTGACATCTTTGGAGTTAGGAGTAAGCATCCCTAGTGGCATCTTAATCTTCGTCCCGAGGAGAAGTATAAGCATCCCTATCGGCATCTTCTCTTCATTAAATTTTAAATCTTAAATCTGTCTCTAGGTATAAGTCCTCCTACGGCATCCTATTGACATTCTTGAAGTTAGGTATAAGCATCCCTAGTTGCATCCTAATCTTCATCCAGAAGTTAAGTATAAGCATCCCTAGTGGCATCTTCTCTTCATTAAATTGTAAACCTTAAATCTGATCCTCTATGATTAGGTATGAGTCCCCACACTTAGGCTTCCTTTTAATATGATCATCTGATCCTCTAAGGTTAGGTGTGAGTCCCCACACTTAGGCATCCTTTCCTTACGATCATCCGCTAGAGTTGGAGAACGCCCCTCGTGGCACCATCCTAGTATAAATTTTAAATCTTAAATCGATCCTCTATGGTTAGGTGCGAGTCCCCACACTTAGGCTTCCTTTCCATATGATCATTTGATCCTCTGAAGTTAGGTATGAGTCCCCACACTTAGGCATCCTTTCTTCATGATCATTTGCTAGAGTTGGAGAACGCCCCTCGTGGCACCATCCTAGTGTAAATTTTAAATCTTAAATCAATCCTCTATGATTAGGTGTGAATCCCCACACTTAGGCTTCCTTTTCATATGATCATCCGATCCTCTAAGGTTATGTGTAAGTCCCCACACTTAGGCATTCTTTCTTCATGATCATTTGCTAGAGTTGGAGAACGCCCCTCATGGCACCATCCTAGTGTAAATTTTAAATCTTAAATCGATCCTCTATGGTTAGGTGTGAGTCCCCACACTTAGGCTTCCTTTATATATGATCATTTGATCCTCTGAAGTTAGGTATGAGTCCCCACACTTAGGCATCCTTTCTTCATGATCATTTGCTAGAGCTGGAGAACGCCCCTCGTGGCACCATCATAGTGTAAATTTTAAATCTTAAATCGATCTTCTATGATTAGGTGTGAGTCCCCACAATTAGGCTTCCTTTCCATATGATAATTTGATCCTCTGAAGTTAGGTATGAGTCCCCACACTTAGGCATCCTTTCTTCATGATCATTTGCTAGAGTTGGAGAACGCCCCTCGTGGCACCATCCTAGTGTAAATTTTAAACCTTAAATCTGATCCTCTATGGTTAGGTACGAGTCCCCACACTTAGGCTTCCTTTCCATATGATATTTTGATCCTCTGAGGTTAGGTGTGAGTCCCCACATTTAGGCATCCTTTCCTCACGATCATTCGCTAGAGTTGGAGAACGCCCCTCGTGGCACCATCCTAGTGTAAAACTTAAATTTTTAAACCTTCCAAGATTAAATACAATCTTTTCCATAGGTTGCTTTCTTTTCTTAGAAGACGCCCTTTAGTTCGTTGAGTTAGGTGTAAGTGCCCACTTGGTGGCATCCTTTCTCTTGGACTAGAAAGAAGACTCTAGTCTTATCAAAATCATATTCAAACCAAAATCACATTCAAAATCTCTATTCATGCCAAACTACATTCAAATCACTAAAGCATCAATGCCGACATCAACTTCAAAATCACTGAATCGACTTGAAACTCTATCAACCTTTATCATAATTTTCTGTCAAACATCAAAATTCCTTCAATTCATATACTAAGACTTTCAATTTCAACTCTTGAACTAGTTGATCATTTCGGTCAACGCCAATACGCACGATAAACTTTGACAAGTTTATCATGCCTATTGGGAGTCCATTTGTTGACCTCATTATTTGATGTTGATTTTCCCAGAATCAATATCTAGCTCATAGGTTTTCGTAACCTAGCATAGACGTCATCCAATAGGATTTCTCTTAGTTGGACGCCCACTGACGTAGCATCGACTTGAACCTATCACTCAACTCAAATCAGGCTCGATTTTTGATTTGTCGATGTCGATCGACTCAATCTAATTTATTTTTGATCAAATTGATACATTATTGGGCTCAAATCAATTCACCAATAGAATCAAAATCAAATCAAATTAACTCAAATTAAATTCGATTTCATTGGCTCCGATTAAACCGTTTTGACTCCTCACAAGTATATATATAATAATAATTGATACGTCGTAAAAAATTATCTTAATCGGGCACGAATCTCGATGCAAAATCAAGTTTGGAAACTTCAAAAATTAATTCAGAGACCATCCAAACACCGATTTCAGCAAACTTACAGTCGAACTGAGCGTCTTAGGAATACAAACCCAACGACACCAAGATCAACCTAATACGAGCCCAAATGAGTCCAAATCAAGGGCTCAAGGTGATGTTGGAAGGTTCAAACCGCAATTTGAGTTACCAAACGGTCTCCGATTTTGACGAGCTTATACTCGAATTGAACGGCTCGACGAGACGAATCCAATGAGCCCAAGATTACCAAATTCTGAAATCATTAAAGCATTCAAATGTCAACCAAACGGTCCACAGTCAAAGGGTTCAGCGACAACCCATAACCATCCACTCTCCCTCTCCCTCAACCCATAACCACCCACTCTCACTCTCCCTCAACCCAAAAAATGTCCAAGCCTCCCTCCTCTCATACATGACACGTCCAAGCCCCTCCTCTCATCTAATCTCCAGCCCTAGGAACCCCAAATGAACCCCTCTATGCTACGGCTTGTTCAACCAGAGGCAACAAAAAGTGGTAAATTTTCTTCTTCTTGATCTCTTTCTTCTACATTCTTTTTTTTTTCTTCTTCACTATATCAATCATTAAAATATTTGGGAAGGATATGTTGGAAATATTTTGTGTTGAGAATTGAATGTTTTGAAAAGTGCTTTGCGTTGAGGGAGAGGTGTGTATTATTTTGAAAGGTGAATTGTGAAAATTTTTGGGAAGGATATTTTTGTACATTTTGGAGAGGTGAAAAGTATATATTGTGGGTAAGTAAAAGTGTGTATTTGTGAGAAGTGAAAAGTGTATGCGTGTATCTCTCTAAAAAGTATGGGTGATGTTTTTGAAAAGTGATTTGTGCGTGTGCTTTAAAATGTAATCGTGTGATCTTTGTAAGATGAAAGTTATATATGCTTCGAAATATGAAATGTGTAAATCTATAATAGTGAAAAATATAGTGTTGAAATGAATTGTGTATAAGTTAAAAGCGATGTGTGAGAAATATAATGAGGCTAATGGGATTGAAAAGTTGATATTTATGTGTTTTGAAAGTTAAAGTATGTGTATATGAATAGCTAAGTGAATGTTTTGAAAAATATATATGAAATATGTTAGAAGGTGAAATGTATGAATTTTGGGTAAAATGAAACGTGTGTGGAGATAATGTGGTTTTGAAAAGTAAAATGCTTTTGACTATGTGTATTGAGAGATGAGATATTTTGGAAAGTGTGTGTCAGAAAATATTTGGATTTTAAACGATTCAGATTCATAAAGGATTCAAATTGAAGTGTACAAGTGTGAGAGGTAAATTGTTTATATTGTGAAAATTGTGTAAATTAGAAAGAGTGGTATTGAATATTGAAAGATTGTAAAGTGTACTTCCAAAAGGAAAGGTTCCAAAACGTAAGCAATAGAATTGGTGTTCAAGCCCGAAGAAAGGTACATTTTTAATTTTAGTAAATTTCAATTATTTCATTATTATTTATTAAATGAACTTTCTAATACCTATTTTCCTTGTTTATTTTGTTTTTTTTTGCATAAACTGTGAGGAATGGTACCGGTCGAGGGAACAAAAGGACAAGGAGCTAATGACGTCAGTCGCCTCTATCCAGCCGGGTAGAGGTGCTACGGGCAGAACCACCGGGTCGTAGCCCCCGGTGACTGTGAGTATTTCTAAACTTAGAAAATCTTTAGGGACCCCTTGATGTGGTGTGCGTGAATCATTCCTTTAGGTTCTTGTAGTAACTTCAATTTAATTAGGATTACTTTTTGCTCTTAGATCCCAAAACCCCTTTACATGTACGAAATGTCTAAGGATTAGTTATAACAAATTTTTATCCCATACAACAGTAGTGCCTTTTAAGGACAAAAATTAAGGACTGAGTCTTAGAAAATTTAGACTTAGAATGCATGCGCACTTTAGGATAGAAACTTATAACATAGAAAATTTAGTGACATCTCATTTTAGAATTAGTAAACATCTTTAAATTAGAATTCAATCAATTAGAAAACTTTAGCCAATAATTGACTTAGGACATTTCAAAACCTCACAGCCTACTACACACACTTAGATTTATTTTTTAGGACAACCGACTCTAGTTTTAGGTTAGGCCGGTGTTTATTTTCTTATTGCATTGTGACGGGCTTTTTCTCGATTTTCACTGTATGCTGGTTGTAAAAATATTGGTGTGTTTGCTTACTTACTCTTACTGCACTCTGTGATGTTGGTTTGATTGACGATTAGATTACCCATAGGCTAGGAGTGATCTGAATTGTTAACATGATTTTCTGCAGGTGGCCACACTCGTGTAGGGCAGAAAAAGGGGGCTAATTAATCAAAAATTTTATATAAATGATACAGGTACTACAACTGCTTAGCCCCCAAATAAAAAGTGTGGTCAAGTGTGGCTTAATAATTTAAATTTAATTGCATATATATATATAACTACGTGGGATGATTTTTATTATAAATTTCTTAGGATAACCCTGCAGGTGGACTAAATTTTTCTTCCCTTTCTGTGAAATGAAATGTAATGTAAATATAATATATCAAGAGTCAAAAAATGTGAAAGTGATTTTTTTTGAAAATGGGATATTACATCCAATTTGGAATCTAAAAAAAGGAGAATATACCTTAAAGGATTATTCTCTTTTATTTGGAAAGCCAAATTAGGATGATTCAATATCCAAATAGAAAAGTAAATACCCCTCTTAGGGATGAGTTTCTTTTCATTTGGATATCCAGAACCTGGCAGACCCTAGAAGCTCGTAGAAGAAGAAAAGGCAGAACGAGAAGATTGAAGAAAGAAGATGAAGAAATAAAGATTCAAGGAATAGTATATCCCAGTTTAAAAAATCACTTGCGTCATTCTTAGGTTTAGAATCTGGGTTTGTTGGCAGTGGTGCCCGGCCACTTTACTTTTCTGCAAATTCTGGGTGTAATATGGACATTGGACATTATATTTGGATTATTAAAATTGATTATTTACATTGTTTGTGCAGTAGATTTTTTTAGGACTTTGCATGCCGTGTTTTGTTTTAGCCTGGATTCGAATCGGAGAGATTTTTTTCGTAAGGGTACACTTAAAAGTCTTATACTTGTAATTTTAAATAAAAATTTTTAGGCTCACATAGTAACTCTAACGACCTAAGAAGTAAGCTCGGGACCGCCGAGAGTCAGCATAAGCATATTAATACTTTCTCTTCCTTGTTAGGCACCTCCCCGCCTGCGAGTTCTGGCAGACCACTTGACCTATGAGGGTGCAGTTCTGTCAAGGGGAAGTTGTGCAATCTCTAGGAAAAAAACCTATTTTTTAAGCCTAATTTTAAAACCGCTTCATATTCATTTTATGCATTCGAGTCAATTAGCATGCATTGCATTAGATACAAATAAAAAAGATTCTAAAATATTAATAGCATTTCTAGACATTTCTCACCATACATAAGTTAAGGGGCCAATTAGGATCTGTCTTAGATGTCGGCCCCCAATTCCTTAAAACTTAAATAAACATCCTTACCCATCTTTCATAAGAGACTAGACACATGGTTTTAAAGCGCCTAGGTGGTTAGCTAGCTCCCTAATCCAGGCCGGGGTAAGTCCAGATTTGCACTTTATTAGTTAGGTTCGGGTCGCTACTTTGTAGTACCCAAATTAGATTTAGGTTCTGAGGCAGATTCTTTTTAGATCTTAAGTCCTCGCCCTCCGGGAATATAATCCCAACTTTCTAATAAAAGGTCAATTTAAACATAAAATTTCTCTCTTAAAATGTAAAGCCCAACATAGGATAGATTGAGGTTGCCTCTGAGCTTTTTAGAATCCGGCTCCTCCTACTTTTCCTCCTTTGACTCACCAATAAATGTTCAATATTGAACTTTCTCCTTGAAAAATCTTTACTTCTGTTCCTTGTATTCTACTTTGTAGTCAAAAGAGTATGAAATCTCTGCTTTAATCGAGAGTTTTCTTAGGAGTATCCCTCCTAGGATATAATTAACTATAGAGGCTTGCTCCTATAGGGATTTGAGAACCCCAGACTAAAATAAACCTTGTTTTATTCATATAAAACAAGGGAAGAATCTTTGGGAACGTAAATATTTTTAAAATCTTATTTCTAATTTTGAATAGACTTGTAAAATGTTATTATATCTTTTCAGATAATATAATATTATACTTGTTATATTCAACTTCAGAAATAAAGAATTTTATAAACTCATTCTCGCTTTTGGATATCTTGAAGAATGTTATGTTCATCTTTTAAGATGATATAATATTCTTCTTGCCATATCTAAATAAAATAATGAATAAACTTAAAAAAAAAAACCGTATTTCTATCTTTAAATATATTATATATAATTTCTTGTTCATATTTTAAGATGATATGTTATTCTTTGAACTATGTTTGACTATAGAAATATCAATTTTCAAAACCCTATTCTGATATTGAATCCATTGTAGAATATTGTGTCGGTCTCTCGAGACTGTACTTTATTCTCAATGTAGTATTCGATTACAAAATAGGAGAAATCAAAATCTGCGTGGTGATACACAATTTTTTTCCCACCACCTATTACCTAAGATTATTTCATATCTTAGCTTTAGATAAATTAGATTAAGGGAGATAATAAAAGTGATGATGAAGAACCCCTATCAGTTGAAACATATCGAGTTATTTCAGCAACTTTAAACACTTTTCAACACACTCCTTTTCAAATGCTTAATGAAGAATTTACTTTTGCAATGGAAAGTAATTCTAAAAGAGTGACAATTGAGGCTTGCATGATGATGCTACAAACAGGTGCTAATTAAGAGGAAGACTTATGTTTTATTGATGAAAGTAAATCAAAACATACAGAGATATCTCAAATGAATCACATGAATGTAGATAGTGACTCTGAATACTTGGAACAATCTACTCAATTAATGAAAGAGGATTCTGAAGGAATTGATATGCTCGATGAATGTAAACAAAATGAATTATTCCAAATATAATTGAGGAGTGGTAGAAGGTTTCCATCACCATCAAATAAAGGACTATGAAAAAAAGATAAGGATAAAGATATAGTGATTAATGAAAATATCATTCCTAATAATCTTAAAATAAACTTACACTAAGAAAGGGAGTAGATTATAATATCTTATCCCATCTAAGAAAAATTCCTGCATAGCTTATTATGTATGAATCTTTTTTTATATCAAAGGATCTTCGGGAAACTCTAATTCATGCTCCTAAAGATTTAGAAAAATATGAAGCATAATTTATTGAAAGATGTTTAACTGAAGTTTTACAAACCCAAAATGAGCCTTCCATTGCATTATCTTAAGAAGATCTTATGCTTGGGATGACAAAGCATACTCGCCATCTGACTATAAGAGCAGAAAGTGATGGTATTATAATAAGTATAATTTTAATTGATCCTAATTCTTCACTAAATCTCATTAGCTTGTGAGCATTGAGATTACTCTCAATTGATGTTCAACATCTTCAACAAGATAAATTAATGGTGCATGATTTTAATGTAAAATGATAGAAAACTATAAGATCATTTTTTCTCCCTCTTAAGTTTGGAAAGCTTTTTATATAAGCTTAATTTCATGTGATTGATACAGATACTTCATTTAAAGTACTCTTGGGGCGACCATAGGTTCATGAATATGGTGAAAGTGCTCAGATGGCACTTGAAAGTTTGTTAGGGATGTTAAGCCCTATAGAACTGGCCCAAAGATAATTTAAAAGAGAGAGGTGAATTGAAAAACTTTAAAACCAAAGATAAAACTAAAACCAATATCACCACATAGAAAACCAACGATGCAGAAATTAAAGTGCGGAAGTAATAAAGAAAGAACACACCAGATTTATAGTGGTTCGGTCAAACCTTGACCTACGTCCTTTCCTTAGAGGCACCCTCCAAGTATTGCACTAAAATTGTGACTCTCCTTTAGCCCCCATAGCTAGGCGGAGAAGCCCTTACAAAATCACTTCCACCTTCCCTGGTGAGGCGGAGTCGTCGGGTCCTTTGACACCAAAGAGATCTTCTTCTTTGGTGAACTTACCTCGAGACAAGCCTTGAATCCGATGGTACTAAGGTGCGAGTTTGCCGGAGCAACTGTGTGGATCCCCCACCACACTCCCTTGAGTTCCTCCCCCTCACAGGATCTTCTCCCTCTCAAACTCCACCCTTTCCTCTCTCCCTTTCAAGCTCTCTCTTCAAGTTTCCCCCACAAGAACGAAGCTACAATGACTGCCAAAGACACTTACAAAGTGCCTTGTCATAGCTTAAATAGAAGAGCTAAAAACGAGCTCATTAATACAAGTTGCCGACATTATCGTCCAGGATGATATCCAAATCATCCTGGCCGATTCGTTCAAATATGAGGAAAATTATCCTGAATATCGCCCTAAAATCAAGCTGGACGATGTTTAATCGTCCCGGACGATCTTGAGATCGGCCTGGACGAATCCCCATTAATTGCTTTCCAAAACTGCCTGAGAAATTTTGAAAAATTGACCTAGATCGGCCAGGACGATATTTTATAGTCCAGGCCGATATACTAGGACGATATCCAAAAAATAAGATTTTCCTAAGTAGATATGGCGGCAGATTCTTCCTGAATTGAGCCGATCGTCCTAGCCGATACAAAATCGTCCAGGACGATGTGTTTTGCAAAAAGACGGCTGCTTTAATGAGGATGCCCTAATTAGGGTTTCTACTTTTATCACATCGTCCAGGACGATATAAATATCGTCCCGGACGATGTTACCAAAAATAGAAATCTTTTAGGGCACAACAGAAAATCTTCCAAGTTACAAATCATCAGATACCACACTAAATACAACAGACTCAAGAAAGGAAAAAGATTACAAACTGACACAGACCTAGTCTACCCAATCTTGAGCTGGTTCCAGATTACAGTTTGATCGTGTGGACCTGAAACGTTAGCACATAAGGCAATCGTAGAGAAATAAGGAATATTTGCTATCATCAAAATCATAGATCCGCAACATATGGCATCATTTTATTAACTCTACATCAATGTATGAAATACTTGAGAGATGGAGAAGAGTTTGTACTCTTTTCCTTTCTTTAGTCTATTGTATTTGGTGTGGCTCATAATACTTTATAACTTGGAATATTTTCTGACTGTTCTCTAGAGTTTTCTATTTTTGGTAACATCGTCCGGGATGATATTTATATCGGCCTGGACGATCGGTTCAAAAACAGAAACCCTAATTAGGGCATCCTCCTCATTAAGATAGCCGTCATTAAGCGGATCAGCCTGGACGATACTTGTATCAGCTAGGACGATAAGCTCAATTAAGAAAGAATCAGCCGCCATGATCAGTTTAGGTATTCTTTATTTTAGGAAATCGGTCAAGACGATATACACATCATCTAGGACAATCTAACTCAATTATGCCAAAATTAATCTGGTATCTTTTGAAAGCATTAAAGGCTGATTGATACGATCACATCGGTCAGGCCGATCGCAGGATCAGTTGGGATGATGTCTTGGATGATTTACATCGACCAGCATCTATTCCGGGCGATGATTAGGACGATTGAAATCAGTTTTAAACTAATTGGCCAGGACAATATCTTATCGGCTTGGACGATGTAACCAATTTTTTTCTGATCGTCCCAAATCGTCCCGGACTGATTGAGCTTAATTTATACTGATTGGCCAGGATGATATGCCTATCGTCCTGGACGATAATGTCAGAAACTTGCATTAATGAGCTCATTTTGAGATCTTTAATTTAAGCTTTTGCATGACACTTTTTGTAAGTATCCTTGGTAGCCATTGCAGCTTCGTTCTTGTGGAGAAAACTTGAAGAGAGAGCTTGAAAGGGAGTGAGGAAAGGGTGGAGTTTGAGAGGGAGAAGATCCTATGAGGGGGGACTCAAGGGAGTGTGGTGGGGGTTCCACACGGTTGCTCCGACAAGCTCGCACCTGAATACCGTCGAATTCAAGGCTTGTCTTGAGGGAAGGTGGAAGTGATTTTGTAAGGGCTTCTCCGCCTAGCTGTGGGGGATAAAGGAGAGACACTTAGTTTAGTGCAATACTTGGAGGGTGCCTCCAAGGAGTGGACGTAGGACAAGGTTTGACCGAAGCATTATAAATCTGGTGTGTTCTTTCCTTTATTACTTCCGCATTTATTTTTCATCATTGTGTTTTTCATCGTGGTGAATCTTGGTTTTGGTTTTAAGTTTGAGTTTTATTTTAAATATCGATTCACCTCTCTCTCTTAATTAGCCTTGGGCCGATTCATAGGGCTTAACATTCCTAACAAACTTTCAAGTGGTATCAGAGCGGGATTTATATAAATAAGTTTTTGAAAACTTTTTAATTTTTAATCAATGGCTAATTTTTCTAATCGTAATATTACGGAAGGTTATTCAATCACCAGACCATCTTTGTTTGGATCTATTACATTTGATTTTTGGAAAATTCGAATGTCTACTTTCTTGCAATTGATTGATTTTTGTATGTGGCATATGATTTTAGCTGGTTATTCATTACTGTCACGGGTTTTAGATGGAGTTAAAACTAATATTCATTTTAATCAATGAAATAGGGAAGAACAAATCAATGCTCAATTGAATGCAAAATGTTTAAATTGCTTTTTCTATGCTTTAAATTGTGAAGATTTTATATTAGTGTCCACATGCACTACTGGTAAGGAAATTTTGGATAAACTACACACCATATACGAAAGTACTAGTAAAATCAAGCAATCTAGGTTGTATTTTTTAATGCATGATTATGAAATATTTTCCATGAAACCTTATGAAACAATCTTAGACATATATACTAGGTTATTCAAATTGTTACATCAATGCATGCTTTAGGTAAAGAATTTTCAAATTTTGAAAAAGTTAATAAAATTTTTCGTTGTCTACTAGATATGTTTGATCTAAAGTTGTTGCTATTTATGAATCAAAAAATTTGAATGAGTATTCTATTGATAATTTGATTGGCTCACTCATTGCCTATGAACAAAGTTTAAGTCAAAGACTTTTGGATGCAGGTGAAACGATAATACTAAAAACTGAGGACATGGAGAAAAGTGATGAGTTATCAAGCCCACTAAAGCACAAGCATAAGCATAAAAAAAGTGGAATAAAGGTAAAAATAGTAAGAATGTCAAGATTTCTTCTGATGTTATTTGGTTTGGATGTAGGAAGCTTGGACATATAAAAAATCAGTGCCCTAATTTGAGTACTCTTCCTGCAAAAGAAAAGGGTAAAATAAAACAAATTATAAACTGGTCAAATAATGAAAAGCAAAAAATTTCTTGGGCAGACCTGGTTTTTGAAGCATCGGACTAGGAACAAGATGGTGCTTAAACCTTTGTTTGTATTTTTTATGTTTTGCATGTTTTGTTTTGTTCTTTTGTTTTTGTGATTTTATATTTTTTATTTATCTTTTCTTTCTTTTCCTTTTTCGGTTTCTCTTTGATCAACACACACGATCACTTTTCTAAAAATAAAAAATCTACCTACTGTATTTTTCTTGAATTCCTATGAAAGTTGTGGTTGATTTTTCTAAAAACAGTCAGAGAAAGGAAACTCATGATTTTGTTTCTCTTTCTCTCTTCTTAAAGATGTTATTTTACTTTTGATTCAAAATCTTTTTCATATTTTAAATTGGATTTTAAAACTGATCTTTTTCATCTCCCTATATTTTTTCTATCGAATAGGAATCTTTTGCAAGATTGTGGAATCCACCTCAAAATTTTTTTAATCAAGTAGTTCACTCTGTTTAATATGGGTTTACTTTAGTTTTGAAAATATAAGAAAGAAAGCATATTTTTTATTGAAAAAAAAGTGGTCATTGATGCCAAACCAAAAGATGCACAATGATGCTAAATTGAGAAAAAAATACACAAAGTGTATTAAAATTAAAAGATGCTCAAAGAGACATTCAAGTAAAAAAAGGCATAAAATGAGCCCACAAAAAAAAGTTTATTTTTTCTTATACTACTAAAAGCCTAAGAAAATCCTTGATATGTTCGAAACTTGTGCTTGAAAATCATAATTCCTAACTCAGCAATTCGTGTATGATCTTCTATTAGATATGTTTTATGGAAGGAGTTTTGGAAAAATTAGTGTTTCTTTTTCTAATTTATTCCTTGATTTAGATATTGGATTAAAAAGTTTTTGAGCCTTATAAGCTTGGATTAACAATGTATGAATTTCTTACTTTTTTTGGATTATACATTATCGATCCATTCTTTTCTAAGTTTTTGAATAAAATCAAGAGGTAATTTTTTCTTTTTAAGAATATTTATTTTGTTCACTAGATCAAGGATCGTTTTTGGTGTTTATTGTTCTGATTGTTTGTGCTCCTCCTATTTTTGATAATGTCAAATGGGGAGAACGTACTGTTGATTTTGTGTCCTATTTTTTTCTTTCAAAAAAAAATAAAAACAACAAAAATTCCTTTTATCTCCCCTATTTTTAAAAGTTTTATTTTAGTGAGGGGGAGATTAGGATGAGAAAATTTTTTCTCTTTTGAAAATTCAAATCGTAATGTTTGTCATCATCAAAAAGGGGGAGATTGTTGCGGATCTGTTTTCATGGATTATGATTTAGATGATAGTAAACACTCTTATTGAAAACACTCTTATTTCTCTATGACTATCTTAGCTACTAACATTTCAGGTCCACACAATCAGACTGTAATTTGGAACTAGCTCAAGATTGGGTAGACTAGGTCTGAGTCAGTTTGTACCCTTTTTCCTTTCTTGAGTCTATTATATTTGGTGTGGCTCCTGATGTTTTGTAACTTGAAAGATTTTTTGACTATTCCCTAGAGTTATTTATTTTTTTGTAACATCGTCCGGGACGATATTTATATCGGCCTGGACGATCGCTTCAAAAATAAAAACCCTAATTAGAGCATCCTCCTCATTAAGGCAGCTGCCATTAAGCGGATCAGTCTGGACGATACTTGTATCGGCTAGGACGATAAGCTAAATTAAGAAAGAATCAGCCGTCATGATCAGTTTAGGTATTCTTTATTTTAGGAAATCGGACAGGACGATATACACATCGTCCAGGATGATCTAACTAAATTATGCAATAATTAATCTGGTATCTTTGGAAAGCATTAAAGGCTGATTGATACAATCACATCGGCCGGGCCGATCGCAGGATCGGCCGGGCCGATCGCAGGATCGGCCGGGCCGATCGCAGGATCGGCCGGGATGATGTCCTGGACGATTTACAGCAACCAGCATCTATTCCGGGCGATGATCAGGACGATTGAAATCAATTTTAAACTAATTGGCCAGGATGATATCTTATCGTCCTGGACGATGTTACCAATTTTTTTCTGATCGTCCCAAATCGTCCTCGGCTGATTGAGCTTAATTTATATTGATCGGCCAGGATGACATGCCTATCATCCTGGATGATCATGTCGACAATTTACATTAATGAGCTCATTTTGAGATCTTTTATTTAAGCTTTTGCATGACACTTTTTTTAAGTGTCCTTGGTAGCTATTGCAGCTTCATTCTTAAGGGGGAAACTTAAAGAGGAAGCTTGAAAGGGAGTGAGGAAAGGGTGGAGTTTGAGAGAGAGAAGATCTTATGCGGGGAGACTCAAGGGAGTGTGGAGGGGGTTCCATACGGTTACTCCGGCAAGCTCGCACCTGAATACCATCAGATTCAAGGCTTGTCTTGAGGGAAGTTCACCAAAGAAGAAGATCTCCTTGGTGTCAAAGGACCCGGTGACTCCGCCGCACCGGGGAAAGTGGATGTGATTTTGTAAGGACTTCTCCTCCTAGTTGTGGGGGCTAAAGGAGAGACACTTAGTTTAGTGCAATACTTGGAGGGTGCCTCCAAGGAGTGGACGTAGGTCAATGTTTGACCGAACCACTATAAATCTGGTGTGTTCTTTCCTTTATTACTTTCACATTTATTTTTCAGCATTGTGTTTTTCATTGTGGTGAATCTTGGTTTTGGTTTTAAGTTTGAGTTTTGTTTTAAATACTGATTCACCTCTCTCTCTTAATTAGCCTTGGGCCGGTTCATAGGGCTTAACATCCCTAATGAACTTTCACACATAAATGTAGATAGTGACTATGAACACTCTGAACAATCCACTCAATTAATGAATGAGGATTATGAAGGAATTGATATGCCCAATGATCGAATGTAAACCAAAAGAAGTCCAAATATAATTGAGGAATAGTAGATGGTTTCCATCACCACCGAATAAAGGACTATCAAATAAAGATTAGGATAAAGACATAATGATTAATGAAAATATCATTTCTAAAAATCCTAAAATAAATCTACATGAAGAAAGGGCTTATATTATAATATCTTATCCCATTTAAGAAAAATTCCTGCATAGCTCAGTTTGTATGAAGCTTTGCTGATGTCAAAGGATCTTCAAGAAACGCTGATTCATGCTCTTAAAGATTTAGAGAAATATGAAGCATAATTTGCTAAAAGATTTTTAACTAAAGTTTTACAAATCCAAATGAGCTAGCCATTATATTATCTAAAGAAGATCTTATGCATGGGATGATAGAGAATACTCGCCATCTGTCAGTCACAATAGAAAGTGATGGTATTATAATAAGAAATATTTTATTTGAGATTATTCTCACTTGATGTTCAACATCTTCGATAAGATAAATTAATGGTGCATTATTTTAATAAAAAAATGACATAAAATAATAGAATCATTTGTTCTCCCTCTTAAGTTTGGAAAGCTTTTTACATAAGCTAAATTTCAAGTGATTGATACAAATACTTCATTTAAAGTAGTCTTGGGGCGATCATGGGTTTATGAATATGATATTGTTCTATCAACTCTACATCAATGTATGAAGTACTTAAGAGATGGAGAAGAGTTCACAGTTTCAAGTCATATACATCATTTTGCTATTCATGAAGTAAAAATCTATGAAGATGCAAAGTACTTCATTTCAAAATCAATTAAATTCTATGAAAATGTAGCATCAACTTCTAAGATTATAAAGCAATCTAAAAGGAAGCTGAGAAAAAATAATTAGGCATTGTAACAAAGTAATTAAGAAGAAAGAAAGCTATGCTAACTCTTCCTAAAAAGGTTAATACATCTTATAAACCTAAAAGAAATGTTCCTTATCTAGGAAGCGAAATAAATTAAGATGATGATTTTCTCGCTAAATTCAAAAAATTGTGCAAGCCTTTGTCTAATGATAAAATGTAAGCATAATACTTTGATTCTAAATATAATTGTGAGTCTATTTATATAGGCAAGATATAGTCTGTCTTTTTGAGAAAAATGACTAATTTGTCAATTATCAATCTCAAGAGATACATTTAAAGTTATACCTCTCTAAAATTTTTTTAATGAAATCACTCCTCCTGAGATTCATAATATTGAAGAACTCAAAATATTTTATGTATCTCCTCTATCTAATGATAGTGGAGGGTGAAGCCTATTATATAAATCGGGGGAGTATCATGATGAAAATTTTGATTAGCTCCAATATTTTGATATGAAGATGTAGTGCCTATTAGAATTTTATAATACTATCCTATAATGATTCAACAAATGATACAAAAATAAGAAATTCATGGAGATATAACTAAACGAAGAAGTCATTTATTTCAAAGTATATGGTATCAAAAGAATTTACCGTCATCACAAAAAGTGATTGTCTTATGACCAAAGGATTTGAATTTTTTATATCTAAATATCCATGGAGAAATACCTATTATACAATAATAGGAAGATACTATATAGTTGAAAAAGAAATAAAAAAATGATTTTTATGAAGTAACTATCTTTGGTGATCAAGGTGTGGAAGCCAAAACCACACCTGGCGAACTTGAAGACGGTCAACAGGTTGCAACCACGTTGTCTCTTGAATGCAATCCTTAGACCATCGTTGCCCAACTATCATCTTCAAAGCACTATCGCTCGACTAGCATCCTCTGAATACCATCACTTAACTCTGGTTGTGTGACCCTCCATAATCTAATTTGAAAAAAAAAAAAAATTCTTTATTAGATAAAAATCAGAGTTATCAAATTTCATTTATCAGTAATAAAATTAAATAATAGTGGATGCAATTCTATTTATCAAAACATCCATATGCATATTTATTCATTTCTCCAAAATTATATATAATACTCAAGAACCATACAAATATAATATATCATTTTAATCTTGAGTACAAAAGAATAACTATAAAAAAAAAACAACTACTAATAAACCTGGAGAAACTTGATCAACAACACACTCCTGATCCTCTGCCTTGACTTAAAATCATTTAAACCACATATAATGAGCTAAATAATCTAACATTGTATCAAATCCTATAACTGAACCAAAAACACGCTAAAGATACACTATGCATGTATAATCAGTTCAATAATATGATCATAAATCAGTGCAGAAATAGTAAAACTCACATATAGTAGTAGCAAAGTTTGTAATCAATAAAATGATGCAATATAGAATCCAGTAAAGTAGTACAATGGATAAATCAATAAACTAATATGGGTGTCAAATCACTAAAATAATCGTCACATCAATACTATCAATTTGTGATAATTAGTAAAATAATCATATAGATTGACAAAATCAAAGCATCAATAAAGAATATTGTAAATCGTATCAATGTAGTGAACCATGAGCAATAATATCAATGTAGTGAACCATGAGCAATAATCACATTCTATATCAGTATCAGTATAGTATCATAATCAATTGCTAAGTATGTCGTATAATCAATCAATTAGTAAATAATATAGTGAATCAAAAATACTAATAATAATATCAACACATACTAATGGTATCATTAATATCACTATCATTAACATTTTCTATGTAGTATAGTAAATCAATAAACATTGTCATCAGTAACAGTAAACCCATAACAATAATAGTGAATTCATATAATGATAATAAATAAGTAAACTATTCAGTAATAATGATTCAATAACATGCATTTCAGTAATCATATTAATCAAGTAAAAAGTCCTAGCTTAAGCATTATCTTTTAGTATTAATAATCCATAGTCAATTATTGTTGACTAAGTAAACAGAGTTGTCACTCTTTTTCATGTCGGCATAATAATAACTCCTTATAATTCACAACGAGCATCACATGAATCAATCAAGGATAATACTAAATCATATATTTCAAAGGAAAGCTTGCTAGCTTACCATCCTGTATAGGTCATCCAGTCTTCAGCCAATGTCAACCTTTTAACACTACGGGAAAACACGTGATTACCGTCGGAATTTCTGGCCGATTTTTTTGCGCCGGCATTGTCGGAGCAGGTTCCGGCGGAATGATGCGACGTAAAGTTTACGGCGTTATTTCCGGCGGAACCGACGCCGGAAATTTACCGGCGTCCATTGCGCCGGAAATACCGCCGGTGAAAAGGGCTCTGGATTATTTCCGGCGCAGATTACGGCGGAAACGTTCTTTTAAACTCAACGAAACCGTTCCGGTGGATTAATGCGCCGGCTTATTTAAACTCAACGAACACGTTCCGGCGCATTGTCCGACGGTAACATTACCGGCGGACGTTCCGCCGGAAAGGCCGCCGCTAAAAGCCCTAAAATGCGAATCGGAGCCCTCTGGGCCGTCATTCTTTTCGCTACTCTCTCTCACCTCGCCTGCTTCACCCGTCGACCTCCGTCGCCGTTCGTCACTGGCCGAAGATTGACGTCGCCGACGGTCACCGAACTTCGCCGCCGACGGTCACCGGACTTCGCCGAGCATCTCCCTCTCTCCTGGTCGCGCGCCGCCGAGCATCTCCCTCTCTCTCAATCGGTATTGCATTTTTTTTTTTTTTTGCTATCTTTTTGTTTTAGTCATGGATGTTATCACTAGACATTTGCTAGAGGATATACCTTGGTGCATGCTTTTTGTTGATGATATTCTTCTTGTTGATAAGACTAGAGAGGGAGTTGAAGGTAAATTTGAAATATCTTTTTTGCTTTAGTCATGGATGTTATCACTAGACATTTGTTATAGGATATATACCTTGGTGCATGCTTTTTGTTGATGATATTCTTCTTGTTGATAAGACTAGAGAGGGAGTTGAAGGTAAGCTTAAGTCTCCATATCTTTTTGCTTTAGTCATGGATGTTATCACTAGACATTTACTAGAGGATATACCTTGGTGCATGCTTTTGGTTAATGATATTCTTCTTTTTGATAAGACTAGAGAGGGAGTTGAAGGTAAATTTGAAAAATCTTTTGGTATTGGTATTGGAAAACTGTTGATCTGTATCGCAGAGGATTCATGCCATGGTATTGGTATTGGACTTGTCATGGTCAGTATGAGCCACAATTTGATTATCAATGCGGTCCTTCTACAGGTAGTAATGTTGCTAAGGCTGAAAACATCCGTCCAAATCTTGAGGAATTAGTTCATGATGCAACTGGAATTTATGAAGAGTTATCGAATACGGAGGCACAAAATTTTTATGATTTATTGCATGCTGCACAGCAACCAATCTGGAAAGGGTGCACGACTCACTCAAAACTATCTGTTGCTGTGAAGATGTTAAGCATCAAGGCTGAATATAATGTTGCTCGTGAATGTTTTAATCAATTCATTGGGCTGCTTAAGGAAACCAATCCGACAGATAATTTAATTCCTACAGGAGGCTCCGTTCCACAACTGAGCACAGGCGTCGTTTGGTAATGAATTTTAATTATTTTTTAAAATTGTTTTTTAATAATTAGTATTGATAAAACTCTCTTAATTGTAACAGAAAGCGTCACTTGGTAGAGAACCAACTCCTGTGGAATTGCATAGTCGCACTCATAAGCGATAGGAGGATCAACAATGGATTGATGAGAGAGCAAGGAAGGCCCATGTAAGTATATTTTTATAAATATTTGATATTTTATAAGTTTTAGTTTAATTATATATATACTTATATTCGATTTTCACATGAGGAATATACACGGATTCGAGAGACTCATGCCGCATCAGGTGAGGGCTCTTCTAGCGGCTCTGTGGAGTATTCTGAGTATCGCATGTGGTCGCAGGCCGTCGGAGGAATGCAGCATGGTAGAGTATATGGCTTAGGTGCGCAAGCTCAGGCATACGAGGGGATGACCTCCTCTACTGCATCCAGCTTCGCATCCAGTTCGCATGAGTCCTTACAAGCTCAACAAATAATTGCCCTTCAAGCTGAGCTAGAACAAGTAAGGAAATCACAAGTTGATTGGCAAGCTCAGCTGCAAGCACAGGTTCAAGCTCAGCTGCAAGCATAGGTGCAAACAAGTACGGAGCAACACAATTAGTTGCTGGATGAAATGCGCAAGATGAGGGAGCAACTGAGTGGAAAAGACGTAGCTCCACCTGAGGAGGAGTCGACGGAGTCAGAGTAGTGTAATTTAGTTGAAATGAACTTGTATTTTTATGTGAACTTGTGTTATTGGACAATTCCTTTTAATATGATGTTATCAGTTGATTTTTAGTACTAAACTGTTGTGAAACTGTTATAAATTATTGTGAAGTTGTGGAACTGTTGTGAACCTGTTGTGGAACTAGTATGTGTTAGAATTGATAGGTTTGCAGGTGTGGAAATGGGATTGTTGGCTGGGAAGGCAATTTTTTTTTTGTCAATGCTACATATTTCCGGCGGATTATGCGCCGGTAATCCGCCGGAAAAGACGATATAACGAAATGTATCGAGCGTACGTACCGGTGAATATGATCCGTCGGACACTACCGTCGTAAGTCCGGCGGATATTCCACCGTTAATTACCGGCGCAACAATTGCGTCGTAAACCAATCGTGGAAATTCGCTGACGCAACTCCGGCACCTTATCCGCCGTTAATTACCGTCGCATTATACGACGGTAAATACCGGCGCATTAGGCGCCAGAATTCTCACATTTTTCACGTCGGCAAACAAACCGTTTAATGCGCCGGTAATGCGTCGGAAACTGCGCCGGAACTATTTCCGGCGCAACATATGCGTCAGAAAAAATTTATCGACGCACCCAAAACCGGCGGAGATATTTGCGCCGGAACATGCGCCGGAAACGAACGGTTCCGTCGGATTTTACATTTGTTCCGGCGGATTCTGTCCGCCGGTAATAACAGGTTTTCCTGTAGTGTAATTATTTTTCACTCATATTAATGTCACATTTTTTAATAGTAATAGAGATCAACTATTACTCAACCACATGTTTATATTTATTCACAATACAAGTATTAACACAAAATCACCAAAATAATCAACACAATATGATATAAAAAGTTACACGATAAAAGTTTAATAAATTCATAAAAATATAATAAAATTAATTCTAGAGAGAATTAAATGATTAAAATAAAAATATTTGAAAACAGAAGTAGGATTAGAGTCACCTACCGCAATCTAAGTAAGTTCAAAAAAAAAAAAAAATGTAAGTTCAACAAAAACGACAAAGCCATATGGTGGCTAAAATTAGATTTTTTATTTTTTATTTTTTTCTCTTTCCTTTTTCCTTTACTTTCTTCTTTTCCTTCTTCAGCAAGGCAAGACGTTAAAATTCAGAATTTTCATTTAAAAAGAAAAAATCATTTCAAATTTTTGGGTTATCACAGGTTGCCCAAACATTATCATCCAATTACATCAGTTGGACCACTATCACTCACCCAACAATGATTGATCAAGCATTATTGTCTAACTCTAGTCCTTTCACTATCGTCACCTAATTATGATTTCCAAACCACTATCAAATAACTAAACCCTTAGACTTTATTGCTAACTAATTCTAATAGTATCAATGCAAGCCATCATAAGGTTCGTGGAAGCCATCAACACCGGCTCTAATTCTCAACATTAATACTAAGATTCATACTTGACTTCTTGGTTTTTACTCTCTTATTCATAAAGAAGAACAATCAAACAAAGAACAAGTAATCTCTTGAAGGCAAATCTCATGCCTTAGGGCTTTTCTAAGTTACATTCCATAATCTATTTTTATCCATATTACACCAATTATATTATATCAATAGCTTCCCTAATCACAATAAAAAAACACCATCCATAACCGATGATAAACATTACTTGAATCATTTCAATAGGGCAAGGTGCCATGTTTTCCATCTTTTTGTATTTTTTCTTATAAAAAATCTGATCCTCTTGCGATCTACTTTTATCTGTGTATGTGCTGGATCTTTATACAATGCTGTCACGTTAAACTCTCTTTTCTTACCTCAAGTTCTCTAGTAACATTTATTATTTGAATGTATTCTAGTTGTAAGCATTTGTATATCATCTATCATTAATTATTATCTTCTTATCCCAACATAAAACATTTTTTTATATCCCTATCTGATTTTGCCAATTATTTTATTGTATAATAACTTTAAAAAAAAACAAATTATCTTAACACATTTTTATACTTCTAAAAATAATAATGATCTTTCAGATACAATAACAACAAAATCAAGTCTTTATCCCATTATGTGAGGTCAGCTACATAAATCTTTTTTTCTCTATTGTGTTATATTAAGAGATAATTTATCATTTAAATTTAGTAAAAAAGGTTATTTCTAACATTTTCTATCCAAGTCTTTTTAGGTCTACTTCTACCTTTCTTAACATAGGTCAAATCTTATACATCTATTCTCTTAATCGGGTCATCGAAAGGCCAATATTTTATGTGTCCAAACCATCTAAGTCAACTCTCTTTAATCTTATATGCCATTGGAGCTACTCCAAACTTTTCACTTATATACTTATTTCGCATTCTGTCTAAGAACTCTTGAGAGCACTTCTCTTTGAATTTTATCATATGCTTTCTCTAAATTAATAAATATTACATATAGATCTTCTTTATTCTCTTTATACTTCTCCATCAAACCTCTCAATAAATGTATAACTTCTAGACCTACCCAGACCTATCCAACATGAATCCAAATTGATTTAGAGAAACATTAATATCGTGTCGTAACCTATGCTCAATAACTCTCTCAAATAATTTTAATGTATGAAACATTAACTTAGTTCCTCAATAATTTGCACTCTTGTACATCACTTATATTCTTAAAAATATTAATCAACACAATTCACTCATCCGATATCTTTTTAATTCTTAAAATAATATTGAAAGTTTTGTAAGTCAAACAATTCATTCATCTCCTAAGCATTTCAACACCTCTATTAAAATATCATTAGGTCCAACATCTTTTCCACATTTCTTATTTTTAAACCATCTCTAATTTTGATTTTACTAATACGACGATAAGAATAAAAATCTTTATTTTCATTTAGGATGCTAATGTTATTAAGGTCAATGGTATTTTCACAATCTTTTTTAAAAACTAATCAAAATATTTCATCCACCTCTGTTAAATATACTTAAAAAATATCTATTTTCATTTGAGATAATGAAGCTTTTTATTTTTTTTACACATTTTAATTTCACCACCTACTATTTTTATTATTAAGAGTATTTCCTTTTGATACTTCAAATACATCTTCCAAATAAAAAATAAAAATAATTATTCAACTTAATAAATCTTAAACCTAAGATATGAAATAACGAAATGTTGAGAGTCATAACAATAAGTCTTACATAAAAGTCATAGTAAATGATGTAGATAGATGCCTATGCACACACATTGCAACAAACATCTATTTACCAATAATTCATGTAATTCGCACAGACGATAACTTAGACATTATTTGGGACAGCTTTTTCATTGCTTTTAAAGTATCTTTCAGTATCAAAAATTTTGTAACTAAAAAGTTGCTTCAAAAATAATAAAAAGACCATCACAAACAAAATCTTAGTCAATATATACAAAATGATAAGAGCAGGTGATGTCGACTCACTCCTCTACTATATATATATATATATATATATATATAATATATATATATATATATATATATATATATATATATATATATATATATATATATATATATATATGGATCATCTCAAGAAGCCTAAAATCGACCACTTATTAGTATAATAGCCTTTAAGTCCTTAGCAACTTTTTTTTCCATGGGAAAAATTCTCCAGAAGAAATTCCTCGCAAAGACATAAGGATTTTTTTTTTATATATTAAAAAAATATTTGTTATTTTAAATTCTTCTAATGTCTCCAAATGCAGGAAAGAGACTTTCCTAATCAATTCATTCTTCCAATGTTTGCAAATAAAGATAATTTAGAGAATACGAAAGCTACTCGAGGCTTAGTCACTACCTACAAACCACCTAACACAAATATCTAATATATTTATTGAGTAATAGCCTTAATAGTCCCCAATTATTACTAAATGACTAATTTAATTTTAAACTTTCATAATAATCTAATATAATCCTCCTACTATTAAAAAATATGATCTCAATATCAAATATAACAATAAAAGTTAAAAATTAGAGTATTTTAGATATAAGAATATATGTGAATTTATATTATTATTATTATATTTATTATTTCTCATATTAAAATAAATAAATAAAATCATAATAAAAATTAACATAGGCTACCGATTATACACTATTATTATTTAATTGATTAACTTTTATTTTGAATTTATTTTAACATAATAAGTAAAAATATATAAATAATAATAATATAATCTCATTTACATTAATATTCAAAATATCCTTACGATTTTTGCTTGGAGACTAAATTAAAATATTTTCTAATAACTGAAGAACTATATTAAATTATTATAAAAATTTAGGACTAAATTGAATATTTATTAATAATATAGATATTATTTTGAAATGTTACTCTATATTTATTTCTCTCATTAACCTATCACTAATATAGTGACTCATTCCGACCAGTTGAACAGAATTAAATAGCAATTCACTTAAAATCAAGCGCCACATTTTTACTGGAAGGATTATTTTCATTCAATTTCTCATTAGTTTTATCATGTTTTATAACAATTGTTTGAATAATAATGATTTTATCTTTTTATGATAAATGAATTGGCTCGTAAGCCAACTCAATTTTATAAAATTAGACACAAAAGCTCGAGATTAATTAATCAAGCTTAAGCACAAGGTCAGGCTGGGGTGACTCGAGCTCGGCTCGACTCAATTACACCCCTAGCTCCAGCTCGGAACGTCAGCACACCAAACTCAAAATACAAGTCATTTATCAAGTCCATCCCAAGCAAACTCACGAGTTAACTTGACTCAATTACACCCTCTAAATCAACATCTCAAAACAATAATTGCAGTCATAGCCAAGCCAAGAGAATCAAACCTTAATACTATTACAGATTTTGATGATTTGACATAATTTGGTGTTCAAATGATATTATTTGACGAAGGCAGAGACAAAGTGCTTTAAACAAATAGAAGATTGCGGGGGGAGAATAATTGGTGAGAGAGGATTTTTAAGTATGAACAATCACAGGGGAAGCAAAGCATTTACAGTACGCATATATCTTCAGAGCTGGTGGCCTAATATGATAGGAAATACCAGTCGCGAGAGTCTGGTTGCCTGTATAAGCTGAAGAGTTCCACTCAGGCTGGAAACAGCAGGTTGAGGAGGAATGTGCCTGCAAGCCCTGCCGAAGCATCTAGACATAAATAATGGCAAAAGGAAATTGATGGAAGAAATATGAGAGAGATCAATAGAAGAAACAAATATCAGAGTTTTGAATGTGAACCAATTATAATAAGCCATGCATTTTACAAGTATATTTTATGGAAACAAATTTCTCAAATTAAAGTATGTTATACTAAAGGATCTAATGAGCATTAAAAGATACCATTAAACTCAGGAGAAATTATTATGTGCGAACGCAGAATGGTATCCGGAAACCAACCAAAATGCGTCATGTCACCCTTGCTCGATACCGCGGCTCGGTACTGCTGACGTGACGCATTTTAGTTGGTCTCCGGATACCATTCTGCGTTTGGTCTCCACACAGAATAATTTCTTCAAACTCAGAGGAGAAAAAGAAACAAAAAAGTAAGACCATATTCCATCATGAAATTCAAGTTTCGTTGAGTATTTCTAAAACAACAGAGAAGCAATCAGCTAGAGACGATCAAAATGCTTCATTCTGTTTTGCATCTTACAGCAAAGATTCATTAAAGCCAACAGGATCAAAGCAGAAAAGTTATTTGGCCCTTTAACTGCTTCAACAAAAGTGAACTTGTCACTATTTTAATCGTTTCAACAACATAGCTGTGACTTGTGACTATTATATGATATGCTCCCAAGTCACAACTCCATGCTAGCCATGGAGAATGGGGTAATGTCAAAGAAACTGCAGAGGTAGCGGATTCTTGTTTGTTAATTCAAGCAGAAACTTCTTGATGCTGAAGCTTCAAGGCTTGGTTTCTTAGGGGAAGAACACTGTGCTTCCGCTTATGCTTTTAAAGCATGATCGTATTTAAGTATCAATATTCGTGAACCCAGAATGCACGATTGATAGCCAATTTAGCATAATAATCCTAAACCTCCAAGACAAATTTGTTCAGCCTTACAAGATAATTACTTTACCTTAGCCACCACAGACTCGAACGCTTAAAGATTAGAGAGGCGGTTTGCAGCGATAAAATCAACCTGTCCATACCACATAAGACATGTCATCAACATTATAATAATCGAGAAAAGATGGTATAGAACATCAAGATACGGTAGAAGAAAAATCATATATTCAGAAAGTCTAACACCATTTATTCCAGATAGAAAATATATTTGATTTGATTTTCACTCATTTTGCATATGAAAATGAAATCAATACTTCTGAGGAGAGAAGAGGGCTACCAAAACCAACGTGTTAGAGCAAGATTTTGGGATCATTTGAAAAGCCTTGTGCCTACTGAAAGTCCTACTTTGAACAACTCAAACCCTGTAATACATCTAAGCCGTGTTATGTTCACATCCCTCAAGTGAAATTCCTAAATATTTGTGAACCATTTGGCGTGCTTTGCTATGTGCTCGGCCTTGATTAATTGAAATTTTAGAGTCATTTATCGAACTTCGTTGAGGTGGAATTTAGTTCCTACAGTGTTGATTCGTGGATATTTTGACAATTTGGTTGTAAGGTAAGACATGTAATGTGAGTTCATGCACGTTATAGAAATGTGATAATAAATTAAAAGAAGAGGACCCCAATGAAACCTTAGGTTTGCATGATTTACAGCTACAACCTGATGGAAAGATTTTGTTGAGCCTTATTCTATAATTTAATAGACTTTAGTAGAGGGCGATTGATGTGATACAAATAAAAAATTGCACATGAAATTTATTAAGAATCACAAAATATACTAGCATAAGATTAGAGTATCGTAGATTAAGATTCAAGAATCTTCCGTTATAGAAATGTTATGATAAGCAATTACAAACTAGTTGTTTAGACGCAATTAACGATAGATATCAAAATTATCACAATAAAGCAAATGCGGAGTAAAATAGAATCCCACAACTAATGTTTAGAGATTTCGCAATGAGTTACCTTGCTCACTCACACTCAAGTAGGGCTTAGCGGGAGAAGATCTTTAGCAAACTCAACGATGCCACGACGACGGTAGCAACACAAATGGCCTTGACCCACGGACAGGTTGACGGTGGCGGAGATGGCGGGGATGGATGACCGTGGATGATCCAGTCGTAGTCTTGATATTGATCGTCTATGACGTCCACAAGAGTAGGAAGGATGCAATTTAGGTAGTCTTCAACAGTGTCGTCGAATCCAAATCCGACGTCGAAGAATGGAGAACGGGTGATGTGGACGTCGCCGTAGATGTCGTACAAGATTCCGCTATCAAGCTCAGGATCCGCCATGCATAATTAGCGTTCGGGGGTCTTTCAACGAGAAAAGGATTAAATGGCGGTGAGGGAGAGTCCTTGCGTTGGAAGGAGGAGGAGGAGGGAGGAGCCGGCGGGATTTCCAAGGGGAAGGGGGAGGGGGGGGGGGGGGGGGGGTCGGCCACGGTGGGGAGAGGGGGGGGGGGGGGGTGTGTTTTGTGAGAAGGGATTTAGGTTGGGTGAATGTAGCAAGAGATTTACTAAAATCTAAAATTAATCTCAGGTTTTAGTAAATTTGGAGGGAGTTATTTGAAACAAATTTCAAATTTCAAATGTAATTAAGGGGAATTAATGAGCTCTTAATGGAGCTCATCAAGAGGGGGCCGGCGGGTTCACTAGGGGAGGGAGAGTTATTTTAAAAACATGAAATTAATCTCAGGTTTGAGGGAATTAGGAGGGAAAAGTTATTTGAAATTGATTTAAAACTCATGTGTCATCAATGCATTAATGGGAAGCATTGATGGGGCTCCATCCAAGTGAGGCCGGCGGCTTATAGAGGGGGAAAATTGATGTGGGGCCAATGGAAAGTTTGCCAAATCAGCACACAAGATCTAGGAAGGAGTAGGAAGAAATCCATTTGAATTTGAATTTCGTCATGAAGTGTGTTCAAAACTTTCCTAATTAGGATTTTGACAAATTTGGAAAGTTTTACAATTCGCTCAATTTTGAATTTCAAAGATTTGAGCAAGTGGGGGAATTGGGAAGGGAGGCTAGCGGTGAGTGGTGGGAGAGGTGGTGGGGAAGGGGTGGCCGGCGGCCAAAGGGATGGCCGGCGGATGGGCTTCCTTTGGTGGAGGTGGAATTAAATGGAATTTGACTTGGGGCAAACGAAAAGATGATTTAGATAATGGAAAATTAGGGGAAAACATAAAAGAAGATAGAACAATCTTAACCACGAGCCGCGGACTCTTCCAACGACTGGTGGGCCTTGCGATTTGCTCCCCTTGAGCTCTCTCCCTTCTCTAGCTCTCATGCAAGAAGAAGTAGAAACAAAACATAATTTTCATTCAAATATTCATTAGTCTTTTACATAGCATGAGACCACTATATATAGGTCTTCCAACATAAAGAAATAAAAGTACTCAAATGCCCTTTGGGCTACAATAAGACAATACTCCCCATAGGGGTAAACTGGGAAACGAAAATGCCAACTAAATAAAACATAAGATATATCAAAAGTAAAGACTCTGAATCGTAGCCGTCGATCTGTGTTGTCTCTAGCGATACACATGCTTGAACCTCTGATTGATGTCCACATCATTCTCCCCAGGTGGGAGAAAGCTCGACCCCATCGAGTAAAAATCTCTGGAGCTCTCGTACATCTCTAGGAGATCTGGATCCAAGCTCTGCAGCTCCTCTCGATCTATCCACGTGTCCTCTGTCGCCGGCTTCCCTTTCCAGTGCACCAAGTACCTTTGGCGACCACCTTCCTTCGTGGAAATGATTTCATCGTCAAGTATAGCTTCGACCTTCTCCGCAATGGGTAAATGGGGTAATTTGGGGAGAGGAGGTAGGCTGGGGATCTCACTGGGTGGGTTCTCACAAGGCTTATTATGAAGTAGATTATCAGAGTTAAACTCGGGTCCTTCGAAAGCTACTAAATCTTCAACATTAAACGTAGGATTCATATTAAAGCCTTCAGGAAGGTCTAACACATAAGCATTACTATTTACTTTCAAGATTATCTTAAAGGGGCCCGCAGTTCTAGCATGTAATTTTTTTTAACGGTTCCTTGGGGGAACCTCTCCGGACAAATCCGTACCATAACAAAATCTCCAATTTCAAATTCTTTAAATCTCTTCTTACGATCAGCATCAATCTTATAGTAAGTATTACTTTGTTGAATTCTTTTGTTTATTTCTTTGTGCAATTCTTGAAGATGAGATGCGAATGCAGATGCGACAAACCCGATGTGCATGATGAATAACAAGACTTGGGGCTTACAACAAAGCTTTAAACAGAGACAAACTTGACAGGAAACGAACATGCAAACACTCAGACTCGCAAGCACACATAGAATAAGCATAACGATGGGTTAAACATAAAATGAGGGGACTTAAAGTTTCCAATTTTAAGGGAATTGGTTTAGGGGGAGCAATAAAGACATCCTTAGCTACTAAGGCACTTCCATGTAAAGTTTCAGCTAGGGTCAAGGTTAGTCTCCTAGGGGTAGCGGTGTAATCTATCAAATTCATCCAACTAGGAGAGGGGGGGTCCTTAATAGGGGAGGACAAGACTAAAGAGGACATGTTGGAAGAGTCATGGATATGATAAGAAGATGGGTCCTTACTCACTACCATAAGGGGATAGTCCAAAGAGTCACCAGCAGGTATGAGACTCAAGAAATGGGGTAAGATATTCCTATCAGAAGTGGGCACAACAGTTAGAGTGGTGACATTAAAGTATGGGCTAAGACTCTCTCTGACATTGTTGTCAGTACGAGGAATGGAGAGATAAGTCCAATCAAGAAAGACACACTCGTTAAAATGTAACTCTAGATGAGTCACTCCTAAACTAGACTCCAATAAAACAAAAGGAGATTCATTACTCAAATTCGGCTAAAAAACTTTCAGACCCAAATCAGTATCTTCCGAACTCATAGTATTATGCTCAATAGAATCAGGATAAATGGGTTTAGGGTCAATTAAATCGGGAATTAAATCAGGTAGTAAGTGTCATTGAACCACTTCCGACTCGAGACTATTACCATCAAGATTCTCCAAAGTCAACTCAGTAGGTAATACGACTAAATCAGGATCTTCCGAATTTAAATTCAATGTGTCCAAGGCCAGATTGGCTTCTTCCAAGATCATAATCCTATCGTTATGCCGCTGACAATTTTTCTAACGAAATTTGATTTTCTGAATTGAATGTTTTGATGTGCTGTGATATCAGAAGGGAGTCATAAGGGGCCAGAATCCTTTGAGATTCTGTCAGTGTCAGAGAAATCTGAAAACAAGTTATGTTCTGAAAATTCTGTATATCTGTTCTATTCTGGTGCTATAAGCACAAAGGGAGACATAAGAGGCTAGAATCCGCTAAGATTCTATCAGTGTCAGGGAAGGGAGGCATAAGGGGCCAGAATCCATCGAGATTCTATCAGGGTCAGGGTTATGTGATGTTATGTGATATGTGATCTGAATCTAATTTGAAAATCTGTTCTGTACAATTTCTGATTGTTCTGTACGATTCTGTTGTTCTGTGAAATCTGACTTGGATATTCTGTTATATGAAATGAATTATGTTTATGGTTTGATTTCGATTTGATCAAGTATCTGTATTCTGTTGACTATACGATGTCTGTACGACTGTTTGAATTCTGTACGGCTATTTGAATAACTGCTTCTGATGTGTTTTCTGATGTGAATTTCTGAAGATTTTGATTGGTGAGTGTAGTCTTGCTGAGCTGTTAGCTCATTCTTATTTTCTGCGTGGTTTTTAGGCTCTGGGAAAGGGAAGGAAGTCTTGGACTAGCCGTTCTGTGTCTGATTAGTGATTAGGTATTTTGTACTTTTGATTTTTGTACAGTCATGACTTTTCTGTTCTGTTCTTTCAGTCTGTAGCCATGCACTGTATTGTATATGATTATTTTGATGAAAGAAAGAAGAAAATAGTGGATGCATTTCTATATATGTATTTGAAGTTTATAGCAGCTCTGTGTTTCTGTTTATTTTGATTATGGGAAGAAAGTCTGAAGCAAATTCCAAAACTATATCCTGTATTTCTATCCGTCGCGACCCGACGCGAAAGAATTCGTTCCGGTCGGGTTGGGTCGTGACAACTGCAGTTCTCCACCGCCTTCCACCCGCAAACGGATGGTCAAACGGAAGTTGTCAATAGAAGCCTTGGGAACCTTCTTAGGACTTTGGCAGGTGAACACATTAGAGATTGGGATTCTAAACTGCCTATTGCCGAATTTGCTTATAATAATTTTGTTAACCGGACCATAGGTATGAGTCCACCTGAGATTGTATACGGATACCAACCTAGGCAACCGATAGATTTAATCCCCATGAACCCTAAGCTTAGAGCGTCAGAGTCTGCATCCACATTTGCATCTCATCTCCAGGAATTGCATAAAGAGATTAAAAAAAGAATTGCACAAAGTAATGATAAATATAAACTTAATGCTGATCTTAAGCGACGATTCTTAAAACGGAGTTTTAGTAAAAAATTTAATTTTTTTTACTAAAATTCCGTTTTAAGGAACAATAAAAAAGCTGTCCCAAACAAATCCTTACAGATAAAACAATAGGCTAACCAAACATCAACTATCAAGGTATAAACCCTCACTTCCCAACTATACCCACCTAAATATTGTTGTCATGAAAACTTTTACATTCGCACCTGTTTCAAAAAGTTGCTACTTGCATAAATTTATGCAATCAATAACTACTAAAATAGAAGAGCTAAATGGTCATTGAAAATAAAAAGATGGGTATTGTGAACAGCATACCTTGCTCTAGGAATTTAGAGCCTCCAGTTGCACTCTCAGCTTCAAGAGAAGCCAAATCATGATGCCCTTCAAATTTCCTGTAAAGACAATACATTAATCATCTTATCATTACAAGAATGAACTATAAGTTGAGACTTTAAACATGATAATTAAAAGTTCATCCTGCAAACCATTAACTTTTAGGCTATAAAGTTACCTTTCTATTCCAGGACTAAGTTGATTTTGCAAGAATGAGTACAAATCATAATGCACTGTATTTAATATCTCTTTCCCTGTGGGATCATCAGCTCTATAAAATTTGGCATCCTCCTAGAAATTAAGTATTCAACATTATTAATATAAGAGAGGATCATTCAAACGAATATAAATATCATGAAAAAGAAGTTCCCACGTCCAACTGCTTGACTTACTCCAGAACTTTCGACAATACATCCAGGAATGCTTTTAGAAAGAAGATTGATATACTGCTCCATGGCTGTCTCAGGTGTCATGCTCCCTAGTTTTTGCCAAGCATGCCTTGCATTAATTAATCAGTAGTCTCATTACTGACATACAAAAGATATTAAAAAAAAAACTAATGTAGTAGGAATAAAATAGCAAATTAAGCGCACTTGAGATAAGTTCAATGAGGTTTTTGTATTACCTTAGCTTGGAAAAAAAATTGCTCCTTGTAACAAACCGATTTCCAGTTCTAACACTTCCATTTCAATTGGGACAATAGGACAGAATGATATGTTTTGCTTAAGGTTCGTTGATCTATCCTATTCTAATAAATAAATCAAAATGCGTCTTCTGATACAAAGGAGTTTCCATAACTATGAGGATTCGAAGTAACAAACAATTGTCAGAACAAGGTAAAAGACAGGGGAGTTATTTAATTAGAAGGCTACATCAGTGCATATATTTTTCTGAGGAAATGCCACCATGGATGTAATCAAGGCTAGAATTTGTCTTTAAAGTACCCAACTGTTAAAGCTATTTGCTAACTGTCCTTCTATTTGAAGGAGAAATTTTGGATCAGGAGAATAATCTGACCGAAACAAAATCAGATGAGTTTTATCATCATTATGTTCACTCTGAGATCGATGATTGTTTAAGTAATCTATATAAAACTTATATTACACTAATCTCAAGGAAAATTCAATTACAATAAAACCCACCTTAATAAGTTTGAGCCAAGGCATATGACCCAAATTTTTATGAATGATTTTACATAGAAATTTAAACTTATTTAGTACTTTGTCCTATCCTCCTTCACCTTGAAAATATTTCCATTATTGCAACCAAGCTTCAACAAAATGAATCAAGAAGTGACCCAGCATGTATCCAGCTTCAGAAGTTAATTCATTTGGCATCTACCATATCACCAAATGCGTTTCTTCTCCAGATTTTTAAAGCAGAACCTGACTCTGTTTTCCCAAAATCTTCCATTAAGCTCTTCTTAAAATTACGTCACCTCAAACCCAACAAAAAATTTCCAAGTAATAAACATCAAGCAATCAATTTTAACGTCTTCAAGCAAATATTCAATTTCAGCCACTTAATAAGTTTAAAAGAAAATTACATATCTAATACTTAAATCTCTATATTTATTTATATACCATTTTTTAAATCACGTTAAATTAAATATGTATGAATAAAATAAATGTTATTTATTCTAAATAAATTAATATTAGGAATTTTTTTATGTGATTTAAAAATTCAAATATAATATAAATAAGTATAAAAATTTAAATATTAGATATGTAAATAAAAATAAACTAAAAATATAATCAGCATTCAGGGGAGGATGTTCCTGCAAGAAAGACGAGATACAGTACCATCTCGCCCGACCAGACACGTTCAGAGGCAATGGCTGCGACTCATGGCAAGGCCCCTCCGTCGCAACCTTGTAAAATCCGTACAAATTCATTTGCACATCTCTGCTCAAACGAGCCAGCGCCTCCGCACCAGATGAGCTAACAGTATACTCTGCCGCCATACTAAAAAGCTTTTGCAGCTCACTCTTATCAATCCTCTCCCACTCGTCCTCCCCGTGGAGTAGAGATCCTCCCCTGAACTCAATGCTAACCTCCTTTCCCCTCCGACTGCCAATCTCGGACACACCTCCGCACAACATTTTCAATTCAGATGAACACAACTTGACCTCTATCAGTTCCCCTTTCTCTTCTTCTTCCTTGATGTCCTCAGCATCGTCTCTCTCAATAACCATCGCCTCAGCCATTTTCTTAGCATTAATCTCCTCCTCCTCCTCTCCAACCTCAACCGTATCAGCCCTCATCTCCTTTCCGCTGCCTCGCACCTCATCCGATCTTTCTGCAGAATCCCCCATCATGCAAGTGATCTCTCGCTCAGATCCGAGAAGTTCCTTTCCTGTTTTGAATCCATTAACGGCCTCTTCGAGCTCTTCCACCTCTGGTACAGGCAGCTTCTCCCTGGAATCAGAGAGATCGGCCGATGCGAGGGCATCGTCGGGGCGTTCTCCATCACCAAATCCATCGCCAGTAATCTTGCCGAAGAGAAAAGCGAAGAGGACGGAGAAGAAGGCGGTCAGGAGAAGCTCCTGGTAGAAATCCAAGTCCATTTCTCCTTCTCTTTATCCCTTCTCGTTCACCTCTCCCTTAGCTTCAACTCCAAGCAACTGGAGATGGAATCCTATGGCGAAAAGGCGAAAGAAAATGGAGAGTGCGGTCGGTGGATTTTAATGGTGTTACGGAAGAGAAAGGGGAGACTACAGAGCGCCAAAAGGCATATTCGGAACAGTCAGGTGTAAATATTCTCGACTACTTTTGAAACTCGTCGCCCAAGCATGGATTTTCCGATTTCTGTGTGCAGCTTACGTGGCGCGCTCTGGTTCGTTGCCTGCTTTGTCTAGCCCGTCTTTCCTTTTCCATTGTGGCCGTGGGCGTTGGAAGCACGAGTCACGGCAAAAGTGCTCCGCGGGTGCACAGAACACCACCAAAAAGTTTATGATATTTATTTTGAATTTTATATGCTTATAATCAAATGTAACATCTGGATAAAAAAAATTAAAATTTTATGGGCTCAAGATCATTTAATTTTTGAGATTATAATAGTACTAAAATGTTGAAAGAATCCCTAATAAAATAGTTTAAGTACATTGATAGTAGAGTATTTTGATGATTACCAGTTAGATTGAGTATTTTGACATTTGATGTTAATAATCTTTGTCAAAAATCTCTATTTTTTGAACATCGTCATCTAATCACCATCATACATCCACCATCGCTCAATTATAATAGTCTGACCATTGTTACTCAACTACAGTCTGTAGACTGCCATGCATCACAGATTTCATCACTAATTATGATAACCATGATATTTTGTATAAGATTTATGCATGTCATAAGCACATTGCACTAACGCTCGTTGATTTCATTGCTAGACATCACAAATAATGTCAATGCATACCATCACCAATAAGGTTGATATATGTTTTCAACACCAACTCCAACTATTGACGTTAAGATATATAAGACACCTCTTGTATAAATCAAAAATGATTTTTTAAAGATAACTCTAATACGTCAATATTACTTCAAATTCCATTATAAAATTCATCTTCCATAGCTTATATATACTACATTGTATTAATGTCTTTTCTAATTATGAGAAAGAGCATTATTTGTAATTTACGAGATGCATTAGTAAAATTGTTTTAATTGAGTCAAGCCTTTTTTTAATAACTTTTTATGTTTTCACGTATAAATGTTTCTACCACTTACAACCATCTTTTATTTAGATTTGTACTATAGATCTCTATCTAAAACTAAGAGGCAAGCATAAATATTCTCACACGAAATAGTTTGATGTCATTTATGAAAAATATTTTCAACATTTTAAAAATATTTTTTCAATAGCCGACAACAATCTCTTATTCAAGAACAATATAATCTAGCTTTGAAAACTACCTAAGTTCTGCTTTTGAAGGATTAAATGAGTAGGATGGAGGAACATCAAGCTCAATCCTTTAGTACTTAGAGAATGCTAGATAACCACACCATGATCCCCTCAACTTTATTAGTTCAACCCAACCTTCTTATGATGCTCGACTAGCTCATAATTTCTCTAAAAAAATTGTGAACTTGACCCAACATCACCCTCATAATGTTAAAAGATATAAACTTCAATGAATTAATTAGGAAGAATTCCTTCTAAGAGAATCAAGTTACTCATCACTATAGTTTTCAAAAATCTTTGCCTTGATTGGTGTGTGTGTTTTTTTTTTTTTTTTTTTGCATTCCATTCCAAACAATCATGCATATCTAGCAAATCCAATAGAAGGATCCAATTAATGAAGCAACTCAAAGAAATTGAGCTCCTCATCTCATTAATGCCCTCCATATATGTTTCATAGCCAATTCGAGTAAGTGTGACTAGAACAGCAATCAATTGATGTGACATCATGTTAAACAAGTTCATATCACCTACATTGCAATAAAAACCACCTTAACATTGACCATTTTACAAATATGGATTTGTTTAACACATTCATATTATCAAATTTATCAAATAAATGCTCAACTCGATCAAACAATGGTGAAAAAAATGGTCAATGAACATGACATTACGTGTATATCTAGAAAATAAACTATCATTGCGCTTCAAACATCGATATC
>CM028343.1:78650188-78915723 GCA_016618105.1 Dendrobium huoshanense | reverse complement strand
ATTTCTGAATATTTTTTTTATTATACTTATAATTAATTATAAAAGGGTAAGGAACCTTCCTCACAATTTCCCCCTACACCAGCTAATTATTCCACTACTAATACTCACCTCTCTAACACCAGTAGTTGCCCTTTAACTCAAATTCTCAATACTTTTGTTGCTGCATTTATTCCAGAGTATTTATCTTTCCTCCACTGTTGAGTGGGACAAGGTTTTTAGTTCATCTGAGCGTAAGGGGAGCTAAAAGCTTGCAAAACGGACTGGGGGTGAAATCCTTTTCCTTATTCATTATTTAATTATCTATTTAAAAATCTTACTTTTAAGATGATTTTCGTTTTGAACATTTTATGTTGTGGATTACTACATTTATATTTCTCTTATTAGTCACTTATGAAGAAGATGATTCAATGTTTCATCCACATTTATTTCATAGGCCAGGCCCCTTGTGCTGATTCCTCTGCTTTGTATTCATCATAGATTTACACTCAATGTTCACTCAAGCTTGCAATGCTGTGCATATTTTCTAACTTATATTTTCCAAAATAACAGGGCAACTCAGCTTGATTCAATTGTCGGGACCTGGACCAATCCAAGCCGTGTTGAACAAGGCGGAGAAAGAAGGGAAAGGAAGGGCTGGAAAGTGATGATCTATGATCTTTCTGGCTCTGCTGTGGCAGCTGCTTTCATGTCAACCCCATTTGTTCCCTCAACCGGCTGTGATTGGGTCGCTCGATCCAATCCTGGTGCTTGGCTCATCCTTCGACCTGACCATTTTCATTCAGGTGAGAGTTGGCAACCATGGGGCCGCCTCGAGGCATGGCGGGAAACCGGGCCTCGTGACTCGGTTTGCCTTCGCCTTCACCTCCTCCCTGAAGGCCAAGATGCTGGTGTACTTGTGTCAGAGGTAATGTTAAGTGCTGAAAAGGGAGGTGAATTTTACATAGACTTGGATAGGAAAACACCAGTCAGTACGCCAGCTCAAAGCCAACATCATCGGGCCGCCGAAGGTGACCATGCCTCTGCTGCTACAACAGGGGTTGCAGCAGGTTCATGTGGATTTGTTATGAACTGCAGAGTTCAAGGGGAGGGGAAGAGCAGCAGGCCAATTGTGCAGCTTGCAATGAGGCATGTAACCTGTGTGGAAGATGCAGCCATCTTCATGGCCGTCGCAGCAGCTGTAGACCTTAGCATGGAGGCCTGCAGGCCCTTCAGGAGAAAGACCAGAAAGCCAAGTTGGCACTCCATCCTGTAATATACTGGGATGCATTCATTAATGAGCCTTACAAGTGATATTCTGTGAGTCTAAACACTTCTATTATCATCATGTTGGTTTACTGCATACTTATATTAGGAAATCCACCCTGATAGAACAACTTCAGGAAACTTTGTTATCTGATTATAGAAATGTTACAATTGTGCGCGATTGAAAGTATAAGACGACCAGTTGAACCTTTCAAGTGGTCGGATAGAGATGAAAAGTCATTGAATGGTTCTCCCTGGAAAGTAAGCACATGGTTTGGTTTAATGTTTCTGTTTTTTTTTGGTTTGTTTTGCTTTGATTTTATTTGATATAAAATGTATTTGATTTCACATTTCGTAGATTGAATTTAAAAGGACTTAGAAAAGGTCAAGTTAGCATTGGATAATCAAAAGAGAGCCCAAGAAAAATTAAGATTTGATTTGAGATGAATTTTTTAATGCTTTTTAAAGTAACTTTATAGTGTAAAAATTTAATTTTTATATTAAAAAATTATTTTAAGAAGTAAAAAGAAAGTCGTCGCAAATGAAGCCTAAGTGTTTGCATATGGCTGCCCTAAAAACATGAAAGAGCAAGAGAATGAACAAACGAGAGCATGCAAGGAGCTCTTCCAAAAGACTGACAAAATTTAGAGCTTTAAAAGAACACAACTAGTTATTGCAACAATCATGAAACAAGGGTTTATTTGAGATAATTTTTCAGATAATAGTCATAATTTTATTTTGATTTTTATTTTTGCTTTTTTTTAAAAAAAAATTCTAATGAGAAGTTATTTTTTGTAAAGATTAGTTAAATTATTTTTATAATAATTATATAGTTAATTTTATAAAATATTGTATCCATTCCAAATTAATCTTAAATGTTTTAGGTTTGCTTTCATCTTTTCAATTTGGTGCTTAATGCACTCCTAATCTGAAAAATGGAAGATGGTAAATTAGTTTCTCTATAACTGAATATTCTCATTCCTTTAACTTCAAAGATGGTATTTGGCAGAGGTAATTGAAAGAAGATAAAAGTTCTTAATCGCATCGGATGTGTTGTTCATATAGAGGTGTAAACGAGTCGAGTCGAATATGTCTTACCAAACCTGGCTCATTTAACCCTCAATTAGCTCGAACTTGAGCTTGAGCTTGATTAATAAGCTCTAGCTCGACTTGTTTAGAAAATACCAAGCTCGAGCTCGACTCGAAAGCTCGAGCTCGTTTGAAAAGCTCGAACTCAAGCTCGTTTGATTGGCTTGATTCTTCAATTATAAACCAAATTTTTAATTTTTTTCTAACACTTAATTAAAATTTATTTTAAATTATGAAAAATAACTTAACTAATCATGAAATGTACACAACTTTACCTTTTAATTTCTTAAAAAAAATTTAATTGTAGAAGAAATCAATATATAATGAGCAATCATCTTTCTTTAAAAAATTGTATTTAAAAAAAATGATCAATATCAAGTGCAATTTTTATGCAATTAAATACAATTAAAACTTGATAAATATGGAAAAGAACATTCATATCAAAGTTCGATCAAATTGCATATTATCACATCATTACAAAAAAAGTAATTGGAATTATACAATCCATTAAGAAGTTTGATGATATAATAAAAAATAAAAACTCAACAAATGGTAGAACTATTTTTCCTTCTTCTATCTGATAATCCAAATTCTTCAAACTCTTCCATCTTTGCTCTCTAGTACCAACTTATATGATGCAAATCTGAAAAATTAAGAGAAAAGCTAAATAATAATCAAAGTGGAAAATGCATTTAACAACTGCAATATTATGAATAGCAAGACCAAACTGAATTTTTTCAAAAGAATAAAACTGAAAGAGTAAATTGAGATAAACTTTGTTCACAAGAATGATTGGATTTAAGGATATCTTCCACTCGTAAATCTTAAATCTTGAAATAGTTAGCAAAACAATTTATCAAGACTTGGTAAAATTTAAATGGTGGAAATTACATTTCCAAATAAAGATGATTTAGGAGAAGCTCTCCACCTCATGTTAAAATGAAATCGTACAACAAAGAGATTGTAATAATTGATAGTTTGCACTACAAAAATCGATGAAAGGAATGGAGACAAGCGAGATCTCGATTGGATTCTAGAGAGATAAGCTCCAGGATTCTAGAGAGAGAATTCGTCTTTTTCAAAAATATTTTTTTTCCCGGGTTTGTATTCCGTTCTTTGCGGAATTGGATTCTCAGGAGGTTATGGACGGCCGCCGGCCATCTTCGGCGAAGGTAGGAATTGGAATTGCTAATGGGATTGGATCTTTCATGTCGATGGAAGTGGATAGCTGCCGGTCTTCTGCGGATTCGGCGGATGGAAAGTTAGCTAATGTGGATTCTTTGAATCAAGATCTGGGCGGGATTATTCGTAAGAAGTCCGGAGGAGTTGCTTTTAAACATCCAAATGGGCCTTTGCTGATTAAGGAGAATTTTGTGGATTCGTCCAAGAAAGTTTCGTTTGTCGAAGGTAAGGGGAAGTCGGTTGTTGAAGAAGAAGATGTTGATTCCCCTGTGGTAGCCAGTAAGGTTTTTGATCAAAGTTTTTTTTATTCGGCGGCGACATCTTCAGAAATGAATATTTTTGTTAACATGTTTGACAATTCAAATGCAATCTCTGGTTTAGGCCATGGGATAAATGCGAATGCTTGTAATTCTGTTAACAAAGGCAATCAGTTCTTATCAAGGCCTGATTCTGTTGGTACATATTTGGTGTCTAAGGTTAGTGAAGGAATGCCTGTTAAGAAATTGGCTGGGGTAGATGAAAACCCGTGGAAGAGAAAGCCTTACATCATGTTGGATTTCAAGGAGGATGATATGGTCTTCTCGGAAGACGGTAAGGCTATGAAATTGAAAGAAGAAATGGAGGTTTCAAATTCTCATAAGCTCAGGAATTCTTTGGTGATTAAAGTCTTTGGAAAGGAGGTTCCCCCTCATGTAGTTGCTTGGGAAATAAGGAGACAGTGGAAACTTTTTGGAAATTTCCATTTTACAACTCTGGGGAAGGGATGGTTTTTGTGTTCCTTTGAGTCGATTGAGATGATGGAAGGTGTTCTGTCAGGAGGGCCGTGGTTTGTCAATGGCTACATTGTGGGGATGGAGAAGTGGTTTTTAGAATTTTCCACTCTTTCTTTGAAAGGTTTAACCTCATTAATATGGATTAGAATGCCTCTCTTACCCTTGCAATGTTGGGATGAAGTGAATGTGGCTCATATTGCTTCATCAATTGGAAAACCTTTGATGATGGACGGTAATATGTTTTAGTGGGGGAAAAGAGATTTCGCTAGAGTTTGCGTGAGAGTTAAGCTGGATCAGAGTCTTCCTTTAGGAGTATGGGTTGATAGTATCTCTGGGAGATTCTTTCAAAGATTTGAGTATGAGAAAGTCTCGACTCTTTGTTATGAATGTGGAATGGTGGGGCATTTTAAAGCTGATTGCAAAATGAAGGTTGCTGGAACCTCTGGCAGGGATAAGAATGAAGGCGAGTCAAGGGAAGCTAAGGAGTTAGAAAAGGTTCATGAAGAGGTTACTGATCCCTCTTATGGTCCTTGGATCATGGTGAAAAAGAAAATTAATAGAAGACCTCTTGTGCAGAAGGATAAACCGAAAGCTAAAAAATAGTGGATGAAAATGAATGGAATTCATGTTGATATGGCTGGAAAAGAAACTCAAAGTGTTGATGCTATTGATAAGGTGGAAACTGTTGCAGTAGTTAATCAATTGAAGGAAGGGGAGATACCCGGAGAAGAGGAGGCGATTGCTTCTGGAAGGGACTCTGTTAGTAAGAATAATTCCGCTGTGAAGTTTATTGATTCTACTAAAGCTCCTTCAGTATTGACGGCAAGTTTTCTGGTGATGGTACCCCTTTTATTCCATTCAATTTGAATAAATTGATGTGTTGGATGGGGTGGAAGATGATGGAATTGAAGATGTTTACATTAAATCCACTGAGAAGGAGTTCCTCCTACAGCTAGGAATCCAGATGGTGATGGATTTATTAAAGGCTGTGAGGGGAATAAAAGTGTTGTGAGAATTGAGGAGATTGTTTCCAATGGAGAATTGGTGAAATGTAAGCTTGCTAAAGAGCTTAGAGCTTTAGGCCTTAGGCCCTATTAAAAGCAGTTCTAGAGGTAGAGTTATGGATGGAGGTATGAAGAAAAGAGTCGGGGGCTCCTCCCCCAGACTTTTTTAATGGAATCAATTGTTTTTTGGAACTGTAGGGGGGCCAAAAAAAAGGGAAGCCTCTCTTTATTTGAAGGAAATTATTAAAGACTACAAAGTGTTCTTTGTAGGGTTGATTGAAACTAAAATCTCTTTTATGGATAGAGATTCGTTTGTAAGGATGATGGGGCTTGGTTGGGATTATTTTCTTCTTCCCTCAGAAGGGATTTCAGGTGGAATTATGGTTATATGGAGAACGGATTTGGCTTCCTTTTCTATTTTACATACTTCAGATCAATGTATTATTGGTGATCTCAATATCTTTAATAGAGGAGTTTGGATGATTTCAACTGTTTATGCTAGTAAAGAGGCTCTTAAGAGAAGGTTTCTTTGGGAGTATGTTCAGGAGGTTTCCCATAGAGATATTCCTTTTGTTGTTGGAGGGGACTTCAATTGCATTTTGGATCAAGAAGACAAGAAGACAAGAAGGGTGGTAGAAGGTTTAAATTCACTCAAGGCCCTTTGGATATGGTGCAGTTTATGAATGAGAATGAATATCATGAAGTTGAGTTTATTGGGCCTAGGTTCACTTGGTGCAACAATAAGAGTGGAGGTGGACGGATTCTAGAAAGACTTGATAGGTGTCTTCTTAATACCTTTGCCATCAACAAAATCCAAATCACTTTGGTTAGACACCTTGCCAGAGTTGCTTCGGACCATAGTCCGATTGTATTAAAGATGTTTGAGTCGGCTTGTACAGATAGAAGTGGTATTAAGTTTGAAGACACTTGGTTGACCTTTAAGACTGCTGAGCATATTGTCTCTAGCAGGTGGAGGATACCCTTTTTGGGGGATGATATGGAAGTTCTTAATAAAAAATGTAAAAGAACTTTGAAAGATTTGTTTTATTGGAGCAAGGCTAGATTGAAGAATTTCTCTTTGGAGAATGACAAGTTGAAAGCTGAAATTTTGAAATTGCAAGAAGAAGAAGCGAGGGGTGGCTGGTTGACTGAGGAGAAGCTTTGGGTTCTTAGAGCTAAAGTCAAAGAACTTAATGTTATTCTTTATAATCTGAATACTTGGGGGAAGCAAAGGGCAAAAGCTAAGTGGATTAAGGATGGTGATGCAAATACCAAATTCTTCCATTCCTTTGCTAATTCTAAGAGAAATGTCAATTGGATTTCTCAAATTAAGGATTCTAATGGGGTTCTGTCTGATGATCCGAAAGTGGTTGAGGAGGTGTTTTACAAGTTTTTTTCAGAACAAGTGGAAATCCAAAAATTGTTCCTTTGCTGGGTGGCCTGAGCCATGGTTAATTTTGCAAGACAGTGATAAGACTTTGTTAGACAGTGATCTGGCTGAAGCTGAGGTTAAAGATGTTATCCTGAATCTGGGCAACAACAAAGCTCCGGGATTTGATGGAATCACCTATTCCTTTTTCAAAGCTTTTTGGAACATCATTAAAGAGGATGTAATTAGAGCTGTGCAACAGTTTTTTCTCACTGGTTCTATGTGCAAGGATTGGAAAGATTCCTTAGTTGTGCTTATTCCTAAATCTTCTAATCATAGTATTCCATCAGCTTACCATCCCATTAGCCTTTGCAATTCAATTTATAAAATTGTTGCTAAAGTTTTGCTTAACAGAATGTTGGGAGTTATTCCTAGGATCATTTATGAAGAACAAGCGGCTTTTGTGAGAGGCTGATCAATCTCAGACCATCTTCTTTTGGCTCAAGAAGTTTTTAACAAACTTAGATTTTCTAAAGCTTGTAATGGGTTCTTAGCAATCAAAGTGGACATGAAGCAAGCATATGATAGCATGTACTGGGCAACTTTGGAGAAGATGATGACAGAGTTGGGGGTTCCCTACCAGGTTTGTTCATTTGGTGATGGAATGTGTCATGGACCCTAGATATTCTATTATGATTAATGGTTCTAATTCTAAGTGGATCGAGGGGAAGAGTGGCTTTCGTCAAGGATTTCCATTATCACCATTTCTTTTTATCCTTTGTTCCCAGCTTCTTTCTAACGCCTTCCATAGCAGGGGTACTGATGTGGGTATTAATATCTCTTCTAATTCCCAAAAGATTTCTCATCTTTTATTTGCAGATGATATTTTGCTGTTTATGGAAGCTAAAGTGAATGGTATGAAGAAGGTTAGAGAGATTATGGAGAATTATTGCAAGTGGACAGGTCAGAGTATTAACTACCATAAATCTTCCTTAGTTTGTGGTAGTTTGGTGGATAGGAGGAGGAGGATGTAGAATTCCAAATTTATGGGAATTAGATTAGTTGATGAGTTTGAGTATTTGGGTATCAAATTGGCATTGAGACGTTTAAGGAAGGTGGACTTTCAGGTTTTATTGGAAAAATCCAGTAAAAAAATTAATGCTTGGGGGAATAGATATGTCTCTTTGGCCGGTAGACTGGTTTTGGTTAAATCAGTTTATCTTTCTCTTCCAGTTTTTATCATGACTCACTCTCTTATTCTGATGAAGACGTTGATGGAATTTGAGAAGATTTGTAGAGATTTTATCTAGAATAAATGTGATGGCAAGAGGGGCATTCATTATGTGGCTTGGGAGCAAATTTGTAAGCCAAAACAGTTTGGAGGATGGGATGTTCATTCAGCTGTAGCAAGGAGGAATGCTATGAGAGCCGAATTTGCATGGAAGATGATTGATAAGCCAGATTCTCTTCTGAGTAAACACCTCACTACTAAGTATGGAGGTAATTGGTGGAATTATGGACTGCATAGGAGTAGTTCCTCTACTTGGAAGATCATGGTTTCTGGTTGGAGTGCGCTCAGGAATCATGTTAGATGGCGAATTGGTGATGGTTCCAAAATTAATGTGTTGAAGGACATTTGGATTTTGGATAAGTCTTTACTCAAATGGCTAACGTTTGTAGGTTATTTTGAGGATGACAATATTACTTTGGATTCCTTCATTGGTGAAGGTAGTTGGGATTGTGAGAAGCTCAATATGTTCTTTGGGACAAATTTACTGGAGCTTATTTGCAAAGTCCAAATTCTTCCCAATATGAATGAGGATTGCATGGAATTAAAATATAAGATGTCAGGGAAGTCCATCTCTGCTTTAATTATGGAAGATAGCTATAAAGATCTGGAGGATGTTGTTCCAATCAATTGGGTTTATAAATTGGGTTTGAATGCAAGGTTGGAGGTTTTCATTTGGCGGTTGTTCTTTGATGCTCTCCCCACAGGTGCTTTCCTTTTTAGAAGAAGACTGTCTGATGATCCTCTTTGTCCGTTGGGATGTGAAGTTTTGGAAGATATTAATCACATTTCTTCCAACTGCTGCAAGCTTCGGAAGGTGATGGATGTGCTAAGAGGCTGGGGATTTCAGGTACTAGAATTCAGTGGATGGAATGATTGCTTGGCTGGATTACAGAGGCTCAAAGAAGGTATTGTGATGATGGTGAAGTTGTATTTTACTGTTATTTGGTTTGTTTGGAATCATAGAAACAAGTTTAAGAATGGGAATCCTGAGGAAAGCAATGTGTTTATTGCTATTTCAGTTCTCAGCTTTATCAGCCAAGATAATCTGCACTTTGTTCAATCGGATAACTGGGTTGTTAATCAGTCCCCGGGACTGTCTTTCGATAAATGGCAACCTCCTCCCCCCGATTGGATTAAGATTAATCTTGATGCTTCTCTTAAAGGAAATTATGAGGCTGGTGTTGGTGGCATTGTTAGGGATTGTAAAGGAAGATTTCTTTTAGCTTTTGGATTGGGGAAAACGCATTTGGGACATTGCCCAATTGGAGTTTTCCGCTTTTTCAGCTCTTACAGAGATTTTACAAGGAAGATTCGATGATGTTGGAGGCATTATAGTGGAAGGTGACAATAAGAATGTTATTGATATTCTTCACAAATTGCACAGTATACCGAAGAATATTGATAGGAACATGGGTACTAAAGATTCTTCTTTTCTTAGCAAGGTCAATAATGTGATTTTTCATTGGGTTAAGCACAATTGTAATAGGTTAGCAGATTATTGTGCTAACTTAGATTTTTCTTTTGATTTTCTTTGGAATTTGTTTTGTGAGAGTGAACTTCCTTCTTCCTTTTGTAGTTTAGTAAAGGAAGAATGTGATAGTGTTCTTCACTCTTAGTAGCTTGTATCTAGGTTTCGTTTTCTCTTTCTATGCAATTTTAGCATTCATTAAAAAAAAATCGATGAATGTTTCTTATATTAAATCAATATATCAAATTTTGTCAAAGCAACAGGAAATCAATTTATCAAAGATTAGATGCAAAATAGAGCTTAACAAAAAAAAAGGTGGCATAGACTTTAAAATTAAATTGAATCCAAATTCTTCAACAAGCGAAAATGATTTCTCATTAATTAGTATGTAATGTGCTACCATCTCCCTCACTTTTTCATGATCATATTCTTGACTGCTGAAAAAATGAGTTCTCTAGATCTGTTGGTTGAAAATGTAAGATTTTATATTTTTTTAAGGCACGAATCCTAACAGCACAACGATCCAAATGTCTTTTAAATTGTGATGTTGCACCAGTAACTTCAATAAGTAGTTGTTTTTTATAATGCACACATTCTCCCTTTCTTTGCCCAGCAGGAAGAATAACTTCCTTAAACTCATCCCAAACTTTGGATCTTTTTTTTTTTCTTTTATTTATTCCTATAATATCATCAGCTTCTTCAATACTATTCACTTGATTTTCATTAGTCCACTTTTCAAACTCTTCGTCAATCTCATTGTCATCATTATGTATATTATTCTCATTTTCAGGTTGAATACCAACAAAAGAGCGAAGATGATCATCAATGCTTCTAGTCTTAGTATTTATAGGCTCAATATTATCTCTTTCCATACTTATTATTGGTGTTGACATTCTAAAAAAAAGAAGAGAATAGCATGAGAATACTAAGTTAGGAAAGCATTGTAATGAACATTAACAATGTTAAGGAGCTAATTAGCAAACTACAACAAAAATTTGCTTTTCATACAAATCATCACTTAAAGCATTGCCCATCACCAAAAGAGAAGGATAACCATCCACACAACAGTAATAAATCTTGACAAAACTTTTATTTCAATCAAAATAAAAAATATCACAGAAATGATGGTAACAAAAAAGGTTGACCACCTTTAAATATGAAAACAACAACAATTGAGTGATACATCTTAGACTTTAAAGTTACACAGATTTTCATGATTCAATTGGCAATCCAAAAATGATTGAAAAGTTTGTGTAGGTTGTTTGACCTATAGCAGTTGTCCCAATGTTGTCCAAGAGGGGGGCGAATTAGTTATTTTTAAATTTTATTGGAAAATTATGAAAACCATTTTATAAAATTATTTGCACAATTTAAGTTTTAACAACATAAAACTTTTCAACCACAGAATTAACATTACAGGAAAAATAAAAATGTAGAAATGTAAACAAAACATAGTAATTTATAGTGGTTTGGTCCAACAAGACCTACGTTCACTCCATGTAGACTCCCTCTTTAAGTATTGCACTATTATTAAAGTGACTCTCCTTTTTCTCCCACAGCAAGGCGGAGAAGCCTTTACAATTACCTTCTCTTACATCAAACCCCGACTCCTTTTGCTTCCTCCTAAAGCAGGCAGAGAACCTCGATCGATTGCTGAAGTAGACATCTCTCGAACCTCCAAGGAACCAGGGACAAAGACTGGAGAAGACGACTCGGATTCTTACTTTGAGCAACATTTGTGAAACCTCTCACAAACTCCCCCTCACAAGATCCTCTCTCTCTCTCTCTCTCTCTCTCTCTCTCTCTCTCTCTCTCTCTCTCTCTCTCTCTCTCTCTCTCTTCCTTTCTCTCCCTCACCTCTATGCTCTCTCTCAGGTCAAGACAGTAGCAAAAGTTACTCTCTTGGGTAAAACAAGAGATCTTATATAGAAGAGTTTTAAAATAGCTCTTAATTGCAACAAATCAACATTATTGTCCAAGACAATCCTAAAGATCATCCTGTACGATCAGTATAAGTTTAGCTCAATCAACTAGGATGATTTGGGATGATCAGAAGGTAATTTGTTCATATCATCCAAGACGATAGTATATCGTCCTATATGATTAGTTCAATTTGTCGAATATCATCCAGACCATCGCATTGGATAGAATTCTGGATGATGAAAAAGTAACTTAATCGTCCAGGATGATCTCGTAATAGTCCGGGATGATTAGTTTAAAATATCACAGATCATCCAGAACATCACCCTGAATGGATGTCTGGACGATGAAAAATTAACCTGATCGTCCGGGATGATATCACGAACAACCGAGATGATTAGTTCAAAACATCACAGATCGTCCAGAGCATCGCCCTGAATAGAATCATGCCGATGTTTTATCGTCTAAGAAGAATTAAGGTTTGTTTAACTGATAGTCCAATATGATATTACGATTATCTAGGATGATAAGATCTAGCAATCAAACCTTAATTTCTTTCATTAATTACCATATTAATTTAGACATAATTGTGCTGCATTGTCCATGAAAATGTCCAAAAATATAACATGCTTAAATATATCTGGCGGTTGATTCTTTCTGATTTGAGCCTATCATCCAGGACGATGATAACATCTTCCAGGACGATGATAACATCGTCCGAGATGATATGCTTTATGACAACTACCTTAACCAGGATGCATTAATTAGGATTTTTATTTTTAACTGATCGTCTAGGATGATTTTTGGATTGTCCAGGATGATGTGATAAAAAAAACTTTAAAATAATCAGAATTTTTTCCATCAAATGTGTGTGTAAGGTTACTTTATAATATGACCCACATTGATACAATTGGCTAAAAAAAAGGTAAAAGATTACAAAGTGAATTAGTCCTAGTCTACCCAATCTTGAGCTGGCTTGAGCCGCACTCAATCTTGTGGACCTGAAATGTTAGTAGGCAAGGTAGTCGTAGAAAAACAAGAATGTTTGCTATCATCAAAATTTTATTCACTGAAATCAAATTCGTAATAATCTCCTCCTTTTTGATGATGGCAAACACAAAATAAATTTTAATTATTCAATTGAAGCATCATAATAAAAAATAGTTAATCATGAAGTTCAAATTGTACTAGCAAACGAATATAGTACATAATACACCAAAATATCATAAAATAGTACAACTACTTCCCCTTTTGACATCACAAAAAGGAGGGAAAGAGAACAGAAAAACAAAAAAAAAACTAAATAGAAATAAACTACATCAAGAAAAAAATAACATCACGAAAAATAAACTAAAAAAAAGATGGCCCCTGATCATCCGAAGGAGGTGGTGGTAGTGGTGGCGGGTGAAAGTAGCTGGAAAGAGTGGCAAACTGCTCTCTATCGCTGCTGGTGATCCATGTAAGAGTGAAATGAACAGATCGTCCGGGACGATGTAACAAAAAGTTTAAAAATAGAGGATGGATGGAGATAATCATAGAAGGTCTAAAAAATATGAAAATCAAATGAAAAATAAAAATTAAAATATGAAAAAGACACTAAAAATATCAAAATGAATGAAAAATAATTTTTTTTTTATTTTATTTTATTTTAATCAAAGCTCGAATATGATAAATTCTCCATGTGATTGAATTAAAAATTTATAAAAATCTATGAGTTAACATTGTTGAAATCTGAAAAATGGTAGAACAACCGATCATGTTAGTCCTACCTCAGACTTCTCTGAGGGAAAATCGTCTTTTGAAAATAAAGATCTAAATCAAAAAAATCAATTGAATAAGAAAAAGAGATCTGTTCAAAATTTGGTTCCAGAAAAATATTTTATAAAATAATATATCAAAGTAATTAGTCACGATCATGAATTCCAAAATCAAGTGTTTGAAAAATATCAAATGACACATAAATTCTTCTAAGATTTAAAAGTTTAAAAGAGAGGAGAGCTTGCTTTTGATGGACTCGTTTTATGCCTCTTATCAATTGATTGGAATACTTTGAACATCTTTTCATTTTTGATACACTTTGTGTATCTTTTTCAATTTAGCGTCATTGCGCAAATTTTAATTTGGCATCATTGACCACTTTTTATTTATTTATTTATTTTTGCAAGCTATATCCCTTTTTCAAAACTCCTAAATATTCTCAGTTGTGATTATATATTCCATATATTAGAAAAGAAAAACTCACTTTCTAATTTTAAAAAGAATGAATCTCAAAATAGAATAAAAAATTATATGATAAATCCAACAACAAGATTATGAAAATTCTGAAGGTAATATAAATACTTTGAACATTATATATATAAGATAGATTAATGTAGAAAGATTGACAAGATCTCAATCGCAAAATCTAGTTGTTAATTTGAGATAGATTTTTGTTTAAAAAAAGAAAATTACACCACTAAAAGAAGTTAGAGGAAGGAAAACAATCAACGATGTTTTTCCCTTTAACCTATTTAGGAATGTCAAACATTGACTACAAATTTTCAAAAATAAAAATAAGGCACAAGATATTAATTCAGTAGTGATTAAAAGAAAGAAAAAAAATAAAACATATGAAAGAAAATAAAACAACAAAAGTGAATCATTTGAAAAATACAACAAAAAAAAAACAAAGAAAATTACGAAAAGAAACAACAAACAATAGATAAAATTTAGAAATTAGTAAGAATCAAGTTCATACATTTATGTCAATCACACCCAATCTGGTCCTTAAAGTGCTAAATGTGTTGAAGGCCATTTGTTTAGTAAAGATGTTAGCCAATTGATTCTCAGTTGCCACATAATATAACTCAATGTCTCATTTAGTCACATGGTCTCTAATAAAGTCATGCCTTATGTCAATGTGCTTAGTCCTTGAATATTGGATATGATTCTTAGAAATGCAGATGATACAATAGTGTTGTCACAAAGGATTGGGATTATGCCTACAGGTAATCCTAAATCCATAATTTGTTGTTTCAACTAAAGGACTTGAGCCACATAACTTTCTAAAGCAATGTACTCAATTTTAGCAGTGAAAAGTACAATATAATTTTGTTTTCTACTGGACCAGAAGACTAAAGATTATCCTATGAATTGGCAAGGCTTAGAAGTGCTCTTTTTATCCACCCTAAATTATGCAAAATCAGAATCAGAATATCCAATAATCTCAAAAGAAGTGTTGTGTCTAGTGTAACATATTCTTAAGTTTTGGGTCCCTAAGATATATTTAAGAATTCTTTTAACTACAGTCAGGTGGGATTCTTTAGGATCAGCTTAAAATTTAGCACAGAGATAAACACTAAACATTATATCAGGTTGGCTAGCAGTCTGGTAAAGTAAAGATCTAATCATCTCTATGTACTTCTTTTAATCAACAGATTTTTCATTGGAGTCCTTATCAAACTGAATACTGGAGGTCATGGAAGTATTAATTGGCTTGACTTTATCCATTTTATATTTTTTCAAGATGTCCTTTATATACTTTGATTTATTTAGAAAGATTTCATCATCCAATTATCTTATGCTAAATCCCAAAAAGTAGGACAACTCTCCCATCATACTCATCTCAAATTTCTTACTCATTATTTTAGAAAAATCATCACATAGCCTTTTATCAGAAGATCCAAAAAGTATATCATTGACATGGATCTGAACAATGAGTAATTCATCTCCTACTTTCTTCAGAAAAAGTGTGGTATCTATGCTCCCATTGACAAACTCCCTCTTTAGTAAGAATGTGCTAAGTCTCTCATACCAAGCTTTGGGTACTTGTTTTAATCCGTATAAGACCTTTCTAAATTTGTAGACATGATTTATAAATTGGAAACTCTCAAAAATTGGGGGTTACTCTACAAACACATCCTCCTTTATTACTCCATTTAAAAAGGCACTCTTAACGTCCATTTGAAAAAGCTTAAATCTCTTATAACAGGCAAAGGCTACTAGCGCTCTAATGGCTTCCAATCTAGCTACAGGGGCAAAATTCTCCTCAAAATCAATCCCTTCTATTTGATTGTACCCCTTAGCCACTAATCTTGCCTTATTACTAACCACCACACCAAAATCATTCATCTTATTCTTAAAGACCCATTTGGTTCCAACTACACTTTATCCCTTTGGTCTTTCTACAAGCTCCCAAATATCATTCATAACAAATTAGTTTTACTCCTCTTACATGGTTAAGATCCAAAACTCATTAGACAGGACTTGATTGATGTTGGTGGGTTCAATCATTGAGATAAAGGCAGAGTGGTTAACTTCATTCCTATGTCCATGCCTAGTCTTAACACCTTCAGAAGGGTCTCCTATGATTAGTTCTTTAGGGTGACTCAAAGAGTATCTCCAATCTCTAGACACGGTGTGTATAGGTTCAACCCTTTTCTCCAAATCTATATTTTTTACTCCTTGGGTAATCTCGCATACTCCTTTAGTATTTTGGTGCTCTACCATCTTCTCCAATTTTTCAACTCCTTGGATAATCTCTCCAACTTCATCTTCATCCTTAACTCTTGACTTCTTAGGATCAGATGCATCAAACACTACATGAGTAGTATCCTCCACCACCAATATCCTCTTATTAAACACCCTAAAAAATTTCTCCACACTAGAATATCCTAAGAGCACTCCTTCATTAGATTTTGGATCAAATTTTTCTAAGTGTGACTTCCCATTGTTAAGAATAAAAACCTTACAGCCAAATACAAGGAGGTGAGAAAGGTTGGGTGTCCTACCCTTAAGGATCTCATAGAGTGTCCTATCAAGTTTAGCTTTAACATTTACCCTATTCAACATATAATAAGCTGTGTTTACGGCTTTAGCCCAAAGTACTTTGGAAGTGAATACTCAGTAAGCATGGCTCTAGCGGATTTAACTAAGGTCTGGTTCTTCTTTTCAGCTACCCTATTATGTTGAGGGGTCCCAAGAGCTGAAAAGTTATGACTAATCCCCTTATCCTCACAGAAGTCTCCAAACCTCTCATTTTTAAACTCTCTCCTATGGTCACTATGAATGGTCAATATCTCACAGCCTAGCTTTTTCTGAATCCAAGTGAAGAAGGATCTAAACTTATTAAAAGACTCATTTTTATGTGACAAAAATTTTATCCAAGTAAACCTCGAGCAGTCATCGACAGTCACAAAATCATAAACTCCCCCCCTAAGCTAGCAGTATTAATGGGTCTAAACAAATCCATGTGAAGGACTTCTAAAAGTTTAGAGGTGCTAATGCCTCTAATGGAGTGGAAAGAGGGTTAAACTTGCTTCCCTAGTTGACAGGCATCACAAAGGTGGTCTTTGGTGAACTTAATCTTGAGGACTCCTTTAACTAGGTCCTTTTGGGTCACTCTCCTAAGAATTTTCATACTGACATGACATAATCTCCTGTGCCATAACTATGAATTATCAGTAGTAGTTTTTAATCAAAATAAAACAACACATTTAATATTATTTAATTCAAACATGTTAACGTTGTTGATCCGCTATCCCTGCAAAATAGTTTTGTTATTTAAGCTGATAATATAAATATTTGCCATGAATTTTATAATGAAGCCATTTTCGCAAAGCTGACTGATGCTAAGCAAGTTGTATTTCAATCAATCTACAAACAAAATATTTTCATTCAAAAGGTTCTTAGAGTTTTCGATTATACCTGCGCCCACCACTTTCTAGTTGGTATTATCTTCAAGAGTAATCTTGCCTCCATCCCTGGCCTCTAGCAAAATGAATTGGTTAGCATCTTCAGTCATGTGTCGTGAGCATCTGCTGTCCAGATATTATTTGTTCTCATAAGGCCTTTAATGAGAGCACACCTACAAAATCATTAAACATCAAATTTAGGAACCCAAACAAGTTTGGGTCCCTTCTTATGGAAAGAAGAATGTAATGCATGTATGTTATGCTGTGAATCATACAATTTGGGTCTCCACAATAGTGCAAGTATGTGAGATGTGTCTTAACAAACCACATGAAAAACATCTAGCATCAAGAAAATGATTTACTAATATACTTGGGTAGTGATGCTTCCTTTTAAAGTTATGTAAAGCATGCAATGTTGGTTTGTTATTTTCAAATGCTTTGAGATTTTCTAATTTCTTATACTCTTTTTCTAACTCAGCTTGAGATAACCTCAAGGAATCATGTGTATTAGATAATTCAATATGCTTTTTATTTAATGAATCAAATTCATCAAGTAATGTCATGTGATTGATACGATTATAGAATGATATTTAAGTAAAATTTCATGCTCTTTTTGCAAATTTAAAAACTCCAATTTTAAACTAGCATGCGATTTCTTAAGTTTTCTATATGATGCATGAATTTGTTCAGAAACTTTAAGTAATTATTTATAGGTTAGTTCACATATCTCTTCTTGGTCAGACTGACCAAGATGATCGTCAGCCATCAAGCACAAGTTTATAGTCACCTCTTCAGCTTCAGTCTTAGAGGTGTTAGATGCAGAATCCGCACATAATGCTTTTTGGAACTGCTTCTTATCCTTGTCCTTTATAAACTTAGATTTTTCCTCACCCTTCTCCTTGCTAGGGTGAGCCTTAAGTGTAGGACAATCAGCTTTAACGTGTCCCAGCTTCCTATATTTAAAATAGATCATATCATTATAACTCTTAAAATTTTTATTACCCTTACCTTTATTCAACGTTCGATGGTTCTTATGCTTCTTCCTTAGAAAGCTTTTGAATTGCATCGTGATTAAGGCAACATCATCGCTTTCAGACTCGAAAGAGTCAGTGTCCGTGTCGTTGACCTTCAACGCCACATTTTTCTCCTTCTTTTTCTCACATACATCAAGGATTCTTTGATTCATCCCTTGCTCATAAGCAATAAGTGATCCAAGTAAGTTTTCAATTGAATAAGTCTTTAAATTGTTAGATTCAGTAATTGCAGTAATCTTAGCATCAAAGAAAGAAGGCAAACATCTCAAAATTTTATTAACCTTTTCATAATTTATGAGTTCTCTTCCTAAAGCATGCGGTGAGATAATAATTTTAGTAAATCTAATATACATGTCAGAAATTGATTCATTAGGTTTCATAGAAAAAAGTTCATAGCCATACAATAGAATATTCAACCTAGATTATTTAACTTTATTAGTTCCTTCATAAGTGATACATAATTTATTTCAAATTTCTTTGCCAGTAGCACAAGTTGAAACACGCATGTAATCTTCAAATTTTAAAGCATAGAAAAAATAATTTAAGCATTTTGTAATGAGTTGAGCTAAATTCCTATCATCAAGAGTCCATTCAGTGAAAGAAAGTGGAATAGTATTGCCATTAATTTTATCAGACAGAGGTGAATAACCTTTTTTAACAAGCATCCACATGTGATAGTCAATTGATTATAAAAATATAGACATGTGAGTTTTCCAAAAATCAAAAAGAATATTGTCAAACAAAGGTGGTAGGATAATAGAATACTCTTCCGCAGTATTACGATTACTGGATTTAGCCATGGATCAAAATTCAAAAGTTTTCAAAAACTTGATTTTATGTATCCCGCTCTGATACCACTTGAAAGTTCGTTAGGGATGTTAAGCCCTTATGAACTAGCCCAAGGCTAACCAGGAGGGGGGGAGGGGTGAATTGGTATTTTAAAGATTTCTTGATCAAAACACAAACTCAAACCAAAGTTCACCACAAAGAAAATCAAAGTGCAAAATTTAAATATGAAACAAGGAGTAATAAAGAACATAGGAATTTATAGTGATTCGGTCAACTTGACCTACATCCACTCCCCGGAGGCGCCCTCCGAGTATTGCAATAAACTCAGTGACTCTCCTTTTGCTCCCACAGCAAGGAGGAGAAGCATTTACAAACATCATTTCCATTGACACCGGTGAGGCAGAGAATCTGACTCCTTTTGCTTCCTCCTAAAGCAAGCATAGAACTTTGATCGATTGTTGAAGTAGACCTCTCTCAAACCTCCAAGGAACTAGGGACGACAACAAGAGAAGATGACTCGAATCCTTACTTGAAGCAACTATTATGAAACCTCTCACAAACTACCCCTCATAAAATCCTCTCTCTCTCTCTCTCTCTCTCTCTCTCTCTCTCTCTCTCCCTTTCTCTCCCTCTCCTCTAGGCTCGCTTAGGTCAAGACAGTAGCAAAAAAAGATACTCTCTTGGGTAAAATAAGAGGTCTTATATAGAATAGCTTCGTAATAGCTTTTAATTGCAATAAATTGACATTATCATCCAGGATGATCTGAAGATCATCCTGTACGATTAGTACAAGTTTAGCTCAATCAGCTAGAATGATATAGGGCAATCAGAAGGTAATTTGTTTATATTGTCCAAGACGATAGTATATTGTCCTGTACGATTAGTTCAATCCATCAAATATCGTCCAAACCATCGCCCTGGATGGGAGTCTAGATGATGAAAAAGTAACTTAATCGTCTAGGATGATCTTATGATCGTCTGTGATGATTAGTTCAAAACATCACAGATCGTCCAAAATATCGTCATGAATGGATGTCTAGACGATTAAAAATTGACCTGATCGTCTGGGATGATATCACGATCATATTGGATGATTAGTTCAAAACATCATAGATCGTCTAAAGCATCACCCTTAATAGAACCAAGCCGATGTTTGATCATCTAGGAAGATTCAAGGTTTGTTTAACTTATCATCCCGTACGATCTTACGAGTGTCCAGGATGATATGATCGAGTAATCAAACCTTAATTTCTTTCATTAATTACCAGATTTATTTAGGTATAATTATGATACATCATCTAGGATGATATCTTGAATGATGTCCAAAAATATAACATGCTTAAAAAGATCTGGCTGTTGATTATTTCTGATTTGAGCCTATCGTCCAGGATGATGATAACATCATCCGGGACGATGTGCTTAATGACAGCTGCCTCAACCAGGATACCCTAATTAGAATTTTTATTTTTAACTGATCTTCCAGGATGATTTTTGGATCATCCAGGACGATGTGATAAAAAATAGAGAACTCTAAAATAATTAGAATTTTTCCCTCAAGTGTGTGTGTGCAAGGTTACTTTGTAACAGGACCCATATTAATATAATTGACTCAAGAAAAAATAAAAGATTACAAAGTGACTCAGTCTTAATCTACCCAATCTTGAGCTAGCTTGAGCTGCACTCGATCTTGTGACATGAAACGTTAGTAGGCAAGGCAATCTAAAAAAAAATAGGAATGTTTGTTATCATCAAAATTTTATTCTCTGAAATCAGATTCTCAACACTTACATCATTTCACACTCTCCAAGTGTTGGAAAAGAACCAACATCCTTTCACACCCTCCTAATATCAGTAGAGAATCGACATCCTTTCACACTCTCCTGGTGTCGGCAGAGAATCGACGTCCTTTCAGACCCTCCTGGTGTCAGCAGAGAACCGACATCCTTTCACACTCTCCAAGTATCAGCAGAGAGACAGATCTTCTTCAATGATCTTCTCTCGAGCATCTTCAAAGAAGTAAGGAAGAGATTTGCTACAAATAGTAACAGAATCTCACCTTTAAGTAACCTTATGAACCTTTCACACTCTCAATTTGTAAGAAATCTCTCTCAAACACTCTCATAAATCATTCTCACACTTTTTCTCTCAAGAAAAATGAAGAAGGATTCATCCTTAGTCAGTTTTAAGAATCTATATTTAAAAGACACAAAAAATCGTCCAGAAAACTATAAAATTTAATTTTAACTATCCCTGATCGTATAATACAATCGACGATTATACATATGAATAGTTTAAAGTTTGCTCGTATGATTCTATACAAAATATTTTCATACATGAACATCATATAGTATAAATCTATATCATCTTGAACGAACAATTCAAAAAAAATTTCCTGCTCGTATGGATGAAAATGTTCAGATCAATTTCATATTATGGACGTCATCTGTACGAAGGAAAAATCATCTCGGATGAACAGTTCAGAAAATTTTCTTGTTCATATGGATGAAAATGTTCGCATCTTTTTTGTACTCTGGATGTCTTCTATTTAAAGGCAAGATCATCCTGGACGAACAGTTAAAAAATTTAACCTATTCGTGTGGACAAAAATGTTCACATCAATTTTGTACTATAGACTTCGTCTGTACGAAGGAAACTTCGTACAATACGAACATTGCTTAGAAAATTTTTTCGTCGAAGATTTTATTAATGATTGCTAGAGGAACTAATTGGACAAATCATCCCGTACGATTAGAAATCGTATAATACAATTATTTTTAAAAAAAATTACAAATTTTAAATCTCCCCTAGTGTGTGTGTGTGCATGGTTATCCAATTATAATCACACTCTATCAAACTCAAAAAAGTATAAAATACAGACTCCGTTTATAGTAAACCCTAATCTAATGTGACCCGAAGTCTGTAATAGGCTGGAATATGATTTTCCTGAAATATTAGTACACACAAATAACAAAAGAAATATATCCAATATATGTTAGAAGAAATATTAATTAAAACAATAATATTTTGAATCATTAAAAATACATATGATATGAAAATATAGTTATGAAAACTAAGTTGTAACAATGATGCAGTAACAAATGAGTACATCACAGAAACACATGGATTAAACAAGCTTTTAGAAAGCTAGCTTTGTAAATTTACAAACAAAAGCCCTAGTGTTTTATTGTTATAGACCCATATAAAAAGCAAAACAAACTTTTTCTAGTTGGCTCAAGAATATCTTCTCAGAAGTTGCAACTAATTATGGAGAATACAAATATAAAATTCATAAATTATCACAACATGCCAGCATCATCACCCTTTTTTTCCTAAAGCATGATAATATACTATAAATATGAACAATACCGTAACAAAATGAAAGGAAATTTCAAGTTATCAACATGTAGCACAAATAACAGATCTGATGGTTGTAGTCACGTGAGATATGAGAAATCAACATAGAAAGAAAAATGAATGGCAAGACAAAAGAAGGAAGAGGAGGAAGAATGGAAAGAAGGAAAAAGAAATTACCTAAGGAGGGCATTTGGGTGTGATCAAAAGAAAATCAATTGATTCAAGGTTTTATTTTGTTTTGCGCCATAATTGGCAAAGTTGTAGAGAATATATGATGAGTTTGGCTAAAGCTGTTGACTTCATGAACTCAAACTTATGTTAGATTTTGATGGTCACAAATTAAACTAAGAAATTTGAATAGAAGGTTTTAAATGAAGTTAACCTAGGAATAGCTTCATCATTAGGATTATTCAAGCATGCAAAAAAAATTATTAAACTAGGAAAATGTAGTGTACTATCATATTAAGACCAACTCAAAATAAAAATATTAAAGGCAAACAAAACAAGCAAGGGAGGCTGAAATTACCCATTAGAATTAAATTAGATTCTCATAGCTAAATTTTATATTAGATATCACTTAAAATCTCATTAAAAACAATATATTTATATGGATATTTTGTTAAACAATACATGAAAAAAAGATTGTTTTGAGTACTATAATTTTTCTATGTACTAGAAGTTTTATTTCTTTTGAGTATTAAAAATGGTATAGATGTGATTATAGATAAAAGTTTGAAGTATAATATTATAAAAATTAATAGAATTGAAGATGTAATTATAACTTTAAATATTATTGTTGATGCTAAGTTTATAAATACTATAATTGTTTATACTCCTCAAGTAGATTTGGATATATGTTAAATAAAATTTTGGAATGTCATAAAAGAATTAATACAAAGGATACCTCTTGAAGAAAAAAAATTATTGGAGAAGAATTAAATGGACATGTTGATATAGTGGTAGGAGATTTTAAAAATATTCATAATGGCTATGAGTTTAGAGAGACTAATGAATGTGGTAGGATCATATTTGATTTAATTTTAGTTTATGATTTTATAATTATTAATATCATATTTAATAAAAGAGAGGAGCTTCTTGCCACTTACAAGAATTATAATAAAATTCAGATTGATTATTTTTAAATAAGAAAAACAAGATCATTTAGATTACAAAAATTGTAAAGTTATTCTATGTGAAAGTTTATGTACTCAACATCATTTATAAGTTTTGGTCTTTAAGATGAAGTGATAGAATATAAAAAAGAAAGTAAAATATTATCTTTGGATTAGATGAGGACATTTAAAGAATACAAGTAAAATATTTTTAAGACTAAAATTCAAACCTTAAAATTTTGATTGTGCATGAGGAAGCTAATATTATGTGAAAAAAAAAATCATAGTGATTGCAGTATCAAAAGAAAAATCTCCTAATTATAAAAATAATTGGTCGTGGAATCAAAATATGTAAAAAAGGATTAAAAATAAGATGTTTTGTTATAAAAATTAATTTAGATACAAAAGCTCAGAAAATTAGAAAAGATATAGGGAGTCTCTTAAGGAGTCTAAGAAAGCAATATGCAAAAATGTAGCTTTTAATTATCAATATAAAATATTAGATACCAAGGAGGCCAAATAAATTATGTATAAGTTAGCCAAGAAAAGAGATAGGAGAAACAAGGACTTTGTTGAAGTGAAGCACATTAAGGATGGAGATCAAAAAGTGCTTTTATTAGAAGAGGATATTCAACATAGTTGCAAAAAATATTTTGATAAGAATTTCAATGAAGATTGTGAGAATACGATTGATTTTAGTGACATTAACACCCTTAATTAAAATATAAAATTTTGTTTATATTGTTGTATTAGTAAAACCAAAATTAGAGATGCTTTAAAGAAAATGATGCATAGAAAAGCTTTCAGTCCTAATGATATCCCAATAGAGCTATGAAAATACTTAGTAGGTGAAGGAATTTCTTGGCTAACTAAACTTTTTAATATTATTTTGAAGAAAAAAAAGATGTTAAATGAGTGGACGAGTGTGTTTGTTCCTATATTTAAGAATAAATGTGATGCATAAGTGTACGAATTATAGAGGAATTAAGTTAATGTGTCATATATTAAATCTATGAGAGAGTTATTGAGCATATGTTATGGCGTGATACTAATATTTCTCAAAATCAATTTGGATTCATGTGAGGTAGGTCTACTATGGAAGATATGCATTTATTGAGTGGTTTGATGGAAAAGTATAAAGAGAATAAGAAGGATTTTCATATGATGTTTATTGATTTAGAGAAAGCATATGATAAAGTTTTGGGACAAGTGCTCTAGATAGTTCTAAAAAAAAAAAGGAGTTAATAATGCTTATATTCAAGTCATTAAGGATATGAATGAAAAAGCTATTACTTGTGTTCAAACACAAGGTGGTTTGACCAAGTATTTTCCTATTTTGATTGGATAACATCAAGGATCAACTTTAATCCTAAATCTTTTGCTTTAGTCATAGTTGGTCTTACTAGAAATTTATAAGAGGATGTACTCTGGTATGTGCTTTTGGCTGTGATATTCTTTCTGTTAATAAGACTATAGAGGAAGTTGAAAGAAAACTTGAATTATGGAGGTCAACCTTAGAGTCTAAAGGCTTTCGTTTGAGTAAATCTAAAATTAAATATATGGAGTGTATTTTTAGTAGTAATATATAGGCAATCAATTCATTAAAAAGAGTACACCTTTTAGATATCTTGGTTATATGATTGAAAGTGATGGTGAAATAGATGGAGATATTATTAGTAGAATTAAAATTGGATGGTTGCAGTGGAGTGATGCATCGGGCTTGTTGTGTGATAGAATGTACCACTCAAACTTTAGAGAAAATTTTATAGAATGATGTTGAGGTATTCAATGATTTATGGTACATAATGTTGGCCATTAAAATAGAAGCATAAAATTAAGTTAAGTGTTGCAGAGATGATGATGCTTAGGTGGATAAGTATATTTATTCTTAGAGACAAAATGTGAAACAAGTATATAAGTGAAAAAGGTTGGAGTAGCTCCAGTGGTAGATATGATCAGAGAGAGTTGCCTTAGATGGTTAGGTCACATAAGACTTCGACCTTCTGATGCTCTTGATTAGGAGAGTAGATGTATTAGATTTGGCCCTTATAAAGAAAGGTAGAGGTATACCTAAAAAAGCTTAGTTAGAAAGCATTAGAAAAAAATTTTTATTAGATTCAGACTTCAATTTGACTCTTAACTAAACACAATGGATAAAAAAGGATTCAAGTAGCCAACCCCATGTGGTGGGATTAAGGCTTTATGTTGTTGTTGTTGTATTGATTGTTTTGTGGTATTGGATTACATGACATTGAGGAAAACATTTGGAGGATATAATGAGAAAATATATTTTATCATTTCTTCATTGTGTTCCAGGCTTGAAATAAAAACATCAAAATGAGAAAATACATTTTTACCCTCCAGGATAAAAATATCAAATGCAATTGAGAATTCAATCATGATAATTATGATATTGAATTTTCTTTTAGTCTTTTAATTTTTTTGAAATAATAATTTTCCGAACTAAATAGAATGAGGTTTATTTTAATCTGTGTTCTTGAGTCTCCCATAAAAATAAGTCTTTATAATTAATCACATTTTAGATAAAATAATATTTTAATGAGTACTCTCAATTATAATAATGGTTAATATTTTAATTGGAAAATTTTTTCAAGGAGTGATATGATAAGAGAGATGTTGGCTTTCAAGTGGGATTGGATTAAAATTTGAGCACCTATTTTGAAGTCCAAAGGATGAGAGGTAGGAAACACTTTGAGATCATGAAACAATTCAGAAGTATCCCAATATATATTATATTGGACTTTAAAGTTTTGGAGGAGAAAGCTTTATGTTTGAGTTGACATTTTATTAGAGATTTGAGATTACAATTGCGATAATGAGGACTTAAGATTTGAGGTTATCCTTGGAGCCTAAGTCTAAGTTGGATCACTATATAGTAGCGACCCAAATCTATTCCAATATACTTTGGACTTACATTGTCCTGGATTGGAAAGCTAGTTAAACCACCTAATCACTTTAAAAACTATGATTATGATCACATGAAAGATGAGTAAGCTATAATTTAAGTTTTTGAGAATTTGGGGCTAATATTTATAGAATATTATAAATGGCCCATTTTCTTATGAGTGGTATAATCATGCTTGATGCAATTAAATTTTAATTAACTTACATTTATTTCTAATGCAATGCCTATAAATGAACTCTTTATATAAAAATGATATGTTTGAACTTTTAAAATTAGGTATAAAAATGGATTTTTTTCCTCTAAAGATCACAACATATCCTAGACAGAACTATGCGCTAATAGATCAGATAGTCTGCCATGGCTCACAGGCGGGTAAGTGCTTAACAAGGAGAGAAGAAAGGTATGAATGCATGAGAACTCCATATGTGCTCTGACTCTTATTTGGAATGTTTATCTTTCTATATGAGCTTGATTTATATTATTTAGTTATAAGTAGAAGATTTATTTTCCTTAAGAGTCTAGTGAAATCCAGGATAAAATAGAGCATGTAAGAAAAACCTATAAAAATAGGCAATTTCTAATGCATAAATAGTTTTAAAAAACTTATAAATATAAAATTAAATTAAATAATATGAATTAAAGGCCATGTGGCCAGTGCCACTTAATTATAAACAAGGGTCTGTAGAATGTAATGGTGGCCAAGCTTAATCAACAACAACCCAAATTTTCATATAATGACGCAAGTTCTTTTAAAGTGAAGCATTTTTATCTTCATTTCTTCGGCTTTCTTCTTCAGGCTCCTTGGGTCCGTTAGATCTGGATCTCTAAATGGAAAGAAACTCCCCCATTTTAGGGGTGTTTCTTCCTCTTTAGATCCCAAATTATCAAAATTTAGAGCTCCAAATGGAAGGAACTCTACCCTAAGGGATGTCTTCTTTTTCTTTGGATTTCAAATTGGATATAGGAACTGCTTCACTTCAATTAACTTTCACAACTCTTTTTAAATTACATTTACATTTGAGAAAATTAAAAAACTCCATACACCCTGTAGGTTATTATATGCAATTTATATAAAATCAATCATAAAAATCCCAAGCACAAATATGTAATCAATTACTTACTTTTGAGTAAAAATAATAGCTTGGCATGCTTTTAATTTTATTAGGGGCCTAAGCTACAAAAGCATCTACAAAAAAATTTTGGTTAATTCATATTTCAATTTGCCCCCTTTTATAATCCTGCATAAGCATGACCTCCTGCACAAAAATTGTTAATATCAAGATCGTTCCTAACCTAGGAAAATCTAAACTCCCATAACAGATCACCGAAGAAAAAAATCATAGCAAAACCATCAAAGCATAAACATCATCAGATTTATTGCATAAAAATATAATAATTAGCACTCATCACTCAACAATCATCTTTACTACACATACAAAATAGTAAACACGCATGAAAGAACAATGACCTAGCTAAAATTAGAGTTAGTTGTCATAGCAAGCAAACTACAGTGTGTGTACCAATATGTGCAGTTAGGATGTGTCCTAAGTAGTTGCTGTTTGAAATTTTCTAAAACTTTTAGTTTGTTTTAGGTTAGGGGAAATTTAATTTGAGTTTAAGTCTTAATATTTTTAAGTTTAATTTAAAATGAGTTTTAAATGTTGATATTGATTAATTATTAATTCTTTGAAGTCTCTGATTTAATAAGTGTTTTATTTCTTAAGCTTTCCAATCCAATACACCTTTGTTCTTTGAATAAAATCAAGAAAAGGGTATGAAAGCTTTAGTTTATTAATGATTTATTATTGATTAATTAAGTTATATAATATTTGTCGTTATTTACATCTGGGTCATGAGGTATATTTCACCCTCTTTGGAGCTAATTTAATAGTCTCGTAAGCTCGGGTTACCAATAGTTACCTTTTATTATTTTATTTTATTTAATTTGTTGGTTTTAAATTGATTCAATTAACTAATAATTTATCAATTACTTATTTATGTTGAGTAGTAATTGTATTTCTTTATACCAAGGCCCTGAGATTTAATACACCCTCTTTAAGGATAATTTAATAGACCCGTGGGTCCGAGTTACCTATCAATTATCTTATTATTTAATTAATATTATTTATTATTTAATTTATTTTATTTTTTGGTTTCTGTTTCCTAATAAGTGTTTAAATTATTTTGGTAGTTTTAATATTTAATTATTTATTTTTAATTAATTAATAATTTTTTGATTTTAAATAACTTTTTATTTTAAGGATTTGTGATTGGGATTTTAATTTTCATTTGTTAAGCTTTTAATTCTAAAAACTTTAACACTTAATTTGTTGTTTTTGGATTTAATTTGAATTTATTATGATTTTAAAAAAATTAGCCCCAATATAAAGGCTGATTTTGGCAATGGTTAATTAATGTTCTTATTAAATTCTAATTATTGTGAAATTAATTACAATGGTTCATTATGTCACTAAGTGTGCTATGTTCAAGTTTCATCCTTATTATATACAAGGAGAATTTTCTATAGTTTTTCTAAGTTATCTAGATAATCTCCTAAATTATTTTTTAAAAATGTCTCTACTATTCATTTGGTCTTAAAATCTTATGTGTCTAACCCTTCAAGCAATATATATAAACTATAGGAGTTTCAAAACCTATTATATGTAATAAATTTTTAAAATTTTGCGTCAAATTAAGACCCAAAACCTTAGAAACTCAACAACCATAAATATATTACTCACCAAAGCTTATATAAATTAGGGGATGTTGTATACATGCCCTAATATCTACTGCCCAAATTTGAGCTCAAATGAACAATTATTTAGGGAGTAATTAAGGGAAAACCACAAACATTAAAATTGTTATAACTCTCTATGTAATGTCCAAAATATTTTTAAAATAATTTTAAAGCAAAGTTAAGCTCAACCTAGTTTCAACGAACTCAAGAAGTCCAAATTTTGGCTAGAAATAAAAGTTTAGTCATTTTTTTTTGTTTTAGCCATTTTTTAAATTTATTCTTAAATTTTAATCCTAATTTTTCGACGGTCATTCATTGGCCATTAATACGTGCCACATGTCAGCTAGGGGTGGTAACATATAATTTATGTGTGGAAAACCTTATTGTGCGAAGGGATGATCATATAATATGATTTGAATCATAATGTAGAATTACAATGGTTCATACAGAACAATTTTGCATGAAATTGTGGCAAAATCATAGCTCTTCAAACCCTTGCAAACAAAATAAAGGGATATGATTTCATCTTCTTCACATGAATGACCAAAAATCCTAAACATAAGAAAGTTTTCAAACTTAATGTATGGTGAAAATGGCATGAAATTTTAGGAAGACATAAAGCATGATTAAAGAAGAAGTCAGGATATATTTTGGAGTTCAAAAATACATCAAACATAAAACCATTTAATTCTAAATCTAGAAGCTAGGTTTTTATATTTTACCTTGGTGGAATTGATTCTAGAAGACTTGGAATGACTAGTTGATCTCCTCCTTGGAGCTCCAAAAACATCTTCTCTTCGTGGAGGGGAACTAGAGGTGCACTTGATTTGAAATGAGGAGGAATGATAGATTTTGTCCTACTTTAGGTTCCCATTCTCGAAGCAATAGCTAGGATTAATTTGGCTTCTTCTTAGATGGCTGATAAGTGGAAAGGAGCTAAGCTTTTGTGCATGAGGGTTGTTGGAAGGGGGAAGAGGCCATTGGCCACTTTTCATGAGGTGACCTTTTAGGTGCCTCAATTGATTGAGCCAAAAGCTTAGACGACATTCTTGGATTGCTTGTGAAGCCTCCAAAAGGAGTTTACGTAGACCATAAGAGCTGACGTGGAGCAGGTTTGAGGGCTTTGCAAAAAGTTGACCAAATATGACCATTGAAGAACATTTTAGTAATTTTGGCTATATTGACTAGTCAACATGATCAAGTGACCTAGGATGGAATATTCAGAGTTCCTAGAGACTATTTACATGAGTCTTAGTGGATTTGATTGCATAGGTGTGAAGTTTGAATTTAAAAAAAAAATATGTAAGATATTTGAACAATTTAGGTGAGTTGACTAAGTTAACTCAGAATGAGTTGACTCACATTGAACTTGAGTTCACTTATGGCATGAAGTGGAGTGCACTTGAGTGATTTGAGTTTTAGTTTGATTATAATCAAGGATTTAACTTTAGATTGTAAATTTTGAGGTGATGTAGCCAACCTCATTCAAAATGAGGTTAATAAATAGACCCCCAAAGGGTGTGATGAATTTTTGAAAAAGTGAATCACACGTGTTGACATTGATTGAAGTAGTCAACTAGATCTGAAAGATATGATGATTGATTTGATTTGAGTTTAGATTTAAAAATGGGGATTTGATTTGAAATTAGGATGATGCTGTGAGAGGCTTACTCCACCACAAGTAAGCTTGGGTTTGATTTGAAAATAGGATGGTGCCACAAGGGGCTTGATCCACCACTAATAAATTTGTGTTTAATTTAAAAATTAAAAAACGAATGAATTTATTAGAAGTAAATTATTTTTCCTACTTAAATGATTGCAACATCAAATCATTATTCCACCAGGGATTTAAGGGCAGTTGTGCATGACATTTTCTCAAAAGAAAAGAGAATTTTTGGTAAAGATAACTTTGATTTGGTTTACTTGATTTTGAGGATAGGAAGTATAGGAACTCACATCTAACCTTGAGAGGATGCTAACAGGGGACTTATACTTAAGAGATTGATTTATTTTGGGGTTGATTTCCATTAGATCAAAGAAAAGAAAGCATAAGGACACACACCTATCCTTAAGTCTAAAAGATGACTAAGCTATGATGGGGCCCAAAATGCTTAAATCTAATAATCGAAAGCTAAGATCTAAGAAAATAAGATGCTTGATGACTCACACCTTACCTCAAAAATCAAAATTTCTTTTGCATTTTTAATAACTAACCTAGATAGAAAACACGGGAACTAACATCTTACTAAAATCAACTAGTCAAGGAGATAGTCTACCTAAACCTCTAGGAAATTGGTAAAATATATCTAGTCATGTATTTAATTTTGATGTTAAGATGGTGCCATAGTGGGCTTGCTCCACTATGATTGGGCCTAATCCTAAGAAAAGAAAGCATGGAGACTCATACATACCCTTAAAGGAACAGAATGCAACTAAGTAATGATGGGCCAAGTAGGCTTAAATCCATCACTAGATGGTCTAAGTATAAAGGAAATTGGAAGCATATAGACTCACACCTTCTCCTAAAAGACAAAAAATTTTATGTAAGGGTGGTTCCACGGAGGGCTTGCTCCACCACTATTAGATTTAATCTAATAGAGAGGAAGTACGGGAACTCACACTTAACATTAAGGGTTAGAATATTTTTATTTTTTATTTAAAATTTGAATTTTGACTTCAAACAATTGGATTTAAAGATATTTGAAACTAAATATTTTTTTTATTAATTTCATATTTGAATTACATCAAGTATAATATTTTTTGAGGAAATTCCCATTGACAAGAAGAATTGGGTGGTTTCCTTTACAATTAGTCAACTGATAGAAGCCTCCTTCGTAGACTATCTCTACGATAAAAGGTCTCGCCCATGTTGGTTCAAACTTTCCACTTATCTTTTGATGGGATATAATAGGCCTCCTAACCAAGTCTCCTACTTGAAAAGTTTTAAGGCATACCAATTTATCATGAGCTTAAGCCATTCGTGCTTTATATAATTCTAGTTTTATTAAGCTTAGAGATGATGCTCTTCAAGGCCTTCAAGCTTATCCAATTGTAGTTGTGCACTTTATTGTGATTTGATTTTTTTATGTGCACTCTTAGTGATGGAAGCTGCACTTCCAAAGAGAGAACATCCTCAAACCCATAGACTAAAGAAAATAGAGTCGAATAAGTTGGAGTATTGTAGGTATTCCATTAGGCTCTCAAGGCTTCAATCAATCTCTCATGCTAGTGACACTTGTTATTATCTAGGGTTTATTTGTTATTTGTATCAAAGTTTTATTGATGGCCTCAGCACAATCATTTGTTTTATGGTAGTAGATGGTTAAGTATCTCCAATAAATACTATGATGCCTTATAAAAATTATTTATTTATTTAGACTTAAATGCAAATCCATTATAAAATATGATTCTATGGGGTACGCCAAATCGATATACAATATGGTCATAGAAGAAATTTAAGATATGATGTGATGTTACTTGTCGTAGGTGATTTGTTTCACCCACTTGGAGAAGTAGTCAATCTACAACAAAGATAAAATGATGACCCTTTGAAAAAGGAGGGTTATTAGATTTGATAATATTTGTGCCCCAACTTTTAAAGGGTCACGAAGCTATCATAGGATGCAACACATTAGGTGGTTTATGTAAAATCATGCCTTGAACTTTGTATTGATGACAACATCTTACAACGTTCAAGTAATTGTCAATCATATAAGGCTAATAATATCAAAGTCATTTAATTTTTAGTTTTAATTTGGGACCCAATTGATGAGCACCGCATAATCCATCATAAATCTCATTCATAATCCTTAGTGCTTCAAGTTTTTTTAAATAATACATCCACATTTAATCAAATGATTGGTAGTACAATATTTCCTTCAAAAGTGCATATTAGATGACACTTTTCTTGATTTGATTGGAAAGTTATTTCTCACAAGGATGTTTGCCTTCTTGAAGATAATCAATATAAGGCTATCTCTAATAACCTTTTTCATTACTTGTTGAAGTGGCAATGAAGATTCTAGAGGATTTCTTACTAATGAGATTGAAATTTATATGAGCTAGAGCCTATCGACTTTGAACTTATGGGAGTGGAGTCCTTTTTTAGACATGCAAATTTATTTACAAGCTTTGCTAAGACATCCACTATAGAATTGCTTCTATGAGGAATCTTATACAAAGTTACAATAAGAATCTACTTGAGGAGATGATTTGTGTATTGATAATATTTAAGAGTTTTAGATTCAAAATCTTATAGGTTCTTGCAATATGGTTGATAACCAATTGAGAATCACTAAAGATTTTGATTTCTTTTATATCCATTAATATCATAAGCTCTAAACCATTTATCTAAGCTTCATATTCAGCCTTGTTGTTTGAATAAGGCTCTGACAAATGATAGGAAAAATACATCATTCCCTTTTTTGGTGTTATGAAAATCAAGTCGATTACAACTTTTTTAGGAAGAGTAACTTTTAGTGCTTCATCTCATTGAAAAGATGTTGCACCATCAAAATGCAACTCCCAAACATGATCATCTGATTCTTCTATACTCATGATTTGGTCATTAGGTAAATCATCATTTAAGAAAGATTCTGCCAAAGCTGGATGCACTGCAAGGAAGTCAATATGACCTATTTTTTTATAGTTTTTTGGTGAATAAATGTTATTTCAAATTGAAGCAATATCATAGACCAGCGTATCAAATATCCTAACAACATAGGTTAGGTCATAATATATTGTAATGAATTTATTTTAGAGATTAAACTTATCTTGTGAGAAAGCATGTAATGCCTTAGCTTTTGGGTTACAAAAATTAAAGCATGATAATGTTTCTCATTGGAAGGATATCAAATTTCTATAATAATTAGTCATCAACTAAGATAGTATAATGCCTCTTCTTTTCCATTCTCATCAATTTGTGCCAACAAAGCACCATATAACTCATCTAAGCGGTAGTGTATTGGATCAAAGGCTCCCTAGGAATTGAGGCTACCAAAACTTGAGGATTTATAAGATATTACTTTGTATTTTTAAAAGCACTTTGATATTTTTCATCCCAAATAAATTTGGAATCATTTTTAACTAGGATAAAAAAGGTTGATATCATTTAGAGAGATTGGAAATGAACCTTCTTATGCATGTTAACATACCTTGAAGAGACCTTAACTGAGTAAGATGTCTTGGAGGTTTCATGCTTAAGATGACTTAATCTTATCATGATCAATTTTTATTATGTGGTGCCTCACTACAAAGCTAGAAAATTTTCCTGAAGTGATGCCGAAGGCACATTTTAAGGTATTCATTTTGAGGTCATAGCTGTTCAATAATTCAAAGATAATTCTTAAGTTATATAGATGAGCCTATTTGACCTTCCTTTTTATGAATAAATCATCAATATAACATTCCACCAAATTATTAATAAGTTCATCAAAGATTCGAGTCATAGCTCATTGGTAGGTTATTCCATCATTTTTAAGACCAAATGACATCACCTTATAACAAAAGATCCCTATAAGATTTCTAAATGCAGTATTTCTCTCATCTTTTAGGTTCATATTCATTTGGTTATATCCATATGAGCCATTCATAAAGGACAGAAGAACATGAGAAGATGCAATATCCACCACAAGTTCGGGTATAGGCAATGAGAACTCATCCTTGGGACATACCTTATTCATATATTTATAGTTGATATTAGAATTTGACCATTTTTCAAAATAGCATGATGTTGGCCATCCAAGAGGGATATTAATCCTCCTAAATAAAATCAGCCTTGATAAATTTCTTAATTTTAGAAATGACTTACTATTTGATCTCTAGATGAATGCACTGAGAAACTTACTTAATTAGAATAAAATTAAGTCAATTCTTGAGTTTATGAACCACTACATTGGAGGAAAAGCCTGGCATCTGGTCATATGACTAAGCAAAGAAATCCATAAACTATAAAAGGAGTTTAATTAGATCATTTGATTCACCTTCACTAAATAAAGAGATAATGAAAGTAGAGTGAGGCTTATCCTCTATTATAAGGTTGATTTCTCTTAACTCGTTGATTGCCAATTAAATTATTTCCTCAAATTCAGAGGGTGCATCCCTAACTTAAAGTTCATTTAAGCCATCAGATGTTTCAAAATAAAGCCTATTGAGAGAATTGATAGTTTCTATAGGGACCCTTTCAGATTCAAGATGGCTTGTTATCAAAAGATAATATTGATCATTGCAGAATAGCCCAAAGGTACCAAAGAGGATACCAAACCCTTAAATTTCTTTATTTTAAGTATACCAAAGCTCTTTATTGTATCTAGATTGACCCTTGGTCAAACACCATAGAGAAAATATCTAGAAACATAACTTTTTACATATACAAGAAAGTAGCCAAAAAGGTAATTTCATTAATTCATTGAAATCAACCTCTTAAAGATTTACATCTTCTTCATTCCTTGAGGTGGATGGACAAGGAAAGAACTTCTGGACCTTACCCACTTCACCGTCTAAATTAGGAGAGTCCTTAACTAATAACCTTGTAACTCTATAAATAAGCATAGAGGTTAAGGTTAAGACTTTTAATCTTCTACTCAACTTTTCGTATGTTGTCAATTTAGGCTCATCACCTAAAATTTTGGAACATCATCCTCTAGATCATTATCTTGTTTTAAAGTTATATTAAATTTTGGAGTATTTATCTTGTTGTAGTTAAAAAGAACTTTTCCGCCCTGCACGTATGAATCATCATCTGAACTTAATTCCAATTCAATGTGTATCTAAGGTATTTTTCTTTCAAATGAAGCATGACCTCGATCACATGCTATTTGGGAAATTCTCCCACCTCTTTGAGGGAAAGTATTTAGAGGCCTAAAGATTATGACCTTGACATTGTCTTCATTATCTATATCTTCTTATTCTTTATTTTCTTTCCTCTTTCATTTTCTCTTTCTTTCGACTTTACTTTTTCTTTTGCTCTTTCTTTATTTATTTTATCCTCCTTATTCGTAGTTTCACTTTTAGAATAAGTAACATATTTTTACGTGCATAATATGAAGCATCTTCGTAGATATCAATTTTATGGATAGAGAATGATTGCAAATCACCTAGAATCACAAATTCAATGCCATCTCATTAGTACTCGATGCATTGGTGTAGGGTAGATGGAACCATTATATATTCATGGATCTAAGGTCTACCTAAGAGTGCATTGAAAGACTTCTTTAAATAAATTATATAAAATTTGAATTCTATTTTTAATTCTCTTGTTTCTAACAAGAGTGTAATTGAACCTAAAGCCTTCTCTCCTTTTTCATTATACCCATGTAGCATCATATTATCAGTGCTAAGTTTACACATGTCTACTTTAATATATGCGAGAGTCTTTATGTTTATAATGTTGACTGATGCACCTAGATCAATAAGGACACGTGATAATTTAAAATTTCCTACATTTACAAAAATGTACTATGGGTGATTGTGATCTGTAGTCCCCAAAAGTAGATCCTCATTTAAAAAATGGTTGCTCTTGGGATTTTTTTGAAATATAAAGCTTCATTTTATAAAGTTTTAGGTAACTGAGCTAAATAAATCTCTAGGTCAAGAAGTGCTTTAATTAAGGATTCCTTCATTTCTTTTGAGAGAATGAGGGCATCATTAATACTCAACCTAGCTGGCAATTTTCTAAGATGAGCTAAAACATTATAATCAACTTTGAGAATATTAGACTCGAGACCAGTGCTCCTAAGCGAGTATTTGCTTATTGAGTTGAAGTTTGAATTTGATCATTGGATATGACTTGTTTGTCTTTCTCATTAATTGAAGGCCTAGGGGGTAAAACTTTTCCACCACGAAATTATACTTCTAGAATCTCCTCGGGATGATAAAATATAGTTAGGTCTGCACCACACTTAGGCGAAGTAATGTAATTTTATGATGGAGGGTCAAAAATTGAAAATTCTATCTAATAAGGTTCCAGGTTTTTCATCCTCTTTTGAAATTGATATTAATGGATTATAATTTATTAGATTCTTATTGATCACTACTAGATTTGAATTTTGATACCTAATAATTTTTTTTTTCACTTCATTTTGTCATTAACCATTAAAATGTATGTAGAATGATTTTTCATTAATTTTGGTCACTTTGCCTTAGATGGGGCAAAGTAAAAGCCAAGTAAAATCAGCAGGGATAGGGATCTAACTCCACCACCCACCACATGTCTACATCTCTTTTCAACTCTTTCCTTCCTCTCAAAATTCACATCATTATTTTTCCTTTGTTTTTTATTTACAATAGTTCTCAAAAATACTATAAAGGATATCATCCCAACATCCTCCTGTAGATTAATCTTCTAGATCGACTCTTGGGCTCTCATTGGCAATTATTGAAAAGTTGAAAATATTTGTTAATTAACTTTTTATATGCACGTGATAAAATAACATCTGATTCATCTCAAGAGGAGGATAAATGTTAGATGATTTACCTAAGATGATTTTGATAGGCCTCTAATCCAGATCCATAAGATACTCCTTTGAGATGATTATATTTCCCTATCTAAAATTATTCTCCAACCAATCCTTAAAGGTAAAACTATCTTCAATTGTGTGACCTAACAAAAGACGATAATGAAATTAGGGTCGTCCCTTATATTTGCCTCATTTGACTTCTTGGCCTCCAACAATTTGAAGTATATTTTCTTTAATAAATTTTTAAATATCTTCCTTACTAACTTTCTTTTAAGGTATTGGCCTTAGTTATATTCTCGTTAAAAGTATTAAAGAAAGGATCTCTAGGAAGATAAGAGGTTTCCTGAAATGGTTGAGATGGAGGATTATTTGACGAGCTCTTCATTAGGCTTCCCGTTATCTATTGCTAACACGGTAGCTGACTTTTTCTCAAAAGATTTTTGAGGCTTTGCAACTTTTCTTCCATGAGATAAATCTTTCAAGAATGGTATTAGAGGAGCCTCTTCTTATATGTTATTTTCCTTGTTAAGTAGTTTCTGAAAATTCTTTATTATGAACTATTTAAAAGAAATGTAATAGGTCAATGAATATTCTTTTAAAAAATCTCTAATGCATACTGCTCTTGCAGCTAGGATTCACATTTCATTGAAAGGTTCCATCTCAAGATATACTTAATTAGAGTCTCACTTGGCTTTTCTTTTCAATGACCAAATTACCTACAGTGATATAATGTTGAGTTCTGGAGAATCTATTTAAGAATAGACTCTCCAACTCAAACAAAATTCTAACTAACCCACTAGGCATATCGACATACCATTTAAAAGTAATTCCATAAAGATTGTTAATAAACTACTAAAATAACAGAGCATTCATCTCCCCAATGCTGCAACAACTGGAACATAAGGGGGATAGATGTTTTCTTGAGTTTTCCAAACTTCTTAATACTTTGAATGAATGTGACACAAAGCCCTATGGATAAGGAACCAAATCATACTCTTCATAGTAGGGTCTGCCTTTTGGAATAGATATGGCCCCTTAAGATTGGGCTAAGGCCTCACTCACTTGATTTTCAATCATTTACTTGATATCTTTTTCTACAAGGACTATAGGGTTTATTTTTGCCTTTTAATTCTACTCATCTAACACTTGAACTATTTGTTGAGGCTGATGAATATGAGGTTAATGTGTTCTTGCTAACTGATCCTACATTTTCACTACTCTTAACAACATTTTTCTACCTTCTTTTCTAGATTCCTTATATGCTCATCTTTATCCCTAACTCTGACGAACATATCTGAGTCTGAATCTACAACAAATGACTCCTCTCCTTATGTTCCTGATGTCTACTGGGATCATTGTCTCTTTGTAAGGATGATCTAGTCTCCACCATGAAGACACTACCAACGAGAATATCCCCCACTCTAGAATTAGCCAATAGAAAATTAATACTAATATAGTTATTTTCATTTTATTTAAAACATTTTGTGCATCTCCTACCAATTATATAAATGCATATATTAACTCTACAAGGTTATTTAATATTTTTAAGAATTTTAAGCTAATTTGTGGATGAAAATATTAATTTTTTGTCCCATTTATGCTTGCAATAGATATTTTTTAAGTGCCAGAGAAGAGTTCTTTTAAGATATGTACGTATAACAAAATAATTGAATTTGATTAAGATTAGAAGGAATTTTTATGTCTAAATGGATGGCCACATCCACAAGTATTGTGTAAAACATTCTATCCATTAATGCATAACCTTGTTTGAATTATATACAAAAGATTTTTTTCATAATATAACCTAATTGTCATAGTTTATTATTATTTATTAAACAATAAATGTGGAAAAAGAGAGAAAAAATATATATAAAGACAAATTATCATTGCCTTGTATATGAATTTATTCTTCTTACATAGGAATCATGCACTCTTACATGGGTAGGATCACCATGAGTAAAATGGACACTTTGAGTATTCTAAAATTGGCCATAGATATGGGAAAATGTTGAGGTATCTTCTTTTCAATATTTAAATCATTTTGAGGTAGGTTCTTCTTGAAGATTTGTAGTGATCTTAATATAGTTTTCATTTGGAGATTTGGATTTAACATATAATAACTTCTCCATGAAGATGCTTAATAATGGGATATTAAGTATACAAAGGTAATAAGTTAAAACTCATGTAATGAAGTATTTTTATGAAATTATAACTTCTCTTATAATTTAATATATTTTATATTCTTATGTTTTTAATATTTTTCATGAAGTAAATTTTATAAATTAAATAACTATGGAATTCTATGTTGTAAGGAAGTGCAGTTTGAAATGTAATTAAGATTACTCTTTTTTCTTTCAAACATAGCCTCGTGGTAAATTTATTATCTCTTTCATTGTCAAGGTTGAGAATGATAACCATCCTTTTTTTTAGAGAATGATAACTCCTTTAGAGAGGGTATGGTTGTTTTTAGGTTATTTTTTTCAACTTGTGCCCTTGCCTTGCTTACATTTATTTTTCACACATCTTTAAGACTATAACATTACTTTATCATATAATCATATTTTTTGTTCTATTTAATAGGTTTTGAAAAATCTCATTCTTACATAATTGCAAAAGAGCATCGTGAGAGAAGAAGTAATGTCTTTTCATTAAGAATGTTTTGGAGCATGTTGGTTTGCCTAGCTTGATCATCTCAAATAGAGATTCTTACTTTTTAGACCATTTTGAAAATCACTTTGAAATTCATAATAAATACAATGTTCAAGAGAAGCATCCCCTTCCATTATTAAATTGATGGCCAATTTTATGAGGTGAACATGATTACTAATCTATTATGATGATTTAATGCACAATATCTAAAGATATTGAAGAAATATCTATCATAAGTTAGATTCACTTTAAATAAGATAGTCCATGGTTCAACAAGCTAGCTCCATTTGAGACGTGCCATTGCTATCATGTTTAAAACAAAATTGATTAAGAGTTCGCATCAAAATGATGAATACCCTCAAGAGTCAAGTTGAAAGCCTCCAGAAATATCAAATATGTTTGGAGAAAATCTGAAGAATTTACTTTAATTTAATAACACACTTCAAGAAAATACAACAACTCTATAAGAGTTAACATATCCAATATCGACTAAAAAATAAGTTTGAAGAAGAAAATTTTTATCTAGCTCTATATTAATAAAAAGAGAACAAAATTTGAAAGAAAAAAAAATCAAGGCCATAAGGTATGGAACATTCAAAATCTTGAAGATGGCTAGAGACAATACTTACTGTTGGACTTTCCCACTTACACAAAGATATACACAATAGTGAAATTGAAAAATGTTAAGTTACCCGATTCTTCAATAATAAGTAATGTGGCAAAAACGTCCTTTTAATAATCCATTGTTAGGTTAAGAGTATTAGTTAAATTTTGGCCAACTTGTGGAGAAAAGGACGACAACAACCCATCAATGCATCAAATTGCTCTATAAAATGGGTAAAGGTGGCCAGTAGAATCTAACTCAAAGTGGCAAACTTTGGAGAGAGGAGTTGAAATGTTTCTTCTTCTTCAACTTGATTTATAGGAGTGAATCACCTCATAAAGATAGGTGTATGCTCAAGAGCTTGTTGATTCAATGATCTAGAAATTAGTTAAGATATGTAAAAGCCAAGTAGACATATGAGGGAATCTATAATATAGTCGAAAGGATTCTAGGCCAACAACATTACTAGTGAGAGGATTTAAGATGAGAAGAGAGCTTGAGAAGAGGCTTAACAAATACTTGAGAGCATGTATTAAGCCTTAAAAACTATGATTTTACTCTACATATAAGCCAAAATCATAGCTATATATATCATTAATCGTGTAATGATAATTATATCATAGCAATGACACTCTAAGATTTCAATAATAATGAGGGCTCATACCCCATAACTTCTTCATTCAGAGCCATGATTTTTTGTCATAAATATATAATATATATTTTTTTTCCATAAAACATCAATCGTTATCCTATATTTAAGTTATTATCATTCTCTTTATAAAGGAAAGTCATATAAGGGTTTTAAGTGGGTTTCATTATGCCTTAAGACATAAACTTGAAAGAAATCAAGAGAGAGGGATAAGTAAAGAGGGGATTTAAGGAAGAACTTCTTCCTCCATGCATTGAGCCTAGTACATCCATTAATTAAACTATGTGCCTCTTATTTTACTTCCATAACAAATCAATATTACACACATGTAATTTTTGTGGTCTCCTTGATGTGGTTGTGCATAGATTAAATATTAAATAGATTTAAATGAATTACTAAATTTGTGTTGATGGCTTTATAACTAGTGTATACATGATATGTTATTCAAGATAATTGATGGGGTGACTTAATGATTGTTTGTGGATTGTATAACTAGTGCATGGATCATAAAGTGATTAAACAATTCTCAGGCTATAATGATGATTGCCTTATTATAATCATTTTTCAAGATTTTCTTTTGAGAAGAAATCATCATTCAATTAATCATATTATTAGAAGAAATTCTAAAATTTTTTATGGTGAGTTATTATTAATATGAATTTTTAGCAAGTTTTTAGTGATGTGGATTGTATAATTTACCTAATCAAGTATGAATATGATAAAATTGTAGAGTGTAATGTATGTGAGTATTTAGTCCAAAAGTTTCAAAATTTGATTATAAAATCATGCGTACTTCATCATAGAAATTTTAGAACTGAGGTATTGTTTTGATTAAAAAAATATTTTTATTTAAGTATATATATATAGTTTTTGAAAATATATTAATTTTCTTTGGGAATGTTAAATTTTGGAATTTTGAAATTGAACACTCTATTATGAACAATATATCGCCTCGAAAGACGAACATATCGTTCCCTAATGGGTTCGAATTTCAAAGTTTTAAATTTCCCAAAGAGAATTAATTAGAGTTTTTAAAAATATCAATTTTGAAAATTAGATCTGGGTTTCTAAATCTCCTACGAGCGCAAGCCCTCGTAGTTAATTACATCGTAGGAAATCGGAATTTCCTACGAAAACTCTCGATTAAAATAGCGGTGTAAATTTTATTTAAGAATTTCAAGGATTGATATCAAAGGAGAAAATGGTAGGAATTTTCAAATGGGATTGGATCAAATCTGAACACTTATTTTCAGAGTCAAAGGAAGAGGAGTAGGGAGTGTTTTTAAGATTCTGAATTACTTCAGAAAACATTCCAATCTATCTTAAGTGTTGGGCTTAAATTTGATTGAAAGAGATTTAATATTTGAGTGATCAATTTTATTAGAAAGTTGGGATTCAATTCCCGGAGGTTGAGGTCTTATAGCCCGAGCCAGCCTCAGAACCTAAGTCTAAATTGGGTACTAAAAAGTGACCCGAACCTAGCTAGTGCAATGCGAATCTGGTCTTATCCCGGCCTGGATTGGGGAGCCAGCTAAACCACCTAAACGATTTAAAATCATGTGTCCGGTCTTTTCATGTTGAGTGGTAGGGACGTTATTTAAGAAAGGTATTTGAGAACGGGACCGACATCTAGAGCGGATCCTAAATGGTCCCTTAAACTTATGTTGGGTTTGATGCCTAAGCAAATGCAATTAAGGATTTAAAGGTTTTTTAAATTAGTTGCTAGTATGATGCATGCTAATCGACTCGATTAAAAGATTGAATTTGAATGAATGCTATGAAATGAGGACTCCCGGCGATCCCGGGCTTATTTCTTAAAACGTTACAGTTTCTATGTGAGCTTAAAGTTTTTAATTTGATTTAAGTAGAAAAATTTTATTAAGTCCTTAAGAGCCTACAGTCGGATTCCAGGTCAAACCAAAATCGACATGCAGGTAAAAAGACTAGAAAAACAGATATTTCTAATGCGCAGTCAATTTAAATAAATCAATCAAATTAAATATATCAAATTGAATGTCCGTAGGCAAGTGCCCCTTATTATTACATCACAGAATTTTGCAGAAAAGTAAAGTGGCCGGGCACCACTGACTACAACCCGTATTTCTAGTCCTAAGACTCAAGTGACTTTGAAAATGGGTCTTCTCGTTATCCACTTCTTCATCCTTCTGCTGCTTCTTGGATCGTCGGGTCTGGACATCCAAATGAAAAGAAACTCCCCCTTGATCGGGGTGTTATCTTTCCTCTTTGGATATTTGAAGAGTATCCAAACTTGATCTTCCAAATGGACGAAGACTCTCCCCTTTAGGGATGTCTTCTCCTCTTTGGAATTCAAGTTGGATATCAATATCCCAAACTCAAATCACTTTGAATACTTACAACCATAAATCAAATCAAATTTACATTAATCAAAATTGAAAAATCTAGACTCGATCCTGCAAGGTTATCCTAATAATCAACAGTTGTATATTCAATCCCAAGCAGTTATAATATGAAAAATTGAAATGCAATTTTTAGCCACACTTGGCCATGCTCTTTTATTCAAAGGGGGTCTTAAGCGCGGCAGGTACCTGTGCAAAGAGTATATATGCATTTTTTTATTAACTGCCCCCTTTAACTTCAGCTCCTTGTATGAGCATGGCCACCTGCATAAGATTGCACAAGTATAATTCGCTCCTAACCTAGGGGTAAATCTAACGTACAATCAATCACAGAATGCAGGCAATAAGTAAATAAACACATCAATTCTACACTAGCAAACAGCATGCAGTAAAAACTCGAAAACTCGGCACACAACTGCAGAAAGTAAAACACCGGCCTATCCTAAAACTAGAGTCGGTGATCCTAGCAAACCATCTAAAGTGTGTGAGGTAGGTTGTGTAGTTTTGATGTGTCCTAATTAGGATCATTAATTAAAGTTATCTAAAGTTCGATTGGTTGGAAGGTTTAAAGGATTTAAGTTTGAATTCAAATATTAATAGCTTAAGATTAATTTTAAGTTTTATTTAATTATTTGTTGGATATCACCTTTGTTTCACACCGAGGCCGTGAAGTTTATTTCACCTTCCTTGGGGCTAAGTTAATAGCCTCGTAGGCCTGGGTTACCCAGTGGTACCCGGTATAATTAAGTGGCTTAAGTTGATTAAGGCTTAAGAATTAATGAATTTTATAAGAAATGATTGGTTGTTGATTTTTAAAAATTAATTAATTTAAATTTACCATTAATCGATTCGTGGCGTTGTGCCACCAGGCTCGAGGAACCAGCCTCCTTAGGACACTTAGCCCCGCAGCCCGGAGTAGTCCAGCCGATAAACCAAATTAATATAGTTGAATTATAGGTTTTAAAAGGTTAAATAATTAATGATTAATATATTTTTAAGGTTTAACACCCCTTGGAATCCATTCGTGGCGTTGTGCCACCAGGCTCGAGGAACCAGCCTCCTTAGGACACTTAGCCCCGCAGCCCGGAGTAGTCCAGCCAATAAACTTCATCTTTAGGATGGTTGTTGTGTTTTAAAAGGTTTGTTGAGTGTTTTAAACGTTAAATTAACATTTTCTAGAGTTTTAGAATAATTTTGAATTTTATGAATTTTTTGAATATTTTAATCATTTAATTAAAGGATCAAAAATTGACTTTTTAATTAAGGTTAAATTCTGGACAGCTAGCATTTTATTAAAATACTAGACCTCACTACGATCAGTTAGACAGTAAGTATGTTGAAATCGGATTTTTCTACATTTTCTTACAAAGGTTTGAAGTTTGGGTAATTATTGAATTTTTGAAATTGTTTAATTAGAGGGCCATTTTGTGATTTTGCTCCAAATGAGGTCCCCACTCCATGAAATCAGCTCCAAAGGTCATAAATGACCTAAGGAGAGATTCCCAAGTGTTTGGGACATTTTTAGAATTTTTAATATTTTTTAATTAATTATATTAATTAAATATTCAATTTCATTTAAAATTAAATTAAGACTTAATCTGCTGTCAAATTAAGTTGATTTCAATTTTCAATGATTAAGGGTTCAATTATGATCAGTTAGAGGGGTTGGTCATAATTTTTGGATTTAAAATGGATTTATTGCATTTTCTGGAAGTTTTAAGGCTTAATTAGGGTTTAATCTTAATTAAGTTACTTAAGAAGCTTAATGAATTCAAAAATCAGTAAGAAAATTCGCTAAGGCTGAGAATGTCACTAAGTTCAAGTGGTTCAAATTTCAAGTTTAAATGAGATGTATCCTAATCATAATAAAATTTTTAAGTTCTCTAATCAAAGCCCTTAATTTTTGTCCTTAATGACACTAGGTTTAATAGGTTTGAATCAATGTTTTAACTAACCCTTAACTTGACATATAAGTATGCACATATACACAAGCACATTCAACACCTAAATCTAGGAGAGCCTTAAGTGTGTGTGTGCACAACCTAAACATGTAAAGATTGATAGTAATTAAGGTATCAAAATTTTGATTAGTGAATGATTAAAACGTAAGCACTCACTAATCATTCCCCAATGAATTCTTATTCAAATATTCAATCTATGCTTAAAACTTCAAACGGATCCCTCAAGTTTACAAAATTTAAATGCATATAATTTTGAAATAGTTTTAAAATATATGTATATATATATACCTATATATATAAACATATAAGTTTTAAAATAAAATAATTCAAAATATTATAAAAATTTTTATGGATTGAGAGATCCACTGATTTTTCAAAATCATTTGAAAATAAATTTCAATTTTCAAAAATATTTAATATAATATTTGATTAACTATTTAATTAAGTATTAAAATATTAATATAATTCAAATTAATCAAAATAAATGGGTACCCTAATTTTACAATTAATGTTAAGTTAAAATATTTTGAATTTCAATAATTTTAATATATTATTTTAATTTTTATGATTTAAAATGAATTTGTTTTAAGTTTTTAAGGCTTTGAAGAGATTAAAAGAATTTAAATAATTCCAAATTAATTAATACTTAAATTAATATCTAAATTAAACTTAATTAAACATTAACTATTTTCTGAAATTTTAAAGTATTTTCAAATTTAAAATATAATATTTAATTACCTCAAAAATACTTAATTATATATAAATAAATACTAGTTTTAAAATACTTAATATTTAATACTTAATTAATTTAATATAAAAGTAATATTTTATATTGATATTAATTTTAAAATATAATAATTAATTTTATGATAATTTTATTATATAAAATATATTTTTATTAATTAAAATTAATTTTCTATTAATTTTTTTTTAAATTTGAATTTAAAAATGATTTAAAACTAATTTAAAACATTTTTTTTTTAAATCTGGCGGCGGCTCCACGTGGCGACTCCGGGTTCGTCCAGCAAACTCGGCGGCGGCGGGCAATGATTGATGTTTGATTGAGAAAGCGCGTGGGTCCCACGCGTTTTCACTAATCCGCGTCAGCGTCTGGCGGTAGCCGTCGGATCCGCGGGAATTTGATCCGATGGCGGTGATTAAATCCCGCCATATGATCTCAATGGAAAGAGATCTAAAGGCGGAGAAGCAATCCCGCCGTTTCGAACGGACGCCCAGGATTTCGCCGAACGGGAAACCGTGCGGACAAAAGATAGACGCGGTCGGACAGACCGCAGGAGGGCTAAATCATGACCGTTGATCAAAAGATCAACGGTCCAGACACCACACAGTTACAGAACTGTGCGAACCGAACCCTAATGAACTAAAACGGCTCGTTCTCTTCGCACACTTAATAAAATTAATTGAAAATTTAAGCAGACATTCTAATGATGAACAGAATTAATGGGGAATTAATTTCAATACTTAAAACGCACTTATTAGAAAGTTATTTAATACTAAGTGTTTAATCTAGGGTTTTGATTTATACCTCCGTTAATGGACGGATTGAACCGTTTAGATATTTGTTGCATTTGTAGGCTGTCCACGCTCCTTTTTGTAGAAGAAACCTTGGCTCGAAAACGCACGGATCGATCCCTATGAGCCTTTGAACGGAAATCACCTCGGTTTGCCGGGAAGCCTGCCGCCGGCGAACTTCTAACGGTGGGATTCGACTATAGCCGTGTGGAGAAGGCCATAGGGATTTGAAATGGACTGGATATTGGAGTTCAAAAGCTCTGGTTGGAGAGAGAGAGCTAGGGTGAGAATGGGGGCTCATTAGGGTGTTTTCCCCTATTCAAACGTCCCCAGGTTAAATCAATGGCTAGGATCGACTGGATGGACTCCTAGATTAATGCCAAGTGTCCTGAGAGTTGGTGAAAAGCTGGGAGTAAGGACATCCTACATGGAAAGCTATTTGGTCCCCACTTGGACACATGGAGAGATTGGAACCTTTGGATCTAGATCCAAAGGTCATGATGAGCTTTAGGAATGTTCTAGACCCTAACTAATCTGCTGAATTAATTTGAGTTTAAGTTTAATAAATTTAATTAAGGATTTTAACCATTTGGAAGCCTCTTTGACCATTTGTTGACTGGTTTGACCAGTCAACAGCCAAGTGGATAGCTGAGGTGGCATGGGGGACCTCTTGGAATTAAATAAAATTGCTAGGATGAATTGTTGTGGAGTGAGCTAGCTTGGACCAAGCCCAAATGGGGATTTAAACCCCTTAAAGAGCCTTGTTGACCATGTTGACCAGTCAACTGGTTGACCAAGGGTGAGGTGGCAGCCAAAGTGATTTAGGGAATTGATTAAGAAGAGTGGAGAGGGTTTAACAAAGACTTGGGTGGATTTTAAATTTAATTCAAAGTGGAGGGCCTTAAAGGTTGGTTTGGTCAAACTAGGTTGACTGAGTCAACTAGGTGGGTCCTAGATTTGGAAACGGGTTCAATCAATTCAAAATAACATTTTGAGTCTACTGGATGTGATCCCAGGGTCTAAGGAGGTCATTTGGTTCAAAATGCCTGTTTTGACCCTTAAGGGCTTGTTTGGTCAACCTAGGTTGACTTGGTCAACTAGGTTGACCCAGGGTCTGGGTTTGGGTCGAACAAGTTTCAAATGGCATTTCAAGACTAATGGAAATGGTTGGATGGCCTAGAGAGGTCATTTGGGTCAAAACACATGTTTGGACCCTTAAAGGGCCTCTTGGGTCAAACATGTTGACTTGGTCAACCAGGTTGACCCAGGGGTTGGGAATAGGTTCAAAACATTTGATATGACATTTGAAACTTGTTGGAAGTGGTTGCATTCAATTCGGAGTTCATTTGGTTGAAAATCAACATTTGAGCCCCATAGGGGTATTTTGGTCATTTTGACCCCTGGTCAACTGGGGGTCAAAATGGATCAACCAAAATGCAGTTTAAAGTTCAACATATTAATATTAAAGGTCTGGAAGTGACTAGAGGCTTTGGTGAAGGCTCTAAGGTCAGAATCTTCAAAGTGACAGGTCCAGTGGCATAGGCTGTAAATATTTGAAGGTTTTACAGCCTATGAATTTTGATTAAGTTTCTGAGGTTAGAGACCTCAGAATGGGCTCAAATTTGGAGGGTTTCCTCTAGAGACATGTCCTATCATTATGCAACTGACAGACTCTGAATCGGAGGTCATTTGACTAGGTTTCAAAGTGTTTGAAAATTCAATGGAAAAGGCCTTTAGGACAAAATCTTTGGACCTTGGATTTGGCTTAATTGACCTAAGATCTAGGTAGATCTTAAGGTTTGAATAGATCTTAAAGTTAGGAATCTAGAAGGATCCTAGAGCCTAAGAAATTCCTAGAATTTGGAGACTAGAAGGAGTTTAAGATCTAGAGTAGCTCCTAAGGTCTAAGCTCTAGAAGAATCCTAGCATAGATCCTAGGGTCAGGATTATAGGAGGATCCTAGAATTTAAATTAATTTAAAAATTAAATTAATTTAGGATCAAGAGTAGTCCAAGTGACCTCATACAAAAATGAGGTCAACAAATGGACCCCCAATATGTGTAAGAGAGCGAAGTTCTATTGCATATATTGGTGTTGACCGGGATTAAAGATCAAGAGTGGAATTTTAATCCTAAGGGAATGAAAAATTCATCCTTAGGAAATCAAGATTTAAATTAGGGTAGTGCCACGGAGGGCATGCTCTACCACTAACCATTTAACTCAAATGTTAGGGTGGTGCCACAGAGGGCATGCTCCACCACTAACGGATACGAATTAGAATGACGCCACGAAGGGCACGCTCCACCACTAATCATTTTTAACTCAAATGTTAGGATGGTGCCACAGAGGGCATGCTCCACCACTAACGGATACGAATTAGGATGGCGCCACGAAGGGCACGCTCCACCACTAATCGTTTTTAACTCAAATGTTAGGGTGGTGCCACAGAGGGCATGCTCCACCACTAACGGATACGAATTAGGATGGCGCCACGAAGGGCACGCTCCACCACTAATCGTTTTTAACTCAAATGTTAGGGTGGTGCCACAGAGGGCATGCTCCACCACTAACGGATACGAATTAGGATGGCGCCACGAAGGGCACGCTCCACCACTAATCGTTTTTAACTCAAATGTTAGGGTGGTGCCACAGAGGGCATGCTCCACCACTAACGGATACGAATTAGGATGGCGCCACGAAGGGCACGCTCCACCACTAATCGTTTTTAACTCAAATGTTAGGGTGGTGCCACAGAGGGCATGCTCCACCACTAACGGATACGAATTAGGATGGCGCCACGAAGGGCACGCTCCACCACTAATCGTTTTTAACTCAAATGTTAGGGTGGTGCCACAGAGGGCATGCTCCACCACTAACGGACGGTCTTGTGGAAAGGAAACTTGCTCTACACAAAGAACCGGGTCTGGATGATCATATGTGGAGGAAACTTGCTCCACACAGAGGATCGGGCTTAAATTTTAAAATTTGAGATTTGAATGATTTGAATTTGAATTGATTTGATTTTGAATTGAATGTGATTTTGAATTGAATGTGATTGAATTTGATTTTTAAAAAAATGAATTTTGAGAGTTTCAAATGTTTGATTTTGAATTAAGAAATTTCTTAAATCCAGGAAATTCGAATACTTTTTATTGACTTTGAATTTGACACTCATCTGGCATGGTACTTCCTGAAGAGCCTCCCTAACATTTAAAAATATTAGGTGGCATTCTCCAGGGTTGATCAATTAATGTTTGAAATTTTTTTTCAAAGATCGTCTCAACGACAGGAGGACACTCTTAAGTTGGCTCAAGCTCCTCCACCGATCTCTCGGTAGGCTAAGATATGCATCCACAGAACTTAGACCGAGTCTCCTCCTTGAAAGGTTCTGAGTTGCTCTATCTTATCACAAGCTTTAACCATTCAGGTTTCGGACGATTCTGAGTTTTATTGAGCCTTAAAAATAAAGCTCTATAAGGCCTCGAACTCTTCAAATTAGAGTCGGGCACTCTACTCAGTCGTGGATTGAACTTATACGGCAATTCCCAGCATTACAAAATACTCCTCTAGTAGGGTTGATCTTAGACCCAGTATAGAGTGTAATTTTGTTGAAAAGGCTTCAAAGGAAAATATGCCTACACATAAGGAATCAGACACATTTCTCAAGGACAGGATTTGAATTCTTTTCAGGAGTAAAAGATTCGATCTTTCTATTAAGAAATTTCCTCTAACTTTTTGGACCCTGTCGGAACGACATGTGGGAACAAATTTAGAAGTGCAGTGAGAAGTAGAGTCGACTCCAACTAAACCTTGAAAAGGTTTAAGGATTTAGGTTTTGTTGACCCAGACCAAGTTTCGTAGAAACTGAACTGGGGTCTCCCTTAAATAAATTTTGAATTAAAATTAACTTCAAAGAGTTTAAGTTGAAAGTAGAAATTTGATCTTTTCAATTTTCTTGCACGACTTTCTTCTATCCGATAGATAATTCATGCGTGGTGAAGAATCTAGAATCAAGATTTTCAAAGTCAAGTATTTAAGATGATCAATTTTTTTTAAGATTTAAGGATTTAAAGGAAGGAAGCCATCTTACTCTTCTTCTCTTTTTATAGTGACGCAATTTGCGTATCTTTTGACTTTCGGTGCACTTCGTGCACTTCTTAATTTTTGGCGCATTCGCGCATCTTTTAATTTTTTAACGCATTTGTGCATTTCTTGATTTCGACTGAATTAGAGAAGAGGCTTCACTTTCTTTAAATACCTTAAATTGATTGATCTTTTTTTTATTTTGAATGCTGGGATTATATCTCAAGTATTAGAGAAGAAAATTCATTCTCTTATACAAGGAAAAATAATCCTCAAAGCACATCCAATCTTTTTGAAAAAGGTATCGACTTGACTTTTGAAAATTATTGAACAGATTTTAGATATGCATGAATCTCCTATTAAGATAGAAAATAGCTAGAAGATTGATAAAATTTTCATTTCTAGAATCAACTTAAGTTTGAGGTAGATCTTAATTCAAAAGTTAAATCAACCCACGAAAGCGGTGGGAGGGAAGGTTATTCAAACATTTGATGGAGTCAACTACAGCTCTCTCCTACTTAAGACTTAAGGTAGAGGTCAATTTCTATTAGGAAGGTGAATCAACTATCTTGAAATTCTGAATCTAGTACACTTTGAGAAATTGGAAACTTTCCTTTAAAGGTTGCAAGTCTAGGTGGCAAGACCCTTGTCAACATGGAATTGAATTCCTACAATCTCTTGGAAGGGAGAGACTGTTATAGGATCTGCAACATCCCTAGAAAGCACAACATTATTATAATCAAAAGATTAATCGCGATAGGACCCCGTTAAAGTTATATTTCAACGGTATCACTATCTGATATAATCTTAGATTATTCCCTCTCTCAAATTACCACTAAACTAGTAGTTAAGAGAGTGGCACCCCGAGTGGTTTCTACTCCTCCTCCTCTGCAGATGATGTAGTGGACGGATCATAACCTTCAGTTGGGGGCATATGGCCTATTGCTGGTGATCCCTCAATTCTTTCTTGCTCGAGTCTTTCTGTGTAGTAGTCAAGCAGGTGTACTGAAGATCGCATTCTCGTATCTACAACCTCCCTCCTTTGTGCAAGGAGAGGGTACGTAGAAGGAGCAATGAACTCTCGATTGGCCTCGAAGTCGGTCTTCTCTAAGGCTTCCAATTCAACAGTCTTTCTAGCCTTAAGATTCTTTTTTCTGGCTCTTCGAAGGTAATTCTTCATCTTATTCCTACCGACGACAGGGGTGCTAGAATTTGATCCGATCTCAGACTGAGATGGTAGCTCGTTTGTCATTATTGACTTCTGGTTTTGATCCTCCGGAGTAGAGAATACAGTGGGTACAGAGGCGACAACGACCTCCATCTTAGAGATAGGGGAGTCAACTCTTGACCCTAAAGTAATCTCAACTAAAGGAGACTTTCCTAGTATCGCGGAAGAAAGATCAATCAGTGTTTCCCCATTAACTGAAATCTTGAGGTTCTGAAATTCCATCTCGTACTGAATTAAATTGCCATTAAGAATTTCTTCTACAGACACATCTTTATTCAGTGAGAAGACGAGTTTCCCAGCCATTTGAGTGTTCGATTTCCTGGAATTAAGAAAGTGATTTGAATTAATGATTTGAATTTGAATTTGAATTTTAAGTTTGATTAACTTTACTCAAAATTTTATAACTCAATCGTATTCAGTTTACACTGAACACGGTGGTTCATAAAATTGACGAGGAACTTGACTCTTTCGCTACACCAATTGATTTGGGGCAAAATGTCAAAGTTCAAATTTGAATTGTAAAATCAAATTCAAGGTTGGATTTAACGTTGAAATCAAACTTGAGTTTAAGGTCGAGATTGAATTCGAACTTAAAGTTAAATTTGGGTTTGAACTTAAGATTGAATTTAAATTTGAGATTGAAACTGAACAGATCTTCTTCAAACTTTGAAACTCAACACATTGATTTTCATTTGAATGTGCAGGTTTACAAAAGTAACTTGAAGATCCGAGGAACTAGGCTCAACTCTTTTATCCCACCAAGTAAATTGGGGGTGAAATGTTAGAGCCCAGAATTGATTGGAGAATTTTGAATTTGTGTTGCATGTGTTTAATTACAACAGAATGTTGTAGATGACACGTGGCAACAACAGTTGAAGTAGGTTTGAAAGATTTTTCTTCACTTTTGAAACTCAATATGTTGATTTTTATTCTCAACAAAAATGGTTAACAAAGATTAGGGAAAAATCTAGAGACCTTGATTTGACTCTTTCACTACATTGACTAGCTTAGAGTGAAATGTCAAAATCCAGGTTTGATCAAGGGTTTGAATTTGCATTGCCTATGTTAAATTACAAAAGGTATTGTATAACACATATGGCAATGACGATTGAAGTTAAATGATTCTAGAAGGAATTTGAAAGTTTGAAAATCTGGCAGGATCTCCCCTTATTTTTGGAACTCAAAGTGTTGAACTTTCATTCAACAAATGGTTCACAAACTATTTAGGGAAAATCAATAAAGAAGCTTAACTCTTTCAACCTGTAAGAGTAATTAAAGGATGAAATGTTAAAGACAAACTTTTTACCAGAAAGGTTGGAGGTTCGTCGTATATGTTAACTACAATGATTGTCGTAGGAGAACATATAACAACGACAATCGATTTAAAATGATTTTAGAGAGATATTTGAAAACTCAAAAATCCGGCAGCATCTCCCCTTATTTTGGGACTCAAGGTGTTGAATTTTCATTCAACAGAAGGTCCACATTGATTAAGGGAATTTCTTAAATGCTAACTCAACTCTTTCGCTCTAGTTAGTGGTCTAGAAATGAAATGTAAGAGATTAGCTTTACCAGAATAATTGAATTTTCAGATCGAATTTTAAAAGTGAATTCAACATTAGATCGTATACACCAAATTGCAAAGGCACAATCCGATGTATAACGATACAACATAGAGATTGTTTAGTGTTTGAAAAGACTTGACTTCTAGTAAAGGATTAAGAATTTTGATTTTGAAATTAAAGAAAAGTTCTATAAGTTATATAACTTAGCATGCCACTGGAAATCCGAGCACGCGAGTTTCTAACATTTATAAAAAGGTTTAGAAAGGAATAGGCTTGACTCTTTCGCTCTACCAATCAAGTTGGAGGCAAAATGTCCAAGCCCAATTTCGACAGAGGATTCCTACAATCACCTCTCTTTTGACATGTCTTAATTGAGTTGGTCACACTCACCCAAGGAAGAAATGGGAGAGGGACCAACGGAGAGAAAGGTAGTTAAAACTACCGATTCAATAAAATTTATACCGCTATTAAAGATGGAGAGAGAGATTTTCCCCAGCGGAGTCGCCATTTTTGTTTTGATTAAAAAAATATTTTTATTTAAGTATATATATATAGTTTTTGAAAATATATTAATTTTCTTTGGGAATGTTAAATTTTGGAATTTTGAAATTGAACACTCTATTATGAACAATATATCGCCTCGAAAGACGAACATATCGTTCCCTAATGGGTTCGAATTTCAAAGTTTTAAATTTCCCAAAGAGAATTAATTAGAGTTTTTGAAAATATCAATTTTGAAAATTAGATCTGGGTTTCTAAATCTCCTACGAGCGCAAGCCCTCGTAGTTAATTACATCGTAGGAAATCGGAATTTCCTACGAAAACTCTCGATTAAAATAGCGGTGTAAATTTTATTTAAGAATTTCAAGGATTGATATCAAAGGAGAAAATGGTAGGAATTTTCAAATGGGATTGGATCAAATCTGAACACTTATTTTCAGAGTCAAAGGAAGAGGAGTAGGGAGTGTTTTTAAGATTCTGAATTACTTCAGAAAACATTCCAATCTATCTTAAGTGTTGGGCTTAAATTTGATTGAAAGAGATTTAATATTTGAGTGATCAATTTTATTAGAAAGTTAGGATTCAATTCCCGGAGGTTGAGGTCTTATAGCCCGAGCCAGCCTCAGAACCTAAGTCTAAATTGGGTACTAAAAAGTGACCCGAACCTAGCTAGTACAATGCGAATCTGGTCTTATCCCGGCCTGGATTGGGGAGCCAGCTAAACCACCTAAACGATTTAAAATCATGTGTCCGGTCTTTTCATGTTGAGTGGTAGGGACGTTATTTAAGAAAGGTATTTGAGAACGGGACCGACATCTAGAACGGATCCTAAATGGTCCCTTAAACTTATGTTGGGTTTGATGCCTAAGCAAATGCAATTAAGGATTTAAAGGTTTTTTAAATTAGTTGCTAGTATGATGCATGCTAATCGACTCGATTAAAAGATTGAATTTGAATGAATGCTATGAAATGAGGACTCCCGGCGATCCCGGGCTTATTTCTTAAAACGTTACAATTTCTATGTGAGCTTAAAGTTTTTAATTTGATTTAAGTAGAAAAATTTTATTAAGTCCTTAAGAGCCTACAGTCGGATTCCAGGTCAAACCAAAATCAACATGCAGGTAAAAAGACTAGAAAAACAGATATTTCTAATGCGTAGTCAATTTAAATAAATCAATCAAATTAAATATATCAAATTGAATGTCCGTAGGCAAGTGCCCCTTATTATTACATCACAGAATTTTGCAGAAAAGTAAAGTGGCCGGGCACCACTGACTACAACCCGTATTTCTAGTCCTAAGACTCAAGTGACTTTGAAAATGGGTCTTCTCGTTATCCACTTCTTCATCCTTCTGCTGCTTCTTGGATCGTCAGGTCTGGACATCCAAATGAAAAGAAACTCCCCCTTGATCGGGGTGTTATCTTTCCTCTTTGGATATTTGAAGAGTATCCAAACTTGATCTTCCAAATGGACGAAGACTCTCCCCTTTAGGGATGTCTTCTCCTCTTTGGAATTCAAGTTGGATATCAATATCCCAAACTCAAATCACTTTGAATACTTACAACCATAAATCAAATCAAATTTACATTAATCAAAATTGAAAAATCTAGACTCGATCCTGCAAGGTTATCCTAATAATCAACAGTTGTATATTCAATCCCAAGCAGTTATAATATGAAAAATTGAAATGCAATTTTTAGCCACACTTGGCCATGCTTTTTATTCAAAGGGGGTCTTAAGCACGGCAGGTACCTGTGCAAAGAGTATATATGCATTTTTTTATTAACTGCCCCCTTTAATTTCAGCTCCTTGTATGAGCATGGCCACCTGCATAAGATTGCACAAGTATAATTCCCTCCTAACCTAGGGGTAAATCTAACGTACAATCAATCACAGAATGCAGGCAATAAGTAAATAAATACATCAATTCTACACTAGCAAACAGCATGCAGTAAAAACTCGAAAACTCGGCACACAACTGCATAAAGTAAAACACCGGCCTATCCTAAAACTAGAGTCGGTGATCCTAGCAAACCATCTAAAGTGTGTGAGGTAGGTTGTGTAGTTTTGATGTGTCCTAATTAGGATCATTAATTAAAGTTATCTAAAGTTCGATTGGTTGGAAGGTTTAAAGGATTTAAGTTTGAATTCAAATATTAATAGCTTAAGATTAATTTTAAGTTTTATTTAATTATTTGTTGGATATCACCCTTGTTTCACACCGAGGCCGTGAAGTTTATTTCACCTTCCTTGGGGCTAAGTTAATAGCCTCGTAGGCCTGGGTTACCCAGTGGTACCCGGTATAATTAAGTGGCTTAAGTTGATTAAGGCTTAAGAATTAATGAATTTTATAAGAAATGTTTGGTTGTTGATTTTTAAAAATTAATTAATTTAAATTTACCATTAATCGATTCGTGGCGTTGTGCCACCAGGCTCGAGGAACCAGCCTCCTTAGGACACTTAGCCCCGCAGCCCGGAGTAGTCCAGCCGATAAACCAAATTAATGTAGTTGAATTATAGGTTTTAAAAGGTTAAATAATTAATGATTAATATATTTTTAAGGTTTAACACCCCTTGGAATCCATTCGTGGCGTTGTGCCACCAGGCTCGAGGAACCAGCCTCCTTAGGACACTTAGCCCCGCAGCCCGGAGTAGTCCAGCCAATAAACTTCATCTTTAGGATGGTTGTTGTGTTTTAAAAGGTTTGTTGAGTGTTTTAAACGTTAAATTAACATTTTCTAGAGTTTTAGAATAATTTTGAATTTTATGAATTTTTTTAATATTTTAATCATTTAATTAAAGGGTCAAAAATTGACTTTTTAATTAAGGTTAAATTCTGGACAACTAGCATTTTATTAAAATACTAGACTTCACTACGATCAGTTAGACAGTAAGTACGTTGAAATCGGATTTTTCTACATTTTCTTACAAAGGTTTGAAGTTTGGGTAATTATTGAATTTTTGAAATTGTTTAATTAGAGGGCCATTTTATGATTTTGCTCCAAATGAGGTCTCCACTCCTTGAAATCAGCTCCAAAGGTCAGAAATGACCTAAGGAGAGATTCCCAAGTGTTTGGGACATTTTTGGAATTTTTAATATTTTTTAATTAATTATATTAATTAAATATTCAATTTCATTTAAAATTAAATTAAGACTTAATCTGCTGTCAAATTAAGTTGATTTCAATTTTCAATGATTAAGGGTTCAATTATGATCAGTTAGAGGGGTTGGTTATAATTTTTGGATTTAAAATGGATTTATTGCATTTTCTGGAAGTTTTAAGGCTTAATTAGGGTTTAATCTTAATTAAGTTACTTAAGAAGCTTAATGAATTCAAAAATCAGTAAGAAAATTCGCTAAGGCTGAGAATGTCACTAAGTTCAAGTGGTTCAAATTTCAAGTTTAAATGAGATGTATCCTAATCATAATGAAATTTTTAAGTTCTCTAATCAAAGCCCTTAATTTTTGTCCTTAATGACACTAGGTTTAATAGGTTTGAATCAATGTTTTAACTAACCCTTAACTTGACATATAAGTATGCACATATACACAAGCACATTCAACACCTAAATCTAGGAGAGCCTTAAGTGTGTGTGTGCACAACCTAAACATGTAAAGATTGATAGTAATTAAGGTATCAAAATTTTGATTAGTGAATGATTAAAATGTAAGCACTCACTAATCATTCCCCAATGAATTCTTATTCAAATATTCAATCTATGCTTAAAACTTCAAACGGATCCCTCAAGTTTACAAAATTTAAATGCATATAATTTTGAAATAGTTTTAAAATATATGTATATATATATACCTATATATATAAACATATAAGTTTTAAAATAAAATAATTCAAAATATTATAAAAATTTTTATGGATTGAGAGATCCACTGATTTTTCAAAATCATTTGAAAATAAATTTCAATTTTCAAAAATATTTAATATAATATTTGATTAACTATTTAATTAAGTATTAAAATAATAATATAATTCAAATTAATCAAAATAAATGGGTACCCTAATTTTACAATTAATGTTAAGTTAAAATATTTTGAATTTCAATAATTTTAATATATTATTTTAATTTTTATGATTTAAAATGAATTTGTTTTAAGTTTTTAAGGCTTTGAAGAGATTAAAAGAATTTAAATAATTCCAAATTAATTAATACTTAAATTAATATCTAAATTAAACTTAATTAAACATTAACTATTTTCTGAAATTTTAAAGTATTTTCAAATTTAAAATATAATATTTAATTACCTCAAAAATACTTAATTATATATAAATAAATACTAGTTTTAAAATACTTAATATTTAATACTTAATTAATTTAATATAAAAGTAATATTTTATATTGATATTAATTTTAAAATATAATAATTAATTTTATGATAATTTTATTATATAAAATATATTTTTATTAATTAAAATTAATTTTCTATTAATTTTTTTTTTAAATTTGAATTTAAAAATGATTTAAAACTAATTTAAAACATTTTTTTTTTTTAAATCTGGCGGCGGCTCCATGTGGCGTCTCTTCTGGTTCGTCCAGCAAACTCGGTGGCGGCGGGCAATGATTGCCGTTTGATTGAGAAAGCGCGTGGGTCCCACGCGTTTTCACTAATCCGCGTCAGCGTCTGGCGGTAGCCGTCGGATCCGCGGGAATTTGATCCGATGGCGGTGATTAAATCCCGCTATATGATCTCAATGGAAAGAGATCTAAAGGCGGAGAAGCAATCCCGCCGTTTCGAACGGACGCCCAGGATTTCGCCGAATGGGAAACCGTGCGGACAAAAGATAGACGCGGTCGGACAGATTGCAGGAGGGCTAAATCATGACCGTTGATCAAAAGATCAACGGTCCAGACACCACACAGTTACAGAACTGTGCGAACCGAACCCTAATGAACTAAAACGGCTCGTTCTCTTCGCACACTTAATAAAATTAATTGAAAATTTAAGCAGACATTCTAATAATGAACAGAATTAATGGGGAATTAATTTCAATACTTAAAACGCACTTATTAGAAAGTTATTTAATACTAAGTGTTTAATCTAGGGTTTTGATTTATACCTCCGTTAATGGACGGATTGAACCGTTTAGATATTTGTTGCATTTGTAGGTTGTCCACGCTCCTTTTTGTAGAAGAAACCTTGGCTCGAAAACGCACGGATCGATCCCTATGAGCCTTTGAACGGAAATCACCTCGGTTTGCCGGGAAGCCTGCCGCCGGCGAACTTCTAACGGTGGGATTCGACTATAGCCGTGTGGAGAAGGCCATAGGGATTTGAAATGGACTGGATATTGGAGTTCAAAAGCTCTGGTTGGAGAGAGAGAGCTAGGGTGAGAATGGGGGCTCATTAGGGTGTTTTCCCCTATTCAAACGTCCCCAGGTTAAATCAATGGCTAGGATCGACTGGATGGACTCCTAGATTAATGCCAAGTGTCCTGAGAGTTGGTGAAAAGCTGGGAGTAAGGACATCCTACATGGAAAGCTATTTGGTCCCCACTTGGACACATGGAGAGATTGGAACCTTTGGATCTAGATCCAAAGGTCATGATGAGCTTTAGGAATGTTCTAGACCCTAACTAATCTGCTGAATTAATTTGAGTTTAAGTTTAATAAATTTAATTAAGGATTTTAACCATTTGGAAGCCTCTTTGACCATTTGTTGACTGGTTTGACCAGTCAACAGCCAAGTGGACAGCTGAGGTGGCATGGGGGACCTCTTGGAATTAAATAAAATTGCTGGGATGAATTGTTGTGGAGTGAGCTAGCTTGGACCAAGCCCAAATGGGGATTTAAACCCCTTAAAGAGCCTTGTTGACCATGTTGACCAGTCAACTGGTTGACCAAGGGTGAGGTGGCAGCCAAAGTGATTTAGGGAATTGATTAAGAAGAGTGGAGAGGGTTTAACAAAGACTTGGGTGGATTTTAAATTTAATTCAAAGTGGAGGGCCTTAAAGGTTGGTTTGGTCAAACTAGGTTGACTGAGTCAACCAGGTGGGTCCTAGATTTGGAAACGGGTTCAATCAATTCAAAATAACATTTTGAGTCTACTGGATGTGATCCCAGGGTCTAAGGAGGTCATTTGGTTCAAAATGCCTGTTTTGACCCTTAAGGGCTTGTTTGGTCAACCTAGGTTGACTTGGTCAACTAGGTTGACCCAGGGTCTGGGTTTGGGTCGAACAAGTTTCAAATGGCATTTCAAGACTAATGGAAATGGTTGGATGGCCTAGAGAGGTCATTTGGGTCAAAACACATGTTTGGACCCTTAAAGGGCCTCTTGGGTCAAACATGTTGACTTGGTCAACCAGGTTGACCCAGGGGTTGGGAATAGGTTCAAAACATTTGATATGACATTTGAAACTTGTTGGAAGTGGTTGCATTCAATTCGGAGTTCATTTGGTTGAAAATCAACATTTGAGCCCCATAGGGGTATTTTGGTCATTTTGACCCCTGGTCAACTGGGGGTCAAAATGGATCAACCAAAATGCAGTTTAAAGTTCAAAATATTAAGATTAAAGGTCTGGAAGTGACTAGAGGCTTTGGTGAAGGCTCTAAGGTCAGAATCTTCAAAGTGACATGTCCAGTGGCATAGGCTGTAAATATTTGAAGGTTTTACAGCCTATGGATTTTGATTAAGTTTCTGAGGTTAGAGACCTCAGAATGGGCTCAAATTTGGAGGGTTTCCTCTAGAGACATGTCCTATCAGTATGCAACTGACAGACTCTGAATCGGAGGTCATTTGACTAGATTTCAAAGTGTTTGAAAATTCAATGGAAAAGGCCTTTAGGACAAAATCTTTGGACCTTGGATTTGGCTTAATTGACCTAAGATCTAGGTAGATCTTAAGGTTTGAATAGATCTTAAAGTTAGGAATCTAGAAGGATCCTAGAGCCTAAGAAATTCCTAGAATTTGGAGACTAGAAGGAGTTTAAGATCTAGAGTAGCTCCTAAGGTCTAAGCTCTAGAAGAATCCTAGCATAGATCCTAGGGTCAGGATTATAGGAGGATCCTAGAATTTAAATTAATTTAAAAATTAAATTAATTTAGGATCAAGAGTAGTCCAAGTGACCTCATACAAAAATGAGGTCAACAGGTATCTCATTAGAACCTCTCATTTGAGTTTAACTGAGCCAAAATCAAGAGCTTAGAAGTATAATTATAAACTTCTCAAAGGCATTGAAGCATTAAATGATACAGGTTTTATGCAATTATAGTTAAAATGATTTCCTCAATGAAACAATTTGTGGAGTCCAAGATAACAAAATTGTATGTTTGTTAATGTTATGAAATTTCTTGAAGGAAGAAGAGATGTTTCTTGAATAAGGGAGAGAGACAGGGAAGGGGAAAGTGTGAAGAATGGGAGGAGAGCCTTCTTTATTGACTCATTAGACACCTTTCAATTACAGCACATATAAGTGTATTTATAGTCATTACACATTGTGTAGTGTCTTGCAAAACAAACTAATCTAAAACTAAATTAATATCTAACAAACTCCACATTGTTCCAGATTTTACAATCAAAGAACCACATGTGAGCCTGCTGGGATTTAGCATGCTCTTTGTACTACCTCCACAAGCAAATCCATTGAGTCGAGCTGAATCCAGCTCTTTCTCCCACATGTTCCAAACCGCGTGCACCTGCAACCTTTAATGTTCCTCTTGGGATCTGTATGTCCATGCCTTGTACATTTCTTGCTCCTATATGCTTTCTGTTGAGTCTAGTAATTAGGTTGTTAAGCCTAAGTAAATGTCCCAAGGCTAACCAAGAGGGGGGGTGAATTGGCAATTTAAAAATTATACTTCTACTCTTGGATTTTTAGAAAACCTTTTTAATTATTAATGCAAGTTAAATTTAAAGTTTAAAAAGTAAACTTTTCAACCAGAGTAAACAACTTGCAATGAAATTAAATGCAGAAGAAAAATAAGAAAGAACACACCAGATTTATAGTGGTTCGGTCAAATCTTGACCTACATCCACTCCCCGGAGGTACCCTCCGAGTATTGCACTAATACCACAAAGTGACTCTCCTTTTGCCCCCACAGCAAGGCGGAGAAGCCTGTACAAAATCACTTTCACCTTCCCCGGTGCGGCGGAGTAGCCGGGTTCTTTGACACCAAAGAGATCTTCTTCTCACCAAAACTTTTCTCAAGACGACCCTTGAATCCGATGGTACTGAAGTGCAAGTTCGCCAAAGCAACCGTGTGAATATCCCCTTCACACTCCCTTGAAATCCCCTCCAAGGATCTTCTTCCTCTCAAACTCCACCCTTTCCTCTCTCCCTTTCAAGTTCTCTCTTCTAGTTTTCTCCAAAAGAACGAAGACACAATGGCTGTCAAAGATACACTTTGTCGTCCTTTTACACTCTCCAAGTGTCAGCAGAGAACCGGACCAATGTTGTTGAACTTCACTTGAGAGCCTTCGCCGGAGCAACCGTGTGAATATCACCTTTCACACTCCCTTGAAATCCCCTCCAAGGATCTTCTCCTTCTCAATGATCTCTCTCAAGAGAAAACAACTCCAAATGTACTTGTAATAGTTTCTAGGACTCCTTATATATAAAGGACATGAAAAACCGCTCAAAAAATTGCTAAAAATATGTTTTTCTGCGCACCGGATCGTCCCGTACGAACCATTTGTTCATCTGTACGAACCAATTTTGTCCTGGACGAAATTGGTTCGTCCCGGGACAAAAAATTTTGTCCGGTACAAACAGTTATATCAAAAGTTGGTTCCGAAAACTGCAGAACATTGCCAAAAATGACCATAGTCGTTTCCCATCGTCCTGGACGAACTGGACTTCGTCTGGACAAAATTTTTACAGTGAGAAACTCGTCCTGGGACGAAAAATGATTTCGTCTGGACGATCATTCCTTAGAAAATTTTTCCAGTTCAGTTCCTGTCCGTTCCATTGCTCTTACAAGGAGATAACTGATCTGATCGTCCCGTACGAACAATGTTCGTCCCGTACGATCAGTACAAAAACTTTTTCAAGATCTCCTTTAAGTGTGTGTAAATTTATTCACTCAATTACAATCACTCTCTCTCAAATTTAATTCAAATAAAAAGTACAAGCTTCAAATTCATAAAGTATCTCATGCTGAATCTGATTTGAAGTCTTCGTGGTTCAATTTTCCTGAAATATTAGTACACACAAGAGCAAAAACAAATCTTCCAAAAAATATTAGGAGATAACAACACATAAAATAATAATATTTGGAATCATCAAAACTATACAAGTTGCAATAATGTAAAACATGCAAATAGCAACTTTCCTAACACTTTCAACTCACGTACTTATTCCTATGCGACATGCTCACTCTTGAGCACCGAGCACCCTCCAGGTCACTTGTATTTCCCGAGAACCCGTGTGCACGCCGATTAATGACTTTGCACGTGCCACTCATCTGCTAGTGTAATTCCACGGCTTGTGAACAGCCTATCGCCCTGAGGTTCTTGATTATGCTTTTATCTCTGCTGCTCCAACACACCAAATAAGAAAGATCATGCTTGTTGATCTGCCTTTATTTAAATCTTTTAAAAATTTTAAAATATTTTTATTAAAGTTAGAGATAAACTTAAGCATGGTATATACAAGTCATCTCACTAAACAGGTCTTGTCATAGTTTGTATGTACTTTTAAACTATGTCAGGATAACTCTTTTAAACGCCTCTATGATGTGAGACTAAAAAAATTGCATAAAGCCATGAATATTATATTGGTTAGAATTATAATTTGGGGATGCAAAATCTTTTAATATTGATATATGCTAAAAATTTAATAATGATCAAGCATGAATCTCGAGGCAAAATTAAGTTGGAAACTTCAAAAAATAAATCTGGAACCATATGAACTATGATATTAGCCAACTTATAGTCATACTGAACGTCTCAAAAAGATGAACCCAAGGACACCAAATTCGACTCAATCCGAACCCAAATGGGTCCAAATCAAAGACTCAAAGCATATTTGAAAGGTTCATACTATAAATTGGATGACCAAAATGTTTCCAAACGTGGCATGCTTATAGTCAAATCTAGCAACTTGACAAGACTAATCCAACGAGCTCAAGATCATTGAATTTGGATATCATTAAGATATTTAATTGCTAAGTAAATAGTCAAGGATTAAGGGGATCAATATTGACCAATACTTCTGACCTCCATCACCAAACTATGGTCCTTCTAACCTCCATCGAAAGGCAACAATCTTTCTTACCTTCATCGCCCATAGGCTACAGTCCTTCTGACCTCCATTGCTAGACAACAGTCTTTCAAACCACTGTCGTCTGCCGATCATGATCCTTCCGACCTCCATCGCTAGACAACAATTTTTTTGACCACTGTCGCTTGCTGACTAAGGTCCTTTTAACCTCTGTCTCCCGTAGTCTACGATCCTTCTGACCTCCTTTGCCATAAAATATTCTTTCTGATTATAGTCGCCCGCCTAATATAATCCTTATGAGCTTCGTCACCTGCTGACTAAAGTCCTTCCAATCTCCATCATCAGATTATGAACCTTCTGAACTCATTCTCTAAACAACAATCTTGACCATTATCGCCCACTGACTATGATCATTTAGACCTCCATCACCACAAAATGGTATTTCTAACCAGTGTTACCCAACTACTATGATCCTTCTAACCTCCGTCACCTATTTATACAGTCCTTCAGACCTCTATAGATAGACTACCTTCCTTGTAACCTCCTTCATCATAAAATGATCTTTCAACCTTCATCACCCATTGAATATGATCCTTCCAACCTCTATCGCTAAATAATAATGGTCTTTCTTTACTAGCGATAATGGTCTTTCTAACCATTATTACTCATCGATTATGATCCTTCTGACCTCCATCATCTACTGAATATGATCTTTCTAACCTCCATCATCGGACAATAATTTTTCTTACCACTGTCGTCCATCGACTATGGTCCTTCCAACCTCCGTCGCTAGACAATGGTCTTTCTGACCACTGTCGCCCATTCATTGTGATCCATCCTAAAAGTTTGAATAAGTTGTTATACCTAAATATTTTTCCCAAGGCTAACCATGAGGGGGTGATTTTGTAATTTAAAAATTCTCTTAGAAATTTAGAAAACTAATTTTAGATTTTATCACAATGATAAATTCTCTCAAAAATATTTTTCCAACCACAAAATTAAAACTTATAAAAAATAGAAATGTAGTAAAAGTAAAAACAGAAAAATATATAATTTTATAAAGGTTCGGTCTAACTAGACATACATCTACTCCCTGAAGACTCCATCTTCAGGAATTGCACTATACCAAAGTTACTCTCATTTTTCTCCCACATCAAGTTGAAGAAACCCTTACAATAACATCTCTTCTACCAAACCCTGGTGTGGAAGAGCACCTTCATCCTTTCTGACCTTCTTGGTGATGGTAGAGAATCGACGTCCTTTCACACCCTCCTGGTGTCAACAGTAATCTTTGTATCATAAGATGTATGTAAACAACGAAGTATTTTATTGACATTTTATAATTCATTAATTCCCTACCTAAAGCATGTAATGAAGTGACTATTTGTATAAAATGAGTATGCATGCCAGTGATTGATTCTTTTGGTTTCATGTGAAAATGTTTGTAATTGTGTAATAGAATGTTCAATTTAGACTGTTTCACTTCATTAGTTCATTTATACATTATGCAAATTCTATCCCAATTTTCTTTTCCTATTTTACAAGTTAAAACATGCATATAATTCTCATATTTAAGTGCACATAAAAAGCTATTTAAATATTTAGCATTTAACTGAGCTAGTTCTTTTCCCTCTACTATCCAATCAATAAATCATGTTTCGGTTCTAACACCTTCAACAAGTTTAGTTAGTCTAGTGTAACATACTTATACAAAAGTTCACATGCTAGTCAAGCGATTAAAGAAAATTAGACATACGAGTTTTCCAAAAGTTAAAAAAAAAACATGTTACAAAATAGTTGTGATATAGTGATCGAATATCCTTCATGTATGTTACGGTTTCCAAAAGTAGTAATGTACATTTTCAAAAAGTTGTCTAAACCTTAATGTTTGAATATAGGCTCTGATACCACTTGAAATTTTGAATATATTGTTAGACCTAAAGATCTATCTCAAGGCTATCCAAGAGGGGGTGAATTGGTAATTTAAAAATTCTCTTGGAAATTTAGAAAACTGATTTTAGATTTTATCACAATGATAAATTTTCTTAAAAATATTTTTCCAACCACAAAATTAATACTTGTAGAAAATAAAAATGCAGTAAAAGTAAAGACAAAAAACATAAAATTTTTATACTGGTTTGGTCTAACTAAACCTACGTTCACTTCCCCTCTTCAGATATTGCATTATACCAAAGTGACTCTCTTTTTACTCATATAGCAAGGTAGAGAAGCCCTTAAAATAACCTCTCTTTCACCAAACCCTAGTGCGGCTGAGTACCATCATCATTTCTTATCCTCCTACTAATGGCAAAGAACTAGCATCTTTTCACAATCTCCTTGTGTTGGCAGAGTATCGACTTCCTTTCACACTCTTCTGGTGCCGGCAGAGTACCGACATCTTTTCTCACCCTCTTGGTGGTGATATAGTATTGGATCTTCTCCAAAAACTTTCTATCAAGAGTCTTCAAAGAAGTAGGGAAGAGATTTGACAAAATTACAAAGAGGTCATCACCTTTGAGTAATCTTATGAACCCTTCACAATTTCTACTTGATAGATATCTCAATCCTCACTCCAAAACACTCTCACTCTCACTCTCACTCCCAAGAGAAAATGCATAGAAGAAGCGTTGACAATTAGTTTTTATGACCCTTATATAGAAAGGACAAGAAAAATCATCCATAAAACTAAAAATTTCAAGTTGACTGTCTTGGATCAAACAGTATGATCGTACTTCATACATAAGAACAGTTCAAAAAAATCCTTGTATGATCCTGGACGAACTTATTTTGTACTATGTCAGTCATATATACAAATTGACATCGTACAATACAAACAATTCCAAATTAAATAAGTTCGTCTGGTATAATTTTGTATGAATCTATTTCGTACTCTAATCATCGTATGTACAAAGCCCACATCATATAGTATGAATTGTTTAAATCAAATCATTCTTCGTATGGTATGAACGTGGACGAGCCCATTTCGTACTCTAGACGTCGTTTGTATGAAACTAATTTCATACAGTATGAATAGTTCAAAAAATTTACCTATTCATATGGTATGAACTGGTACATATCCATTTCATACTCTGGATGCCATCTGTATGAATCCAACTTCATACAGTACGAATAGTACAAAAGAAATTTCAAAGGCATGATTCTATTAACTTCTTTCTGGAGGAACACTCAGGACAACAATTAGTATTAAGAAAAATAATTTTTGACTCACTCCCCCAGTGTGTGTGTATATTGATTACTCAATTACAATCACACTCTCTCAAAAAAAGTACATACTTCAATTATAAGAAACCCTAATATAATTTGTCTTAAATTCTTCTGTAGTCTGGAGTATGATATTCCTAAATATTAGTACACACAAACAACACAAATAAGATTTTTTCAATATGTGTTAGGAGAAACAATAACAAACACAATAATATTTTGGTATCATCAAAAACTCATATGATATAAAAGCATAGATTTGAAAACTAAGTTGTAACACATCCAACCTCCGTTGCTAGACTACGATCCTTCCAACCTTCATCGCCAGACAACAGTCTTCTTGACCTTTGTTGCCCGCCGACTATAGTCCTTTCGACCTCTGTCGCTAGAAAACGTTCTTTCTGAACACTGTTGCCAGCCGATAATGGTCCTTCCGATCTCCGTCATAAGACAACGTTCTTTATGGCCTCAATCACCCACCGACTATGATCCTTTCGACCTTCGTCACCTAATAGTGGTCTCTCTGCTCTTCGTCGCCTTCCCACTAAGGTCTTTCAAACCACCATCACTCGACTATGGTCTTTTCGATCTGCGTCGCCCACCGATTATGGTCCTGCCGACCAAACAAACATGTCAATATTGATTCTTCTAATTTCCACTATGTAATGACTCTATATGATGTATATTTGCTACATCAAGCCAAGACCTTCCCCCAATAAAAAGCCTCATTTGTAATCAATTGCAAACACTAGTGGATTCATTCAGATTGGGTCAAGCCCTATGATTTTTCCTCCTTTTCAGGGGTTTTCATGTAAAAATGTTGTCTCTTATAACACTACAGTATCTACTATATCTGATTGTGTGTCAGATCTTCTTCTTCTTACAAAGTTAAGACATTGAATTTTATATTTCTCTTTTACCGCTAATATTTCAAGACGCAACAAATATGCATTATAATTTTATTATAAAGTGTATTACAAAGTCATAATATAATTTTTTAATATTATAAATTTATATATTACATTAAATGTTATTCTTATTATAAGTTATATATTAATTTTGAAATATATATTTAATGCTTATATATTTATATTTATAATATACATCTACTTATAATATACCTAATAATATTTATATATTAGTTAATAATAATTTATTTATTTATTTATACACTATAAAAATAATTATATCTATTAATTAATGATAAATTATTTTTGCATAAATAAATGTTAGATATAAATTTATAAAATAAATTTTGTATATAACATATATATGTAAAGTATATTTAAACATATAATATAATTTAATAATAATAATTTATATTAAATTCATAAACTTATATTTTGAATTAAATTTAGAGTAAATATATAATATAAAATATTAATAGTATTATGTTAATTTTATTAATTTTAATAATATTATTATTATTACATCTTTCAATTTGATCTCGATTCGATCTGTCAAACCGATTAAATCACGAACACCTTTTCTTTTCAGTTATTTATTCAGTCAAATTTTCACAACCTGAATTAGTTCCTCAAACAAGGACTTCGAAAATTATTCTACATCTTCAAAAATAACTAAGGGCTTTTCCCAAAACGTGTCACGCCCAATAATCGGAGGGTTTGTGCTGCGGTGCGGTGAACTTTAGACTGTCGTCACGCCAAGGAGGAGGGAGTAGATTCGTTTGAGGGAGCAAGTGGCTGCAGCCCGGAGAAGCATCGTAACCAAATTGTAGCAGCGCGAGCTCTGAGTCTCTGTTGCCAGTTTTGTAAGTTGTCAGCTCCTCTTCTTCTTTATATCTTTCAATTCCCTCCAAACCCTAAATCGGTCTTTTCCCTTGTTTTAGGGTTTTTCTCCTATTCCTACTTTCTACATCCTGAAAAGAAATGCTAATAAGCTGTGATTTTTATGTATTTTTTGCTAATTCATTGATTTATCTTTTCCGGACAGCTTTTTGTTTCATTAAAAAATACACTTTGAGTGATTGCAAGCTTTATCTTCCAGTAAAAATTTCTACTTTTAATGCAATTGATCTATAAAATTAATTCCTCTGTGTTTCACTCGTTATTGACTTGGTTTTATCCGAACATGTGAAAATTTTTAAATTTGCAATCGGTCTAGTTGTGTGATGAATGCTGAAAATACTAAAGAGTGGTGTGATGGTCCTCAGTGTGCGATTTTGATTTCTGCAGAATGATGGATGGCCATGCGAACAGTACCAATGGACTGATCGAAGGCCATGTGGAACTGGACGACAACATCAACTTCTGGGCATCATTTGGCGTAGGCCCACATGTTGTCGTGGAGCCTGATCACTCAATCCAGCACCACGAACAGCAAATGGAGCAGCACATGGCATATAGTGAGCATCCTTCTCGCAGGGAGCTCTGTGCTGTGGAAGTTGACCCAAGGATCGAGCCCTATGTTGGAATGGAATTTGATTCTGGAGAGGCTGCAAAGACCTTTTACATTGCCTATGCTGGGAAAGTAGGATTCTCAGTTCGAATTGCACGGTCTCGCAGATCAAAATGCAATGAATCTGTCATAATGCTTCGCTTTGTCTGCTCAAAAGAAGGGTTCAGCAGGGAGAAGCGCATAATTGCTGGAAAGAAGACAAGGAAGAGGGCGGCATCTATTAGGGAGGGTTGCAAGGCAATGCTTGAGGTGATTCGTAGAGGTGATGAGAAATGGGTGGTGACCAAGCTTGTCAAGGAGCATAATCATGAGGTGGGAATGCCAAGTAAGGTGCATTACATTGCCACAGAAGGGGATGCCGAGTTGCTTCCATTTGTTGGGATGGAGTTTGAATCTCTTGAGATGGCAAAAACATTCTATTATGCATATGCCAGTCGTGTCGGATTTGAAGCTCGTGTAAGGCAGTCTCGCCGTTCGTTGCATGATGAATCACTCAAGATGCTGAAACTAGTCTGTTCAAAGCATCGATATCACTCCGGAAGAGATGAAAATGGTGATGATGGAAGAAAGGGGTCAAATCAGGATCCATCAAAAGAAGGTTGCAATGCATTGTTTGAGATAGTTCGCAAAGAAGCTGATGTTTGGATGGTTTCCAAGCTTGAGTTAGAACATACGCATGAGCTGACACCATCTCCACCTAGCAAGGTGCGGTGTGTTCGTTCCCAGGGAGAGATACTTGTTATTGCCAAAAACTTCTCTGATACCCGCAATCTTCTCTTGAATGGTCAAGACTCACTGAATTTTCCTCGGGAAATTAGGTACAATGACTTGGGGCCAGAGGATGCCAATAATCTACTAGAATATTTCAAGAAAACCCAAACGGATAATCCTGCATTTTTATATGCCGTGCAGTATGAGCAGAATAACTGTATGACTAATATTTTCTGGGCAGATGCTAAAGCTCGGATGGCATACCACTACTTTGGTGATGCTGTAACTTTAGATATGACCTACAAGAATGATAAAGATTTCATTCCTCTTGTTCTGTTTACTGGTGTTAATCATCACCTGCAACCTGTAGTTTTTGGATCTGCTTTTCTTGTGGATGAATCAGAGACCTCGTTTTTATGGCTGTTTGAGACATGGATTGCGGCAATGTTTTCCCGCCCTCCTGTCTCATTGATTACCAGTCTGAATTGGGCCATTGACACTGTAGTTGCAAAGGTCTTTCCAGGCACTAGGCATTTTTTCTGCAGAAAGCACGTTGTAAGTACAATTCTGGTTGAACTATCTGATTTATGCTCCGCGCATCCTGTGTTTGAGGAAGAACTAACCAGATGCATTGATGATTCAAGAACAAGTGAGTCGTTTGAAGCTTGCTGGAACGCCATACTTGTAAAATATGATTTGAATGATAATGTATATCTGCATTCTTTGTACAGTATTCGTAATAAGTGGGTTCCCTTGTATTTGAGAGATACATTCTGTGTACAAATCTCTCCATTGCAGAGATCACAAACTTTTGACAAGGTTATTGAAAAGTATTGCACCTCCAAGACTCAATTACGATTAGCAGTCAGGCAACTTGGACTGGCACTTTCAAGTAACTGCGAAAAAGAGGCACAGGCAGATTATATTACCATGTTTGACAAACCATTTCTCAGGACTGCTTCTCCCATGGAAAAACAGGCAGCTAATATCTATACGAGGACAGTATTTGACAGGTTTCAGGAGGAATTTGTTGAATCTTTGGGTTACCATGTTGACAAAGTAGAGGATGGGATACCTTGCAAGTATCAAGTATCAAGAAATGAGGATGCCGAGGGCACTTACACTGTCGTTGTTAATGTTTCTGAAAATAAAGCTCATTGTAGTTGTTGTATGTTTGAAGCATCAGGAATTTTGTGTCGGCATGCGTTGAAAGTCTTTATAATAGTAGGTATACGAAGCCTTCCCAAAGAATACATTTTGAAGCGATGGACAAAATATGCCAAGGGCTCTTCTCTGTGTGAAGAATTTGGTCTTGACATTCGAGCCAATTGTGAAGAACCTTCAGTTGCTAGGTATAATGATCTCTGTCTTGATGCTATCAGATGTGCTAAAGAAGGAGCAACATCTGCAGAATTCTATAGTATAGCTAAGGAAGCTTTCCAGAAAGCTATTGCTGAAATTATATCAGCAAAGCAGAAGAGGGGAGAACAAACTCTACAGAGTTTCAAAATAGCCCAGAAGAAAAATCTAAAGAGACCTGGCAAAACAACAACACCGAAGAAAGATTCTTCCAGCAAGACATTTAAGAGGACAACAGTACCAGAAGAAAATGATTACATGTAACAATCTCTGAAGTATCTTCTTGTTGTATAGAGCTATTATTATCTGGATCCCGAATTAAGCACATAAAGCCCTAAAATTTTGATGGGTTGCAACTTTGGTTTAAATCTGAAACTTGATGCGATATGTAGAACAAACTTCTGTAAAAATGTTTAAAATGTTAAGGTAGCAAGCACTAGTTTGTCATCAGTTTAATCTCTTTGAGGAAGAATGGAGGCTTAACCTTTTGATTTCTTGTACAAATGTAATCTTTCTCTCTCTTTTCGTCTGTTTAAATAAATATAGTTGCATCTCAGCATAAATATCCAGACTATCTGCTTTATTTTTCTGAGAAGATTTATATTTATGAAGGTTCTTATTTTTGCTTCTGAAAACATATTATATCCAATACTATGCTCTTGTAGGGATTGTATTAATGAGAAAGAGCATTAGGGAATAGATTTAGGCTTCAATTGGGACAACTTTTTTGCTATTTTATAAAATTATTTTTTGATTTTTGTATTAAAAAGAAATAATTTATGAAATTATAAAATGAGTGTTAACAATTTAATTAATATTCTTTGTAATGTTTTTTAGTTCATAGGATTTTATTTCATGTATTTTTTTTATTTTCTTAGAAGTATTTGTGAATTTCTCATTTTATAGGCTAATTAATTATTTAATAACAAACAATTTAATTATTTCTATTTCTATCAAAAATGACTTCCCAAAATTATGTAATTTATTCCACAAATTTGGAATTATATTAAAATCATTATAATTATTTAATTATTTAACAAGATAAACTCATTTTACTATTTAAATGGAATGCAAAAAGTATTTAAATAATTCCAGAGACAACTTTATATTATTTAATGACCTTGAATCTATTATATAACCAATTAATCAAAAAGGTTAAGAGTTTGGAAGTAGTTTTGATTTTTTTTTTTTTTTTGAATTTTATAATTTTTTGGATGATTTATCTTACAAAATCAACAAAGCATGTTTACTAATCTCAAAATTGCTTTAAAATTTAAATTCAATTAATCTCTAATTGATTTTGTTTTGTATATTTTCAATAATTAGGATTTAAATGTAGAAAATTAAAAAGAAAGGGCATCTTGATTTCCAAATATTAGGATATTATTATTCTTTAACTGATTATGAATATGTAAGAATTAAATTTAAATTTTTTAAATTTAATTCGACTTAATTATAAATTTTGTAAGATTTTAGCTATTTATATAAGCAGTTAGTTTAGAAAATTTATCAAGATTTAGGCTTCGTTTGGGACGGCTTTTTTATTGCTTTCTAAAATGGAGTTTTAGTACAAAAATAAAAAATTTTGCACTAAAACTCTGTTTTAGAAAGCAGTAAAAAAGCCGTCCCAAACGAAGCCTTAATGCCTACACAAAACCTTCTAAGAAAATTCTAAAAGATCTTTAGTAACTTTGAGAATATCCCATAAAAGTTTAAATGTTATCAAAGTTTAATTAGGCACTTAATTAAGCCATTAAACATTTTTATTTCAATTTTAATCTCTTTGTTCACAATACAAATTGAACTAGATTAAACAGAGGTTGTCTGATCATAGATCACATGACTTTGTTAAATGGAGACTAAACCTTAAATTATTTCAAAATAAGCCTAATTTCCCTAAGATTAGATTAGTTCAAATGAATGGAGATAGGCTCATCTCTTCCTGCAGTAGCTCATAAGAGTCGTCCACGCAAGATCCCTTGATCTCCATTGATACAATGGGAGATAACCATGGATTTTGATTGAACATCACAAGTAGAGTGAGTTATTATTGGAATAAAAAATATGAAAATTTTAGGTTAGGCGATGCTACGGCACTGAGCTATTGAGTTTAGTTCATTTTATTATGAATAGTTCAAGCACAACAGCACCGCTATCTAGAGTGTCGTAGTGCTAGGTCATGTTTTTATAAAAATATAAAAATCTACTATTTCCCATTTTACTCAAACTATTTTTGGCATTTGAGTTGCGACCTAGCTAAAGAGAGAAAGGGAGAGATTACTAGCTAGAGAATGACCATTTCAAGCGACTTCAATCCATTTTTTTTGCTATCGACTTAGTTTGGAAAGTTGTCCAGGTCGAGATAGGTTATATTCTGTTTATCTTAATTTTTAAAAATAAGAATATTTTAGAATATTTTTTTAAAATTATAAATTTATAGTAGAAATAAGACTAATTCCATATTCGCTAAACTTTAATGTACAACTTTTTGTATGTAGTAGGTATGTTCATCCGAATATTTAGGCATTTAAAAAAAAAATTAATTGATTAAATTAAAAGTATGTTATTTTTAGCAAATTAAAAAAAAAATTTTGATCCTAACAATAATGTTGTAGTACATTTAAAGCTTTAAAATAATATTATGAATAATCCCTATCAATCTGGCCATTTTTTGAAAATTTAAAATTTTACCTAATTATTCAGTTTGTTGTTTATCGATAGAGCACTCTATAAATTTTTTGTAATTTGATTTATTTAGATTTATTTTGCTATAATAAAATTATATATACGATTATCTACTTGAAATATGCAATTTTGTGGAGCTCTAATGTTGAAGAAAGTTCTGTTATGCTAAATGCAGAAGGACTTTAAGTGTATGAATTTGTGAATATAGGAATATGTGCTAAGAATTTGGGAGTTATAATGAACTGCTTTCTGATATGCTAGAAAAAAGAATAATAAGGGCCTGAATTCTGATATATATTTTTTATGGGAGGCCTAACGGCCTGAAAAAAATGTGTTACTTTCTGCTTTGATATATGAAGTGCTTATTTATTTATTCTTTTTTGTTATCTATAAATTCTACTCTAGTCAGTACAATAAATTGCTAATAACTAATTTTAAATTTAGTTAAATGTATAATAATGTGTTGATTATTGAAATTAAGATCGGTAGATATAATATATTGAGTTGTGATGACTCGCACTTATTATGCATCGTGTTTTAAGTCAGGACAAGGGGAAAGAGATAGTAGAGTAGTTGAGGTTACTGGTCCTGATTAGTCCAAGTTTGTATAGGTACTTTCTAATTTAAATTTTTTTGTACAATTATGGCTATTTTCTACTTTATTTTATTCTTGTATGAAGCCATGTATTGTAGTATATATATATATATATATATATATATATATTGAAAATAAATTAAAAAAAATTATGGATCAATTTTCTTTCTATTCAAATAAAAGTTAATTAGTAGCTATGTTATCTATTTTAAATTAAAGACATCTGAAGAGGCTCTAAAACGTAAATCTTAGTCTTGGTCTATCACCAATCAACATGATATTACCTATTATTTTAGTGGATCAAATTAGGTTGAGTTGTAACAGTGCCTTTTTTAGTATCAGAGAAGTACTTTTGGATGACATATTATAAATATAGCTATAGGAATTGATCTGTAGTCTAGTGAGATAGTTATGGGTAGTGTTGGATATTGATTCTATATTATTTGCATGTGCAAGTTCTATTTAGTTGTGTGTTCTATGTGATCGTTTCATGGATCGATAAGACCTTGATATGAATTATGGGCAAAATTATAGTATGACAATATCAATATAGAGTACTACTCCTACAATCAATTTTGATTTATTCCCTTAATTTGCAATCTGGTAGTGTAATTAATAGGTGAAGCCCAAAGTAAGATTTTCTCTATTAGAATGGGTGAGGTGGATAGGCATTTACATATGTTTCTGAGGTTGAGGCCTCTGAGGTTTGAGGGCATTAGTGAGCCTAGAGCAGTAGAGGATTGATTGATGAGGCTAGAGAAGACATTTAATGGGATGTAGTGTCCTCTTGAGAGGAATGTATTTATGGTTGTGTTTCTATTTAATGAAGAGTCTAAATGCTTGTGGCTAAGATAGCAGAGAGAATAGTTCCAAGGAAGGCTAATATTTTTATTAGTTTTAAGGAGTTTACAAATGTCTTTAGGTTATAATTCATAACTCTTTCATCTTAGCAACAGATGTAAGAGATTTTTCTATGATTTGTTTAAGGGAGTAGGATAGTTATGCAATATGAGACATAATTTACTACTCTAGTCAAGTATGCTTCACAACTGGTTAGCACATTAGAGGAGAAGTGTTACAGATTTCTAAGAGGGCACTAGGATAGTTTAAGGTAGGTGTTAGTCCCATTCAACATTACTAATTTCTATGAGCTGGTAGATAAAGCCCATATGATTAAGAATTATCTGTCATCTACTCAGTAATTGTGGGCTACTAGTAGGAAGATATTTGGTGGTGAGGTTTTTAGTAGTAGCTTTTTCTAGAAGAGGAACAAGTTCAGACCCAGAGACTCTAGGAGATGTGAACTAATTATTTTAATTTCTCGTTGTAAAGGTGAAAAATTGGGTTGCGAGCCAAGTTAAAGTCGAACCCAACATTGACCCACTTATATTTGACACGACTTAAACATGACCTATTTTTGTAAAAGGACAAATTTTATAACCTAGACCTGACCGAACATGACTGACTCGGGGTTGGGCAGAAATATTAGGTGAAGCTGCGAAGGCGTGAGTTAGTCTATTTGGAGTTGTTAGACTTGCACCTTAGGGGCAGAGGCAAGATGCGACAAACACCAGATGCGCAAGTTGCCCATGTTAGGAATTACAGCCTTATAGGTGACTAGGAATTCTAGGGGAGACGTGTGGCCATGGGGGTGCAACCAGACCGTGCGAGCAGTTAGAGAAGCACTGCATGATAGGCTGGACTGTGAGTCGAGTGATGTTGATCACGCAGGGTCAAAGACAGTTCATTCTCAGGTTTTTGGGTCAACTAGAACACTACCTGATTTTTAAAATGGGTCAATTTGTTGAATCTAAACCCAATCTATATGACAAATGGGTTGACCCTAACCCAAATTTTTTGGTTCGGGTTCAGGTTAAGTTTTTTATTCATGTTAAATATTGACACTTTTATCTAGTGGTTGCAATATTGCCAGTTCTGGAGGCTCTATTAGTGGTGTACATATATGCCAAAGCTGTGATAGGAGATACTTAGGCTAGTGTTATAGGATGATAGATCAATGTTTTTGGTGTGGTCAGACAAAACAAAAGGTGGTTGAGTGTCCACAGGTATCACTTGATTAACATTTTGAACCCATGTTTGAGAGTTCTATTAGATTGAAAATAAGACTAAGGATAGTTCTAAAAGATCTTCTAACAGAGGTAGTGGTTTAGGTTTAATCATTATGAGGTCAAATATTTTTGGTTAGGGGCAGCATGGTAGTTATATTATTGTAACTTCAATTCAGGCATGTGTATACAATTTGACTTAACATAAGGTTAGAGATGTTCCAAATGTGGCAATAGATATGACTTATATTTTTGATATGCCTTATTACAATTTATTTGATTCTAGAGCTAATCATTCATTTATTTCTAAGATACTTTGACTTGTTATGTTTGCCTTCCATAATGTTGCCTTCTTCTTATCTTTTATTTTGCCAATTAGGGATAGTAGGGTAGCTAGAGAGTATGTTTCTATGATATAGATATATCTAGTAGGAAATGGGTGTTTGGTTTAATATTATTACCTATTTTTTAGTTTGATATAATTTGGGTATGGACTAGCTGAGTTGGTATAGGGCCCTGATTGATTGTGTCAGGAAGAGAGTCATTTTATTTATGGGCAATGAGAGTTATTTATTTTAGAGAGTTATGTGATCTATAACTTTTCTAATGTATGTTGTGAAACTAGATAAATTATGGAGGAAGGGTTGTATTATATTTTTGACATATGTTTAGGATTAGAGCATAGAATATGGACCTTTACATGAAGTCCTAGTAGTATGGGACTTCCTAATGTTTGTTATAAGGAGTTAGTGAGTTTGCTACATAGTTGGGAGATCAAGTTCTATATTGACATGTTTCTTAACATTGCTTCAATATCTAAGGTTTTGTATATGATGAAACCTGAGAAGCTTTAGGAACTGAAAGTACAGCTTCAGAAGTTGATCAAAAAAGGATTTTTCCATCATACTATTATTGATGCAAATGGCGTTCACCCCATTCCTGTCATCAACAGCAAATCATATGGCCACACAACTATATCTTTGTGGGAAGTACCTATTTTATTTTTGAAGAACAAGGATGGTATTATGTATATGTGTATTAACTATATGGAACTATGAGATAGTAATTAAGAATAAGTATCATCTTCTAATGATCAATAAAATATTTGATCTACTTGTGTGAGCTTCTTTATTTTCCAAGATTGATTTGAGGTCAGGATATTATCAAGTAAAGGTGAAGAAAACAAATGTAATGAAGAATACAATCAGTATTAGATATGATTATTATGAGCTCTTAACTATGCTTTTTTGGGTGATTAATTCACTTGCAACCTTTACAAATTTGATGAATAAGATGTTTAGAGAATATCTGGATCAATTTGTGATCATATTATAGATAATATCCTAATTGTTTCAACTTCTAAGGAGGTGTATATAGGTTGTAGCCCATTTAAGGATTATTCCGAAGACCTTAAGTCAGTACCAGCTATATGCAAAGTTTTTTATGTGTGAATTTTGGTTAAGGACATTTTATTTATGGAGCATGTAGTGAGTATGTATGTATTTCTACTGTCCCCTAGAAGGTTCAACTATTGCTAATTGGCCTAAGACCTACTACAATATCTGAGGTACATAATTTCCTATGTATGGAATGTTATTATAGAAAGTTTGTGAAAAAAATTTCTTAAATTTTTACACCTTAATGAGACTAACTCAGAATTCAATGCCTTTCATCAGAAAGTATGAGTGTGAGGAGAGTTTTAAAGGTTGAATAATTATTGTCCTAAGACCGTCTCATCAGGTATAGAAATATTTCAAGTGATTAATGATGCTTCATTGAAAGGATTAGCAAGTGCTTTAATGCATCATGGAAAAATTATAGAATATGTTTTTAGGCTATTAAATCACATGATAGCAATTATCTGACATATGATTTGGAGTCTGCTAATGTTGTGTTTTATTTGAAAAGTTGGAGGCATTACTTGTACGGAGTAAAGTGTGAGATCTTTATTGACTATCAGAGCTTGAATACATATCTATATATAAAAATTGAATTTGAGAAAAAAAGGTGGCTTGAGGTGATTAAGAACTATATGACTATTCAGTATTAACCTTGTAAGATAAATATAGTGACATAACACTAAGTAGAAAGTCTTTTGTGATATCTTGTCTTCTATTTACCTCTTATGATTTTTTAGTATGAGATATTGGAAAGATTAGAATTGGAGGTGATTACTTTCATTGATTAGGATTTGAGTATTATGACTCAGTTGATTGTCCAACCATCTCTGCCAAAAATAATTTACAAACCCCAAAAATCAAATGCATAATTTTTAAACTTGATTGATCAAATTTAGTTTGGTAAAAAAACTAAAGTGTGATTTTTTGTTAGTAGTCTCATCTAAGAATATATTATGGGCTCCTAGTTATAAAAATTAAAGGCAAGAGATTTTGCATGAGATGCATTATTTAAGTTATACTATATATCTAGGGAGCAGAGAAATGTAAAGTGATTTAAAAGGTATGTTATGGTGGCCTAGACTAAAGAAAGACGTGGCAAATTTTGTTGCTAAATTTGAAGCCTATCAGCTAGCAAAAGATGAGCATCGACGATTGAGAGGTCTTCTGTAGTCATTGCTTATTCTAGAATCAAAATTGAAAGAAGTTATGATGGACTTTGCTATGAGATTTTCTAGATCAAGGTAGGGATATGATGCTATATGGGTTGTAGTAGATCATTTGATGAAGTCTACGCTTATTATCCCAATCTGATAGGTTGACACATATCTATGTATGAGAAATTGTCCAACTAAATGGGATACCGAGGGTGATAATTTTTTATAGAGTTAACAAATTTATCTCTAAGTTATGAGGGGTATTTAGTAAGTTATGGTCATATAACTTTACCAAAATTTAACTAAATTTAATTGACATATACATTGTGATTTTAGTCTCATGGTTTCCATGTGGATTTAGTGTTACTCCTCGAAATTTAATTTGGAAGCATTATTCTTTTATCTTTAATATAATAATAAATTGAGCTATCTAATCTCTTTTATTAGTAAAATATCAACTAAAATAAAGTTATTAATCAAACATCAATATACATCTGAATTCAATACTCCCAAAAGTTATATATAATGCTCAAGATTCAAATAATCACAATATATCCTTTCAATCCTGAGTATGAAAGAATAACTTAAAACAAAAAGGAATTGGACATGAGGAGCCTTGATCAACCTCACATTCCAAAATTTCTTCCCTACTTAAAATTATTTAAATCACATATAATGAGTTAAACAACCCAGTATGAAATTACAATCCTATCACTGATTTTAAAATATGATAAATAAGTAATATACATGTCATCAATAAATTTATAAAAATAATCATTATATGATTAAGAATCAGTGTAAAAAATAGCTAAACTCACTTGTAGTAGCAATAAAATTTATAAACAGTAAAATATTATGGTACAAAAATCAGTAAAATAGTATAGTGGGGATATCAGTACTTTCAATCAGTAAAGAAATTATATAAAATGATAAAACTAAAGTATTAGTAAAGAAATGTCAAACTCATATCAATGTAGTGAAATCTTATAATGATGTACAAGTACTATCTAGTTAGTATATCAATATCATATTTATATCTTAATCACATGCTTAGTATAGCATGTGGTTAATATATCACTTGCTCAATATTAATAATCGATAGTATGAATCAATAATAGTTACAATAATAATGAATCAGTAGTAGTATCGACAATGGTATTGGTGTTCGTATTGATACCAGTAAATCTAGTGACAGTAATAGTAAATCAATTTTTCGTGTATTGACAGAAAATTAATACAATATTACTAAAGTCATACAGTAATAATGAATCCATAAAATGCATTCCAATAGTCACACTAAACAAGTAAGAATCCTACCTATAATGATATGTTTTAGTAGTCGGTAATCAATAATCAATAAACTATTGGATCAATAAATAGAGTAGTCACTCTTTACCTGTATGCACAGTAATAAATCCTCATAACTCTCAAATTTGGTATTGTTGTATCAAGTGAATCAATAGAGGATAACCCCCAACCACAATATCTAAAGAAAAGCCTATCGATTCACCATCATGTACAGGCCAATCAATCCTCAACCAACAGGTCAACCAGACATTACATGCCTTGTACACACATGATAATAAAAGTAATAATGACCTATTATTATCCAATCACATATTCATTTGTATTCTCAATGCTTGTAATAACAATATGCTTTTAATGAAATACCTACTAAGTAAAAATGCATAGTTTCAAAACATAACAAAATTATAAAGGATTATGTAAAACATCATTTGGAGATTTTAATCATACTACAACACTATAAAAGTGTTATTGGCATCACTGTTTAGCCCAGGAATTTTTTTTGTGCTAACCTGATGCACTCGAAAACTTGGGTATATTGAAAGACAACGAAGATGTAATATTAGCCCTTTTTGTAAGCTAATGCTAATTTCTTCTTTGGGTCCTTTATATATCTAGATGTCAGGGTCCATATAATGCTCGACTTGTTGATAAGATGTTGCATCCATGCATTACTTGTTATCTCAAGTCTAGCTATGCTCATTGTGAGTAAGCAACCATTGTTCCTTTGTTTTACTTCATCGTTTTCTTTTTCTTATTCATTTTAGTTTAGTAGAAAGAGTTTAGTCTAAAAGAAAATGCTTATGAAACCAATCACAAGAATACCAATTACAGTACCTATCAGCTAAATAGGAATCCTTCCAATAGTATCGGTCATCCCCCACTTACTTTATTGAACATTATTTGATCATTTCTCTCTCAAGCCATCAAAGAGAATTATGGCTTTAGCAGTGATTATTGGGGTGGTCATTCTCCTTCAGTCTGGCACTGGGAGAGTAGTTGATATTGGAAGGAGTAGTTTGTCACATGGTTACTGGTAGCATGGAGTCCAAGTCGAGTGAGCCCTAAGTTTAAGAAGCAGTGGAATTCTGCGCTACTACAAAGAGTTCACAACTTTAAAACACTTTCAAACACATGAAAATGAGTTTTAAACTCAAAATTTCAAATCTAAACCATTTAAAAAATTCAAATATTTACTTTTTACATTTTTGAGTTATTACATTTAGAACCTCACAAATTATTCTGGAATGTATTTATATGTAACTACTTTTATCTCAAATGTGTAACACTTTATGGAAGGCAAGGATGAATTCTATCAAAGTCAAAGCATTTTCTTAAAACTATAAGAGGAAAATATGGAATATATCCAACTATCTATGGGTTTGTTGCATGAATAAGACTGATAACTACTCTTGCATAATTATCCTTACATAAGAGAGGATTCAAATTTAATGCTACACATTTGATTATGAATGAATGTTTAAATATGCACATATTAAATGCATCAAATTTTCATAAAGAATTTTTGAATAATTTTATAAACAAATAAATTTTCTCATAATATGACACTTGTTTTTAAAGTATGTAATTAAACAAGCAAAATTTGACTTTATATGCTCTATAATAATAAAAATTAGAGAAATATGTTCGCTGCTTTTTTTTTCGAGGAAATATGCCCTAAAGTTTCTCTTGGACTAAATATCCTTGCTTTTAAAGTTCATTTCGAATGCCATTAGTTTGAAAAATATTCAAATAATGTTCAAAGAAATTTTGAACCTTATTATAATAAGGTTTAGGTCCATACTCAATGCAAGTTTAAACCTTATTTTGGGCACATTTGAACTAATCATGTTCCAGCAAGGTTTGAATATGACAAGTTTGATCAAGGTTCAAACATATCTTGAGTATCTATTAAATTTTGTTTTAACATGATTTGGAAATTGAGTTGAATCATTATTATAGATGGTTTAATTATGGTACAAACAGCATTCAAAGATCATTTAAATTTCTTTTGAAGATTATTCAATTATGATTTAGCTGAGTTAATCCAATCATTATAATAAATTATAAGAGATATTATAATATAACATAATATAGTATAATTGAAGATATTTCACATAACAAATATGGCACAAAGGTATAATTCAAGAGTCATAGATGTAAATTCATATGTGCTAAACGGGCATATGGATCTATATATCAAGTAACAAATATATAAGCCTTCAACTTCTTCAATGTGGCTAACAATTTAGAACTCAAGGATCATGCGCTTCCATGCTTCAATGCGGTAACATGTGAATAAATCAGACAATGTTGTGATTCAATATTAAGTTTAGCATGGTTCATGAATATTCTCATTCATCTTGATCTTGTGATCTCATTTAAATTCTGATGATTCTTAACACTTTGATTGCTGGTTGAAGATTAGGGATCGGCTTGAACTCAAAGCATTGTATCAGATGAAACCTTATTGGACCTTGAGCTCTTACCTTTATTCCAGCTGGATGACAAATCAGTGCATCCCCTGCAGAAGAGTTGCTAGCTTTTAATGCCATCACCTTCACTGCCTTTGAATGCAATGAGTATTCAATAGAATAAACATTAAGATCTTTAGACTCTAGCAGTTAGCATCCAGGCATCATTCACTTTCTCAGAATTTGAAAACCTAATGCATGCAAGGATGAGAGTGTACATGTATAATACGGAATAATTCATAATCATGCAGTAGAATGTTAAGCCTAGACTGAATGTAATGATCCTTCACAAGTAGATACTCTCATATAAGATTTCAATGGCACTTAATTCAGTTGGGCTAACTCCCTAATTGCTCCATTCAATTACAGGAGAGCAACTATCATTTACTAACATCCACATAATCATTGCACATTCACAGAAATCAAACGGAATGTCAAAAAGTGGTGGACAATAAGCAACGATTAGTTATGAATTGGATTTTTGAAATGATACCAATTAACTAAATTGTGTAGCATAAAACAAAATTTATGCAATTATTTCACATGCAATAGATATATTTTGCAAGCAAAAAGTAATACACACCGGGCTATACTGGAGTCCTACTATTATTATTGAAGTGCGTATAAAATCTTGAAGTCAGAGTAGGAGATGTATATTTTATGATCTTAGCGTTGTACAATAGAATCTCTAACCACATAATAGATTGAAAGTGATTTAAGACGTACAGGAATTTATTCTTTATGATGGAACAACCTACGAATAGGGAAACAAATCGATCGGATGGGGTATTGTACCGTAGTTGTAAACATCTCACTATTATATACAACAGTGACTAAGTCACATTTGTATCGAACGAAATATGTGAGAAGTAACAAACGATCACAGTATACTACAAATGACGCATAGTCTATACCTCATACTAATCTATGAGCTTTGAATGTTCTTCCTAATAGGGCATTCATTAGAAATAGATGCTCATAAGAGGACAAATGTACCTAACAATAGGGTTTGATCTTAGATATATTCTAGAGATGGTGGTGATTTTTTATGCTGATTCTCGATGGCGATAGCTGATAGCTCTCATCGGTGGTGATGGATGAAAAATGCAAGAGACGTTTCTCTATAGCTCTCTTCTCCTTTATTCCTCCTCCTTCATGTGAAGAATAAGGGCTTATTTATAGGTTTTTGAGAGTGGCATACTCCATAAATAAAGAGAAAATCTAGGTCGAAGCTGGAGTACTCCATCAAATGGTCTATATTGATTTCTTCTATCATAAAACTTTTTTCGAGCAGTAAAGTAAATGGTTATTACAATGCATGCATTCCACTGTCATCATTGTAAATAATACATAAACCAATCATCAAATTATATGTGCAATAAGTACTCAAATTACTTAATTTTTTAAAATAGTTTTAGATAAATTATCTTGCTACAAACTTGTGGACCTCATAATTGATGACCCTCCTCTTCATCCAGGGAAATCTAAAGAAAATATTTCTATCTTTTTTATCAAATAATCATAACTACTCAAGTAAACAAAGGACATACATAACAGAAATCATCATTCCCTAATAGGTTTGTATTAAGATGTGATAGAGCTAACAATCATAAAGCATCATAAACATAATAAAAAAAGTAAGATCTCACAATCATTTCATGTGCATAATAAGAAATAAGATCTCATATAAAATATAATGCCTGTAGCCTGAGCTACGCACTATGTATGTGGCTTGCCTAAGTAGGGGGTGTCAAAATGGGTCGGACAAGTTTGGGTCAAACCCGACCTATTTTGATCCGACTTGGACCCATCCCGATTAGCATTTTGGGTCTACTTTCTTAATCCAAAATTGACCTAGTCGAGTATCGGGTAAACCTGAAATGACCCACCAACTCAATTTGTTTCAATTTTTTTTAATTGAGTTTTTTAGTGTATTAAAAAATCCAAGTTTAAGTAGATTTACTATTTAAAAAAATAATAGTGCAACACCAAAATTTTCTTAACATAGAATATATTTTTCTTAATGATTAAATCAGCAATAATAATTAGCAACATAGAAAAAACAAATGTTTGAATAGGAAAGGGAGCTGTACACAAAAAACTAATTTTTTTTTATTTGAGCTATTTCTCTTTATAAGCATAAGCTAGTACATGAATAATTGAGTAAATTTAATAAATAATTTTGCAACAGATAAATTTACAATTTTACATTACAAGCTTACAACCAAACTTCTTACATTGCAACCACTACAAGAGAAATAAATTTCAAATCTTTGAATTTACTACTGGAAAGTGGAGAACAATCTATCTTTGATACTTCAAGTAGAAAAAAACTGCGAAAAAATGGTTAAATAGATAGAATTCTAAATCATGAGATAGTAAGATGATTAAGTTAATAGCATAGATTTACTCTCTAACTGATTCAACAATTAATAAAATGTGAGTTATGAATATTTCTATTACCATCCAAGGAGACACTTTGCTCTTTGCATTAAGATAAGCTTACTTTAAATTTGATAGTATCTGCTTGGGCTAACTTCAAACAAATGCCACCTGGTTGCAATAGTTTTTAGTTTTTACCTCAACGGGCTCTCAATTTCAATTTTTAAGGGTTTATCATCATTGCTTAAGTTCTTATTACTTGAACTCAACAACACTGAACCAGAAAGATAGACAAGTTTTGAAAATAACAGCCGTAAGACTAAAACATGCCACAAACAACCCAAAAAATTGTCAAGCATAGCTAACAAGTTCAACAACAGCTTAGCAACTAATAATTAACACATAAACACAAGTATGGTAACAACAACTAGTGACTAACAATATATGTTTAGTAATATAAACTAAGCTAACAAGTTCAGTAACAACCAAACATGGAAACCACTACAACCCAAAAATAAATTATCCAGCAACCATAAGAGGATTCAACCGACAGGCTATAGGTACAAAATTGCTAAATTAGTAACATCTAACCATTTATTAGCTTAGTTTATATTAAAAATATAAAAAAATAGATATATAAAATAATAAAATCAACAACGAATTTAGTTCAGAATTGCAACAGGCTAGAAGCCAACAATAAATTTAATTCACAACCAACGACAAGCCAGCATCAATCACCCAACAACCAACAACTAGCTGATAACCAACACACAAGACCCAATAACTAAAAATAAATTCAGTTCATAGCCAGGAACTAGCCAACAACTAACACCCAATAGGTTTAAAGAGGATGACAAATTATCTAATGATTGAACTTTCACCATGTTTCACTAGGATCTTCTTTGACTTGGCTAATATTTTAATTTAGGATATCTTCAGTCATATTTTCAAGTTCAGGATCATTTACTACTGCAAGAAAAAAATTTGACCTCCTAAATAATTAAAGTGGTGTAAAAAAAAATTTAAAGGAGGAATTCAATAGGTTATATGATACTACACCATTTTCTTCATATAACTAATCCTTAGCACAAACAAAGGTCTCAACTATATTATGTTTAAGTGCACTTCGATATTGATCTAAGATTCTACCACTATTATTGAAGGCACTTTCAAAGGCTATTGTTGTTATGGGAATACACAACAAATCATGGGCCATTGCATAGACCTCAAAAAATCTTTATTGATTGCCTTTCCAATCAAGTTTAGGTTCATCGAGGTAGAGTTCGAGTTCTGACTTTTTAGGAAAAATGGCTTCCTCTTTGAATGCATCAAAATCATGTTTTTGAATCTCATATTTGATTAATCAAATTAAAACACTAATATGAATAATTGAAAAATGACAGTATTATAACAAATACCTAAAGAAATTGTGACTTAATGATAGTAGAAGAATTGCTTCTAGAGACATCATTATATCCCCTCTATGTTGCATTAGAACTTTAACCACTTACCCTTGTGTAGTTTGCAAATAATGAGAATAATATATCTCTTATTTTTTTTAGTTCGGATGCATAATCACCTTCATACAATCTTGTGTAACACCACTCTACAAATGTAAGTTTATATCGAGGATCTAGAATAATTGCTATTGCCAATATGTCACTAAACTATGATTAGTACTTTTTAAGTTTTCTAGACATACATACAACCATTCTTTTTATGTAGTCGTGACCAAATGAAAGTTCATGTTTTAAAGCTGCATAAGCAATTAAAATGCAAGGAAAGTAAAGATTTACTATAGGATACTTCGTGCCAAATATTACAAGGTAATTTCATAGAAAGGAGCTAGAAAGGTATGAATAGCTTATACTCTTTCTCATTCTCCAACAATAGGACAAGCTTTGTAGTTAAAATCACCCAACTCCAGATATAGGAATGCCCTATGATAGTATATAGCACTATCAAGCATTGTGAAAGTAGAGTTTTATCTTGTTGGAACATCTTGCCTAAGACCTTTTTTTATTCTAAACAACTCTGCTTAACACAATCTAATTTTTTTTGCTTCTTTGTTTAAGAGCCCTTCACATATTTGATTCTGTCTCTAATTTTTAAGATTGTACTATCAATCTTTTTCATCCCCTCCTAAATTATAAGATTAATAATATATGCAGTGCATCGGATATGAAAAAATATGCAGTTGCATAGCAGACTGCCATGTAAATTAAGTTGATTTCTTCGGAAGTCAACATAAATATTGTTTGTAGAGGCACTGCCCAAAGTAATGCTGAAGTGCTTGCACTCTAATTTCCACTCAAGCATAAGAGATTGTAATTTCTTAAATATCGATATACCATCATGAGGGGGTGGCATGAAAGAAAAACTTATGATCTTTTTATGTAGGTATCAATCATTATCAATAAAATGTACCGTTAAGCAAATAAATGCATCAGTGTTTATCGGTGTCCATAAGTCTGATGTTAGACAAACTCTAATAATGCACTTTGATAATTGTGATCGTATATGAGTTTTTTTCTTTAGTGAATAATTTATTACAATAATTCCTTGAGTATTCCTAAAAAAATAGTTGTAGGTCTTTACAAAGATACAACAAAAGTGTTCGAACACTAACCCATTCCACACATTGGAATCATGCATAATGATGCAGGAATTAAATAAATAATCAAATTCTACATAGTCAAACTTACATTTAGCCATAGAGATAGATGAGTTAAAGATAGTTTATAGTATAACCTGGCCTATATCCTACATCTCTTTTTTTTAACAATTTTTTAAGTGACACCTTTAATTACCAGTGTCATTTTTTGCTATCATATATATATTGTGCACCACATTTCTTATATTTACACTTTTGTTTATCATCTTTGACATCAGACAACATTTCAAAATGACCCCAAACTGCTGAAGTCATCATTATACGCTTTTTAATAGTTTACAATTATTACATGCATCATTAGATGGCTTTACCACATTATCACCACTACCCACTTGCTTATGCTCATAAAAAAAATTCCCAGCAATGGTGTTTGAATCCTCCATCTAGCCAACCAATTAAACTATATTTTTACAATCCAAATATGCCAAATATGAATAATTATTTCTTAAATGTCAAACTAGTACACAAGAATGTAACACATTAAAGTTGATTTCAGTTGCAATAGGCAACGACAAAGTGCAAACACAATGCAACACAACAACAACAAATGGTGTAGAATGTGAGAATGTATTATAAATTTGCATATAAGAGCAACAACAAACTGAAAAAGCAAAGTGCAAAAGGACAAAAATGAAATATAATGGCATAAGCATTACTACATTTTAAAATTATGGTAGTCAACACTCAAAAGGTTAAAGGTTTCTCCACCGGTCCTACCTTAATAACATTTATTCATTTACCCTACGTTTAATCAACTTATCCAACCTGAAAAGTGTGAAAGACTACATGCAATGCTGCTACTATAGGAGGAGTTCATGTTACATGTATAATTGTATAAATGAAACAACTAATAGGCCAAGAAGCCAATAACAAAAAGGAATACATTCCTTTATTCCTTTAAGAAGAGAAGAACTAATTGACTCTAAAAAATACAAAGCCATAAAAAATTGAAAGTTAACTAGGAGAAAAATGATGCCTTAATGGCAAATGAGACAAAAAACGGGAGGTTCAACACAAACATATACAAGATCTTTCGAAAGACGGAAAGAGAAAGATCTAATAGCTATTGAAAAAAGAAAAGTCATAAAAGAAAAAAAAAAAAACTAGTCGTGTGTCGTGACTTACGAAAGCAGTAGTCAACAAGAAACAAATTGCATGAAATAAAACTTAAGAGGAGGAACCGAAACCGAAGAAAGCTCCGGGCTGGACTCTGGATGTGGAGGAGATAAGATATATAAGAGAGAAGAGGGGAGAGTTGACAGACAAGAGAGGAATGATACACATAGAAATGAATAGCGGGCTAGCGACTGATACATATATAAATGAATAGAGTGTAAGCCATAAACCTAAATCAGACGGCTCATTGCTCACATGATCTCACCGCTTGGCGTCCCGGGACAATCTAGATTAAAATTGTGTTTTCAAATTAGCCCGAATCCAACCCGGAATTTAAAATGGGTCTGTATTGGAGACCCAAGCAGGACCCATTTTCTAAAGGGTTTGGCTCTAATACCAAAATTCGGGTCAATTTCCAATCAGATTTTCGTGTCCTGTCAACCCCTCCTAAGTTGGACCTCTGGTCCGTCTGATCGCACCACTACTCGCCACACAGGTACTCAGTATTCTCCCTCGACATGCTCCCTCTCCGCTCCCCTTATCCTTTTCCTCATCCGTCTCTCTCTCTAGCATGCTGTCATCCTCCGCGTTCCAAGAAGCGGAGGACGAGGACGACGACGTCTGATAAGCCATAAAGCAATTGGGATTCAGTTGCAGGTGCGAATACCAGGCACCAAATGGCATTCTTGTTGCCGCAGCTTAAGTGCCCGGTTGCCTCTTTAGACGCCCGGTTGAGATCCCCTCACTACACTCTCCACTGTAATCCCCTATCCTTCCTCTCCAAACCCTCAAATTAAAATTTTGATTTGAAGTTGCTCTCCTTTTTTCGGAAAGGAAAAAAAAAACTTTCTTGCCTTCTTTTTTAATGTTGGTTCTCGCAAATGTATATAAACAGGTAATGCAATCTGATAAGCTGTAAGAAAGATATGCATTCGGTGGAACCGTGATATACCAATTCCAGTTATTGGACATCTTGCGACTGCTCGTGAGATAGTCTTATTTTCCATTGAGATGCCAGGATATAGACATTTATATGTTGCTGATATTTTTAGGCCCCGTTATATATATATATATATATATTAGACTGCCAGATATATTCTCAAGAATTTTTTCCTAAAGATAGTATGTCCCTGAAAGTTCCATCACTTCTTACCTATGTAGCTGATTCTTGCAATTAGCGTTTTCTTCCCTTTTTTCTTTCTAGTGATATAATTTGATGAAGGAGATGAAAATTGCTAAAAATGGATTATGAAACTCTTACACTATGTTGGGAGTTTAGGAGAGAAAAGAAAGGAATTGTACCGAGAGAAAGAATAGTAAAGGAATTCAAATTATTTTCCTGTGATTGAAAGTTTTTAGACGACAACAACAACAAAAACAAGCCTTTATCCTACTACGTGGGGTCGGCTACATGAATCCTTTTTCTCCATTGTGTCCTATTAAAAGTCAAATTCTCGTTTAAATCTAATAGAGAAAGACCTTTTCTAATATTTTCTAATCAAGTCTTTTTAGGTCTGCCTCTACCTTTCTTAACATAAGTCAAATCTAATACCTCTACTTTCCAAACCAGGTCATTGGAAGGCCGCCGTTTTATGTGACCAAACCATCTAAGGCGACTCTCTCTAATCTTATCTTCTACTGGAGCTACTCCAACCTTTTCACGTATATGCTCATTTCGTATTCTATCTCTAAGGATAAAGCCACTCATCCACCTGAGCATCCCATCTCTGCCACACTTAACTTAGTATTATGCTTCTCTTTTAATGGCCAACATTCGGCACCATAAAGCATTGCAAGCCTCACCACCATCTTATAGATGTAAAAATAAATCTTCGTTTATTTTTGACATTTTTATAGTATTGGTATATTCTCTAATTCAATAGAGACAAAGGTAAGGATTATAATACATTAGCATTCCATAAAACTATCAGGACTATTTATTAGAACTCAAGCATTATAAATTGAAATTTGATGGAAGCAAACACCGATAATCTCCTACACATTAGCTCTTATATCATTCAAGACATTTAATGTAAATTTTATATGTTATAAACATCCTATCCATTGAATACTTGATAGAACAGAATAGGCATTTGGATTAATGGTGAAAAGAATTGGATAAGTAACAAAAAATAGCAATGTGTAATGTTGATTGAAAGAGTATAGATAGAGTGAGGTGAAAGTATAGGTAGAGTGAGATGAAAGACAATATATGATAAAAGAGATGATTAGATGAAAATAACATGAAGATTTTGTGCCTTAAAATGTAGAATTGATGATCTCGGGATACATGTGAAGCGATAAGTTTCTTTACTGCTTTTCGACTATTTAATTTCCCTTCACTTTCCTCTTGAATAGCTTAAAAAGTCAAATTTTTATAAAATTCAAGAAAAACTATAGTGTAAGTTCTCCTTGCTTTGAAGTGAATCGTGAAGCATACACTTCACATTAGAAAGCATAGACTTCATACCATGAACACTTTGATGTTTATACTTTAGAGCATTTTGAGACTGTTTCATTGCATAGTGTATTTTTTTTGTGCTTTAAAACACGTTTTTTTAAACATTGCTTGGAACCAACATCTCAAAAGCGCCAAAAACATCAACTACCCTTGTTTTAAAATTTTATTTTCTTCATTCACATTAATCAAATACTTTTTTTTTTCCCTGGATTTGTTGCACTTTAACTTTGATGTTGAAATTGTGGATTTTATTTGAGAATCTCAGCATCAGTTGTATTATAATTTTCAAAATGAATTTCATTTTGAGGTTTCTAGTTGACCCACATTATAAATTGTATATGTGAAACCCATCTTTGTAGTTTCTCCTTTGCAGTTTCAGCACATCTGTTGCCTTATCATTGGCAAATAACTCTATTAAACTCTCTTAATTATTAATAAGCTTATTTTCCATTTTTAAGGGCCAGGATTTTGCCTACATTAAAAAAAAAGAAAATTTAATTATTTTCTTGAGGACATCATACTGTTTATTGAGAAATTTCTTCAGATATTCTAACCTATTTTTCAGATGAGTCTTTTTTCCTAAAGGCGTATCTAAACTTTCATTTAATTTATTGACCATGCCAGCATATTCCCTTATTGTGAAAATCCCATTGGGACTATTTCCTGTCTCTTGTTGCTGTAACATCGCTGCAATGAACATGTCATCCATTTTAATACTTCATTGCATATGTTCCTTCTTCACTTTAGCTTTTTCTGAGTCAACAATTTTGCAAGGACCTGAAAATTGTTCAATAAAATCAAACACCCACTTAACAAGTAAAACAAACATTACTGAAAAAGAATCGGTAAGCTGAGTTAACAATGCTAAACAATGGTTCTCTGTGCAAAGCTTTTTTTCAATTATATTTCACTTCACTGCAATGCATTTATCTCAGTACATAAATTGCCATAAAAAACGTGAGATTTGGAAGTAATCTCAGCACAGCATGAAATATTTATCATGCGTCACATTACAATGTTTAATCATTTACATATGAAGAGAAATGCAATCTCTTAAAGATTACTGGAAAAGTCTTCTCTCATAAGGAGATCCATTTTATTATTTTTTATTATTGAATCATGTAAATTTCCCTTCCATCCAGATCGCTCATACCTGAATTTTAGGTTGAATAAACTTGCTGAGTAGTACATTTTGTGTTGGGTACTTTTTTCTACCACATTACCCTGGGGTTTCAGATCTAGGCACTTTAACATGAACATGCATACCATCTGTAGCTCCCACACAATCCTAATATTTTTTATCAATGTAAATATGTCTATAAAAATAATAATACAAAACAAATCATAGTTTGATATATCAGAAAATAAGGATAGAACTTATTGTTTTTTAATATTTTTGGAGGGATTTATTCTCTTGTGTTTTGAGGGTTTAACCTGAAGCTGCAATCCTTTTATGATGTCTTTCTTTTGTCAGAGTGCTTTGGCTTTATTTGTTAAGGAGAGCACCATGATAATAGTGTCTTAAAACTCTGATAGAACTCAGATCTGAATGATTGATGATCAAAACCAGTATTAATCACAATCTTCTATCATGGAATTAAATTTGAATGTTAGTGATTGATCGATTTCAACCTATGCCAACAATATGGCGTAACCATTAATTTATGTTGCGTAAAGATATTGTATGTTTATTTCATGGAATACCATGTCACGAATGCAGCCGGTGTCTTTAAATATTTATTATCAGCTAGAACATGGTTTTGTAGGCAAATGTTTGTTGCATTAAATCAGTAATCCATAAATTATAGCAACCTAAATGAACAGCTACTCATATAGCATTTGATATATTTAAAATGTACAGGGTGCCACTCTAAAGCATCAATTAGCTTCATAAGTTGATGAAGGATTCCATTTTGTTATTGTTTAATTGGCAAAGCTATCTATGGAAATCCACTTCCCCATTGTTATATTATATCCCTTATTAAAGCTTCTCCTTTATATTTAGACATCTATTATTTTGAAATCCCCACCTCAGACACTAAATTGTTTTCATCATTATTAAATTCGGCGGCAAGGGATAGAGTTAAAAAAAAAAAAAAAAAAAATCAAACTTCAAAAGTTGTTCAAACTATAAGAAAAAAAAATCGAACTTTAAATGATTTCTTAATTTTATAGTGTATTTCCATTGCTTGATCTTTAGTTCAAATGACAATATACTGATGTGTTTTCTGCAAAACGAATAGCAGTTCTTCTTTTGTCTATTCATTACGGCACCAGCATGAGCTGCTGAACCTTATAGTTTTTTTTTTGGGTATAAAATAGATAACTCCATTCCACTACAGTACAAATGAACATGTATTCATTATATAAATTTTCTATTTTCCAGGTGACATCACAAAGTTACTTTCATTTAATAGAGTGACGTTGGCTAGCTTCTCTGTATTTCCAGGATCTTATTCTTATCCTCTTCATGCCTACTTTAATTTTGAATTGTCAGCATTATGACAGATGCTTGTGTCTATGTTCTATAGAAGCTTTGATACAAACATTTCCAAGCATACATTGTTTACTATCTTCTTAGTATCTATACTTGCCTCATTGCAAGAATTTTTTTTTCCCTTAACTTTTCTTGAGATACGATGAGTAATTATAGGCTTTTCTTATTTATAAACGTGCAGTGAATGCTAGGGTCCTTGTTCATTTCAAGACACACTGTTCTTCATCACAGATAATGACAGTGATTGAGAAGCTGCATATACCAACCTTGGAAGGTCATTTCAAGCCATTAGGATCTACAAAACCCTTGACGTATATTGGGGTTGTTGGTCCACCTGGAAAGGTGAGGGCGGATCACATGAAATATTGCTAAGCACTCCTTCACATTGAAATGGCCAATTTTGTGATTTTTATTTTATTTTATTTTTTCACTCAAGAAGATGGGCATTGGGAATTGGCGATGAAACTTAGATATTGCCAATTTTAGGTCAAAATATTTTTTTAGGTTGTATCAGTAACATTTCTAAGATTTTGTCAAATTTACTACATAGAACATGTAAATTTTTATTTATATGGAAACATTCTTTTTTTTTTTTTTTGACAAACTTATTATAATGAGATGGTTTGGTCACATTAAACGAAGGCCTTCCGATGACCCGGTTATGAAAGTTGAGGTAATAGATTTACTTATGTTAAGAAAGGTAGAGGTAGACATAAAAAGACTTGGTTTAAAAATATTAGAAATGATATTGCTTTATTAGATTTAAACGAGAATTTGATTTTTAACATGACACAATAGAGAAAAAGGATTCATGTAGCCAACCCTACGTAGTGGGACAAAGATTTGATGTTGTTGTTGTGTTGTTGTTGTTGACAAACTTACTCTAATGCATATATTTTTTGGGGTAAATTATACATAGGTCCTTCACTTATGAGTTTTTTTTGTGTGCACAAGATGATCCTTAAGTTAAAATGTTGCTTGTCATGGATGTCATTTTTCATTAGCTTTGTTAACTTTTTTGTTAAGCTCAGTCATGTTGATGCCTTTTTGTTTTAATTGCAAATTCTTTATTTTTTCTTTTGATGATGCAGGGTTTGAGAAAAGAATATTAGGATTTCTAACAATTTTCAAGCAATATTTAACCAATAACGTTTTGAAGGAACAAATAACATGCAATTTATGTCTTTAGCTTGTTGGCTTTCTTTTTCTTGCCTCTTCACTGATGAGCTCCTTGGTCAGTAAACGCTTTCATACCTCGCAAAAGAGGGTTGGGAGGCAAAGGAAGGTTACTTGAATTTTTCAGCATGTTGAGAAAAAAAGCCGAACATTTTATTCCTTATTTGATGTTCTATTAATGTAAGGATCAAAATGAAACGTCTTTTATATCTCGGTGATCAAATAGGAGATTTTTAAACTCATGGAAGAGCATTTATACCTCATGGATCTATGTGCATTTTACTCTTCTTTTTGTTTCTTGATGGAATATTCAGCTACAAGTTCAAGTTGGTTGTTTTAGTTGAAAATCTACAACTTATCTAATTACCTTAGTTGCCTTCCACATATATCTTGACTGTTTTCAACCCATTTATCTTTCATGTTTCCATGTTAAAGATTGTTTTGTATAGTTATCAATATCAAACTAACAATTCCCTTTTAGTTTGGTCCTGCATTTTAAGAGGAGTACTATCCTTTAGAATTTAATGAAAACACTACAAGCCTTAAGTTGAAGGCCTTGGAATACAATATATTTATTTTGAATTATTGCACCATGTAGGTATCTCAGATATCCTATTTATGTTGGTTTAAATATGGATCAAATCTGCTTAAATGGTAATTGATGGTTCCAAGGGTTAAGATTAATATGCTGGTTTATATATAAGATAACCTGGTTCATAGTGTATTTTTCAAGAACACTCCATGACAAGAGAGATGTGAAGTTAATTTTTCTTATTTCATCCCCTTAATGTTTGCTTTGCATTATTGAATCTATAGCCTATAGATCTTTCTGCCATCCCCATCCAAGATGAGGGACCCTTCCTCAACTTTCTTACTGAGTATGATGCGGTTGCAAAATATTGTTTGGCGCAAGAATTTCTTGGAAAACTTGCAAGTTATTAGGTAATTTCTTGACATTTGAAGTACTAATATTTTTTCCTTGGAGTTGATTCTCCACTAATTGTTATGTGTGAGGGCAATACTTCTATACTGTGGGATAATATCTTCTTGTCTTACTGTTAAGCATACTTTTGTTAGGGTTATCTTTAAGCATACTTTTGTTAGGGTTAATTATCATCAAGACTATCTTGGTCCTTTAGCTATAGCATGAGAAAGAAAGGCTCAGCAGCCAAATAATTTACTTCTGATTATTAGGCTCCGACCTTCTTGCCATCTATTCACTTTTTTATGTTGTTCATTTTCTCCAGAGGAAAGGGGAAGAAACCTTACCAAAAGAAGCATTTCTAACAAGTGACGAGGCAGTAATAGCTGCAGCTGCTGCGGAGGCAGTTGCTCTTGCAAAAGCAGCAGTTGAAGTTGCCAAAGAAGCAGCTCAGTTGCTGGAAAGTGACCTATGTTTGAAATTAGACAAATCAAATGATTCTGCATCTGGAGATGAAAAATTTAGAGATGAGGTAATTAAATTATCTGACATTGAGCAAACCAGGCACAATCATTCTGCCACAACAGTAACCGAACCCCTTGAAGGGCATATCACAAAGAATTTATCTCAGGATACGAGCATTTCTGATTTCATGAGAAATGAGCTTGATCTCATGCAAAACATAGCTGTGCGATCTAAGCGTCAAGTAGAAAGAAGGGCCAGAAGAGCTAGGCTGGCTGAAACGGCTATTGCTCCTTTTGCATCTGTTAAGTCAGGATCATCTGGAAAGAAAAAGCGTGCTGCATTGCAGGAGGTTGATTATTCTGATCCTTTACATTACCTTAGAAGTACAACAAGCTCAGCAAAGCTTCTCACATCTTCTGAAGAGCAAGAGTTTTCAGAAGGAATTCAGGTTGGAAATTTTCCAGTTTAAGACATTATGGAATACTTTTGGTTCATTGGTTCTTTTCTTTACAAGCTAACAACAATATTTGCTGTATTACTGGTAAGCTTTGCTGGCCGTAGAATTTTCATGCAAGCTCATAGATAGAGCAAATGAGAAATCATTAACACTGTTGAACTTCAACATTATTTATATAAGTACAGAGAGAAAAATAAGTTCGTGTCTTTTTTTCGATGGATGCCATACATAGCAATATGAGTATTTTCTACTTTCATTAAAGTCATAAACAACTTTCTTTAAAATGCTGCTGTAATATGTTCCAGAGACGACTAGATAATTTTCACTATCTTCATGAGAAGTTCATTGCATTTTCTCCTTCAAGCTCAACATTTTGGACTTAATTTTATTCTGTGGGCATAAGCGTTCATGTGATGCTAGAAATTCGTCACCCTTTCAGCACTACTGCAATCATCCCATATAAAAGTTTACTTGTGCTGTCAGTAGCTCAGAATAATTGTACTATTTAAGAGTGATTATAGTACCATAGTTAACCAACTTCATATAGGATGAATGGCATATAGTTTACCGATACTTGCACTACGAGGTGAAGAATTGTACTCACTAAATATACTTGTTATCAATATTCATTCAAAAGATAAGTTATATTACATTCATCTTTTTGGACATTTAATGGACACATTAGCATAGTGTCACATTTAGCATTGTTACAGTTATCTGTCTTGCAATGAATATGAGCTATTTTTTATCATAAATATTTCACAAGCATCATCAACCCTAATCGAAAAATTTTGAATTTGTTTTACAAGGACTATTATGCTACCAACAAGTCTACAATAAGAACAACAACATGCCTTTAACATGGATCCTTTTTCTCCATTTTGTCCTATTATGAGTCAAATTATCATTTTAATATAATAATAAAAAAAGTAATTTTTAATACTTTCTAACAAAATCTTTTTAGGTCTACCTCTACCTCTCTTAATATAGGCCGGATCTCATACATCTACTCTCCTAATAGGGTCATCGGAAGGTTGACATTTGATGTAACCAAACCATCTACAGGGACTCTCTAATTTGATCTGCCACTAGAGCTACTCCAACTTTTTCACATGTATACTCATTTTGCATTCTATCTCTAAGTATAAAGATGCTCATTCATCTGAACATCCTCACCTTTGCAACTCTTAATTTTATGCTTCTCTTTTAATCACCAACATTCTGTGCCCTAAAGCATTGCAGGTCTTACCATCATCTTAAGCATGAATGCATGTTTGAAGTTTCGCATTCTGATCCATAAAGCATTGCACGGGGAATTTCTTATTTTGGGTCCTTTGTGGGTTATAAGTAAGACCCATGAGTCATAAAATTTAGAGAACGTTGAATTATTTGTTGAATATGTGTTCTTTGATAGCTTGGCAAGTTTTGATGACTATTTTTGGGGGATGAGTCTCCATATATTGATATGAGGCTTGAACTTCCTACTTGATTATTTATCCTTGTTCATTCTTTTAACTTGTTTTGTGGTTAATATGAATGCATGATTGAAGTTTTGTTTGATTTTATGTGTTGAACTCTTTTTTTTGGTATGATCTTTATTATTGCTGAATTTAATAGTTGTTGCCAATGGGCTCCAAAATTTGGCACCCCGGCCTACCCTTTTTTGGACCCCTCTCTCTTTCTTTTTTGTTTCGCATCGTCGAGAAGAGTTGTAACAAGTAAGTTCCGAGGCAAATTTTCAAAAGGCAGATTGGGCTTGAATCAGACATTAACCAGAGAATTCACTCTCATTTTGCGAGGACTTTATGATCTGGTTCAGGTTTCCTATAGCGCAAGCCCCTACAGTTAATTACCCCTTGATAACGAGAGAGAACTTTCGATTAAGGCTTGTCATCAAATAGATACAAAGTATTTGACATCTAGTAGCAGCATGAGTTTAGGTACTTAAGAATTCATATTTAAAATTTAAAATATCACATTCTTGCACTTAAAGCAGATGGTGGGGGGAGTGATGATGAGCTCAATCAAGATCCCATGGTCTCGTTGTCCCGGGCCATCGTGGTCCCTGGTCTACTTAGTCAGAGGAGGTATTTGACCCAACTTGACCAAAAGATCATTGTTGATAGCCATAGGTAGCTTCGTTCAAGGGTACCTTATAGACCTGGGGCGAATATTTGTCTAAGAGGACAAATTTGAATTCACCTTAGCTAATATAGGGCTTTTTGCCCTATTAATTATATCATATTGATTCATTGCTCAATGATTTGATACCATTGGGATGGGAAACATACGGGCTATGACTATGACTATAATATAATGGTGCCATGTTTGTGGCAAAATCACCCTGTTCAAAGAGTCCCGGTTATAACTGTTTATCTGTGGTGCCATTTGGCGGCTGAATCCACATTGTGGTGCCCTTTGGCTGCGAAACCACCGGTTAGAGAACACTTGCCACGTCCTTATTGGCAAGAGACAGATTGAGAAAAAATCCTTGTGATATTCTTGACTAGACATTAGCTCTTTATGAGCTGGAGTAGTTTTCATGTCTTCCTATCTCAGTAAACTGTCGCGGAGGGTGGATGAGTTTTGCTTTAAGTGTTTTATGATTTATTTTAATTTTAACTATTTTTTACTTTCAGTATTTTTGGAATTTTGGATTTTTATTGGCATTTGGAGGCATTTTAAATGCTTGTGGTCCTCTCCGGTTAAGATTTTTTATCAACACGACTATCATTAGTGTATGAGCAATTTTGTTTCATTTTTGTTGATTGAATCTTGTCGTCTCTATCAATTTTCTGACAGAGGATCGGGTTCATATCTAAATTTATTTTTTTACCCGTGCAACATCCTTAGACGTCACACGTATACCGCACACTCGCCGAGGCTCGTGCGGGTATATACTGTTGAATGCATTTTGCACGATGCATTTATATATATGCATGACATTACTAGAATAAAGCCCTCTGCATATTGCAAATGCTTACGGGAGGATATTTTGGAATGTAATTGTAATATCAAATGACATGCTTGAATGAAATCCCCTGCATCTTGCCAATGCATGCAAGAGGTCATTTTAAATTATGATTGTAATGTCAAATGACATAGTTGGATGAAACCCTCTGCATTCCAACGATACATGGAGGTCATTTTAACATGCAATTGTAATGTCAGATGATATACTTAAATGAAATCTTTGACATTTTATAGATGCATGCGGAAGGTTATTTTGAAATGCAACAGTGATGTTAGGTTTCATATTTGAATGAAATCCTCGGTATCTTACAAATATATGTCAGAAGTTATTTTGGGATGCAGTTGTAATGTCAAACGACATGCTAGAATGAAATCCTCGACATTCTACAAATGCATGCCGGATGTCACTTTAAAATGTACTTGCAATGTTGGATGATATGCTCATAATATATTATGCAAGTTATGATACGCGCATATGCAACATATTAGCATGTAAATGCATTACACTTGTTACAACTAAATGAATCTTGCGATGCTGAATAACATGTTTAAATTAATTATCATGCATGTCGCAATGTATATATGAGGGGCATTTTAATATATTTGCATGCGGTGCAAAGGGGTGTTCTTATGATTATCAACTATGCAAATAATCACTATTAATAAATGCATGGAATTTCATTTAGGAATCTTCAAATGCTTTCTGTTTGCTTGCTTGAATTTTGCAGATTCGGTGGCATGGCATTGCGCTTCAGTGGCCTGTGATTTTTACTATTGATTTCCTGCTTTTGCTTATAGGTGAACCATAGCGTTGTCACCTGACGTAGCCATGAGATACTTCATTGTTCTAATGTAGGTTCCGTCCTTATCCGTAGCAGCAATGACATGTGTTGCATTATGCTTCTATTGATAAGTTACAAGCACACCACTTACTCCAGTAAGCTCCTATATGACTGCCTTTCCATTCTTATATATCAGATTTATAAGTTACCTGATCCTTGCTTAGATTGGATAATGACATCCAAACGACATGAGGTCGTTTTGTGATAAATGAGGTATCATAATCTAATGAGACTAAAGGCTCGACTGATACATCATTAGGTTTCTCATATTTGTCTTATGATGAAGTAATCTTCTTGAAGTATGGACATATTAGAGTGTAGAAGTCTTCACCATCTCAACAACATCATAGTAATTGATATGCGTATGGTACATAGAAACTTCTTTTACAACTCCGAAATAGCATACTCGAGGGGCCCGTTTTATGTATTTTTGATGCACATGTAGGACACCGAGTTGCGAGGCTTGATCTCTGGGTCTACGCCCAAATAGTGCGGTATATTTTCGGGAGCCTTAGTATTTCCGAAGAGATGATAGAATGAGACATTTTTTTCTTCTTCAACTGTTCATTCTTTGATTCTACAAAACCATTCATAAAATTATTCAATTTCGCATGCTTAGTGTCACTGTCAATTGGAGGACTTGGTTGTACTTAATCCATAAATTTTCAGCTCTAGTAAAATGAGTTTGCCTCTTCCTAGCATGGTTGATTCATAAGACAGGAGTATGTACATCAACGTCAATAATGTCATATGAGGAACCTAGCTGTAAAGATGATATAACTGAACTCATATTTTTGTAAATAGTAAAGAACTTTTCAATGTGAGTGACATGTCTCAAATCTTTGCGTTCATGAGATAGTCTACAATCAAGACAACTGTATCCATCATTTGTGGATATCTCATCACAAGAACTGCACACAGTATAATCACAGGGTGGCGACATTAGTTGGTTTAGATTATTCAAGTAGATAGTGCAGTTGAGCTCCAACTCATCTTCTTCAAATGGGTTATCTGCTATTCTTCGCAAGTGATACTACAAATCAATTGATACTTTCGCTAGCAAGATGCTACGTATATTGTGGGTTCTTCAATGTTGCGTGTAGGCACTTGCATTTACTATAGCTCTTCTATATTTTACCCATAGATAGCATGTAGTATGTGTTGATCTAAACAACAAATAAATAAAAAAAAAATACAGCGTAAATCCTGCTGGAAAACCCGCAAAAATCCTACGAAATACCTGTAGCTCGATGCTGCTCATGTCTCGATCGGAAATCCTGCCTAAATCTTGCGATCTGCCTCAACCTTACATAACGGCCCTTCTTGTCGTTAAAAGGAGAACGAAGAGGGCTTCACGGGTTGCTCTTTTCATTTTCTACCCACGCGAGAGCTCCCTCCATCCTGATCCACTTGCTTCTTTCAGTCTAGAGAGAGAGAGAGAGAGAGAGAGAGATCAAATCCCTACCTTACTGCCAATCTCCTTCCTCCATCCGCTCCTTGCCTTTTGCCGACCCAGCTCTTCCGACCTCCTCCCTTCCATTCGCCTCTTCCGACCTTCTGCCTTGACAAATCCTGAGCCGCAAACCAGCTCTAACCCGTGGACCTCCTCTCTAAACCTTTCTCCCACGACATCTGCTTCCGATTCAACAAAGCTGAAGCCGATCCTTTGCTCCAAGTCGATCCACCTCTACAAGTTGAGATTTCCACTTGGCCGACCCTCTCCCTATTCTCATATACCCGATCGATCCACTTAACCGAGTCACTGTTGCCCTATCCAACTCTTGCCTCAACCCACATCCGACTTAGGTATTTGTTTCATTTTATTTAAATTATATTTTAGTTAATAATTATTGTTACTTAGTATTTTCAGCATATTTAGTATTTAGGATATTTAAAATATTGCTAATCGTTGTTTACTAATTAATATACTTAGTATATATACATATATGTGTATTTACATTTACAAAAAAAAGAAGAAGAAGTATTAAAAAAAAAAAAGAGATAGTTTCCAAAAAAAAAAAGATTGTGCATCTCATTGTCGTCGTCATTCGTTATAAAGGTATAATTTTTCTAACTTAAATCCTGTTCTCGACGCTTGCGACGAGCCGACAAACCCCCTACGCGCTCACGTAGCGTAGTAGGGAGGGAAACCGGTGCGACGCTAGTGACGAGGTGGGTAATCCTCGGACTGCTCATGTAGCGTGAGGGGGACGAAAACTAAGTACCCATACGTGGGGAAACAACTGCGCTCTTTTTAACAGATACTTGAAGACCCTTAAATGCTCATGTAGTATACGGGGATTGAAGAATTTGCTGCCGCAGTGTTATTTGACACCTAACTGAAGCTCTCGAGTAGCGACGAAGGGAAGGCTAGTCTCTCGGATTTTTCCCTAAAAGGAGGAGACACCGGGAGGTTGCCGAAATTTGGATTGAAGATTCAGGACTTGGACACAAAGCTAAAACTCGAACTTGTTACTTGAATGACAAAGAACTTGGATTAACTTTAGACAGCAAGGAATGAGTTTTAAAACTCAAATGATTAACTAAGAACTTGAATTGAACTTATAATGACATAGGGGACTTGAGCAAACTATGAATGACATGAAGTTGACTTGAATTTAATGACGAGGACTCAAAGAGGACTTGAACTTGTACACTGAACTAGAATATGAACTCAAACGAACTTCACTTGAATTCAAATAATTGAGCATAAGGATTCAAGTTTAACTTGAAATGAATTTGCCTAACGGTGAATTGGGCTTTAAGTTAACAATCATGCACTAAAATAAAAATACAAGATGCTAAGTTACAATCCAATTCACTTGAATGAAAGTTGAATAAGGGTTGTGAGCAACATCAATGAATAAATGAAGTGGTGAGTATCAATGAATAAATGAAAGAGTTAAGGTGGGTAACATTCCAAAAAAAAGAAAAAAAAAGAAAGGTGATATAAATGCAAACGTGGAACTAGTGGCAAGAGTTTTTCATGCATAAGTAACATGCAAGTGAATATTATGTTTCCTTACATAGATTGAAAATCAATGCGAATGAATGGGCACAAAAAAAAAAGAATGAGAATTCAATCGTCATTCGATTGCAAGCAATCATCAACAAGGAGCAAATGGAAAATGTGATGGCATGCTTATAGTTAGCAATACAAGATTTTCAAACATAAGTGATATGCAAGACAACTTATTGGTTCCTTACATGTATGGAAGATCAATGAGAATGAACGAACATGATGACTTATCAACAGTCATAACAATGAATGCAATATATCTACAAACCCATCTGCTTCCCAAAATTTACCTCGGAACTTATTCCGTTAAAACTCCCCCGAAAGAAGAAAAGCAGCAGCGGGCGAAGGCCAGGTCGAATTTTCGGAGCCCACAGTTTTCTGGCGACTTCGCTGGGAATTGATTTCTCTTTCCATCTTTGGTTAGCCGTCTAAGTGTTATAGTAGCAGCAAAAAATAATAATGATAATATTGAGCTCTATATGGTGAACATCAGGATGTGATACTTGATCCCTATATCCAAAGAGCCATCATTGAAAGGTCCAGATAGAGGTAAAAGCACCCATCTATTATGATGGAAGAGTAAAGAAAGAATAAAGATATGTGCGGTGAGCATCAAGGTGTGACACTTGGACGCGTACCCAAGAATGATCTGCCGAAAGGTCCCGACATAAGGGAAAACAAATATGGTGACCAACATATCTAGAATAATATATGCAAAAGAATGGTGTGACATCTAGTGTGTACCCCTAGAGATCTGCTATTAAAGAAATTTGTCAAAAGTGGGCCCAAAGATGACCCCTATATAAAATGTTCTTGATGGTCGATATGTTGAAGAATCCTCCAAGGAATCCCATTGCTTTTTAATTATATATTCTCGGACTGAGGAAGATCCTCGCTCGACCTTCATCGGTACCGTTCTACCAAAAGACCAAGTAGAAGAAATGAAGAAACTTCTCAGTGAATTCAGGGACTGCTTTGCCTGGACATATGCTGAGATGCCTGGCTTATCCCCTAATGTAGCAGTTCACATATTAGCTATCAAGCTTGACGGAACACCTGCCAAATAAGCTCCAAGAAGAGTGAGACTAGAGATTCAAGAACAGGTGATTGCAGAGGCGAAAAAGTTCATCGATGTAGGCTTCATTCGTGAAAAAAAGTATGCTGACTAGATTGCTAATATTTTCGTTGTGAACAATAAGAATAGTCAGATCCGTATCTATATCGACTTCTGAGATCTCAACAAGGCATGTCCGAAAGATGACTTTCTGCTCTTGGTATCAGAACTTCTAGTTGACAACACGTCCAACTACGACATGTTCTCATTTACGGACAAATCTTCGGGCTACAACCAAATCAAAATAGCTCATGAAGATGAAAAACATATATCATTCAATACACCTATAGACATTTTTTGCTATAAGTTCATGCCATTCGGCCTGAATAATGCTGGTGCCACATACCAACGGGTTATGACGCATAAATTTGATGAGTTGATTCATCAAAATGGTCGAATGCTACGTAGATGACATGATCGTCAAGAGCATGGACCAAAAAAATCATTTTAATGACCTAACAATAGTGTTCGAGAGGATCATAAAATATGATTTGAAGATAAACCCCCTCAAGTATGCATTTGGGGTATCCTCAGGAAAATTTCTAGAGTACGTCGTTCGCCATCAAGGAATTGAAGTCGACCCCAACAAAATCAAAGCAATTATGAAGATGCCGCCTCCCAGAAACCTTTGACAACTCCGCTCCTTACAAGGATAACTAGCTTTCATTCGGCGACTCATATTGAATTTGTCAGGTAGGTGCCAGTCATTTTCAAAGCTGATGAAGAAAGATGTCCATTTCAAATAGGATAAGGAGTGTTAAGAAGCTTTTGACAGTATAAAGAAATACCTATTAAACTTGCCCATTCTCATAGCACCAATTTTGGGGAAGCCTCTTATACTGTATACGGTAGCACTAGAAGAGTCACTCAGAGCATTATTGGCCCAACTCAATGAAGAAGGCAAGGAGAATACGCTCTATTACATCAGTAGAAGGTTGATAGGGGCAGAAATCTGTTATTCCCCAATTAGAAGCATTGCCTAACGTTGATTTTCACAATTCAAAAACTCCGTCATTACATGCTCTCTCATAAAGTTATTTTGATATCAAAGATCGATCTGCTGAAGTTCTTGATGACAAGGCCATCATTTATAGGTCGTTTAGCCAGGTGGGCTGTACTACTGCAATTTGATATCACATACATGCCACAAAAGACAGTAAAAGGGCAGGTGTTAGCAGACTTCTTGGTAGCACATCCTATCCCGGCAGATTCCTCGCTAAACGATGATTTGCCTGACGAGCAGATCATGCAGGTTGAGAAAAATAAAAAATTACCATTCTGGGAGATGTACTTTGATGAGGTATCATCGATTAAACTTGCTCGACATCCAAATCTTGCAAAGGCCCGAGCCGGTATCGGTCTCATTTTCGTAGCACCTAAGGGAGGAATAATGAGATTTTCATTCAGTTTGACTGAACCTCGAACCAACAATGAAGCTGAATATAAAGCTTTAATAGTATGACTGAAGATCACGATCGATGTTAGAATCCAAAATCTCTAAATCTTTGGTGATTTTTAACTTGTGATAAATCAGATCCTCGACATTTACAAGGTTGGCAAACTTGAATTGGCTCATTATCATTGATAAGCCTTGAGCTTCTGAGACAAGTACCAAATGTTGAAATAGCCCGAGTCCCTCGAGGTCAGAATGCCAAAGCAGATTGTCTGGCCAAATTATCTAAAAAAATGGCAAACATCAATGAGGAGAGGCCTACATTTATTGGAGTTTACACCTGTAGGGTCTTGGAGCCTGCTCTGTTACAATTCCCGAGGGCAGAAGTACTAGATTCAAACCAGCAAGATACAATTCTGGTTGATCCTTAACCTCTCTATCAGATCATTATAGAAAATTATCCATAAGAATATCATGTAGCCAAGATACATAAAGCTAGTCAAGCTTCAGAGTTCTAGTGGCATTGCTTAAACATTGAGGAAAGAGATGATTGGAGGCAGCCATTCATCAATTATTTCAAAGAAAATAAACTCCTGACAAATAAATCTCTAAACACACAAATTCGGAAGAGAGCATTACGATACACATTTGTCAACAATATGTTGTATCGACGAGCCTTTGACCAAATGTGGCTAAGATGCCTAGGGACCGAGGAAGCTGATAGAGTAGTAGTACAAGTTCATTAAGGACTTTGTGGTGCATATTAGTCAGGTCCCAAAATAACTGTTAAAATCAAAAGCATGGGTTATTATTAGCTCACCATAGTGAGAGATTATATTGACCACACTAAGAGATGTCACGAATGTCATATCCACGGTGATGTTATACATCAGTCTCTAAATCTACTGCACCCAATTGTAGCATCCTGACCATTTGAATGCCGGGGCACAGATATAATTGGGCCGATAGAACCGCCATCTTCAGCGGGACACCACTTTATTCTGGCAGCAACAAACTACTTCTTGAAGTGGACAGAAGCGGTTCCATTCAAAGAAGTCACATTCGTGCATGTGATTAATTTCTTTAATCACAACATTGTCTACAGATTTGGTGTACCATGCCGCATAATCTCGGATAATGGTATTGCTTTCAAAAGTACAAAAATCTATAAGTTTGTTGATCGGCACAAAATTGATTGACGGTACTTATCTATATACAACCCAAAAGCAAATGACTTGGCTGAGGCCTTCAACAAGACGTTGGTGAAATTGTTAAAGAAGATCATCACTAAGAACAAAAGAGAGTGACATACAAAGATGACGGAAGTGCTATGAGCGTATCGTATAATCTATAAAATGCAAATCAAAGCCGCCCCTTATTCACTAATATTCGGAGTTGAAGCAGTATTGCCATTGGAAGTTGAACTACCGTCACTCCGGGTAGCAATCCAGAATAATCTCACTCAAGAATAAAATGCTTGCTTGAGAATGGAAGAGCTCGATGCACTCGATGAAGTTAGATTGCAAGGTCAACAAAATATGAAAATCTACCGAGGAAGAATGACAAAATCCTTCGATCGTATGTTGTATCCTCGGGCATTTCAAGAAGGAGAATTGGTCATAGTGCAGAGAAGACCAATCATCCCGCATAGAAAAATTGGTGATAAATTTATATCCAATTGATCAGGACCTTTCGTCGTTGAAAAGGTGTACCAGAGAGGGGCTTATCAATTGATCGATCTGAATGGTCAGAGGCCCATGCCGCCAATCAATGACCGATTCCTGAAGAATACCATGCATGAAGTTGCCCAAGAAAATGTTATGCTTAATACACTATATTTTCGTACATATCTATTAGCATATATATTTCATGTTTTGAAATTCTCTTGTCTAACAAGAATGCATTTCAAACTCTCCCATTAGAGGAGGCATTTTAAATATTCATTCAGGGCGACATCGTACAGTATGCCGAAATTCCCGAATAAATATTTAAAATCTCAAAATACGAAGTCTATCCAAAACTCCCTGCAAAATAGGGAGTATTTTAAATATTTATTTGGGTTAACATCGTGCTATGCGCCGAGATCTCCAAATAAATATTTAAAATATCAAAATTCCAAATTTACTCTGCTTTAGAATGTCCCTGTGAGGTAGGTGATATTTTAAATATTTATTCGGATCGACATTGTGCTGCTGCTGAGATTCCCGAATAAATATTTAAAATTATCAACATAAATACTCTTTCATGCTGAAGAATACAACAATATTTTTTTTCAAAGTATATGCAGGTGATCTTTAAAAAAAGAAATTTGAGGCACCACCTTCTCCAACATATGAAGGTTTGAAAGTCAGAAAAGAGACTTTTGTGGCTATATACTCCAACAAATTGAGCCGGAACAACTTAAAGTTTTTCAACAGCCTGAAACTTAAGATTTGAATGGGTGTAAAAGGTCAGATCCAACACGCCCAAATATGACCTGATTGCTGGCAGCTCTGTCTACTCAACACGCCATAAGAACGGTCGTATTAGTAGAACCCCCACTTCGTCATCCTATTAGTAGGGGCTGTAGGAAGTACGAAAGCTAATTTGACTCGACAAGTTCAAGTGAGCGTAGTCTACTAAACTCTCCTAATCGACTGAAGAATAAAAGTTCTAGTGGAAGAAGGAATCTCGAGCAACCACCGAATGCTCGTAGACTCCAAATCCTCAACTACAAAGGAGAACTCCAAATCTACAAACTTCAGTAAATCCAACATTAGGAAGCATATTTCCCGTAGCTCAAGTCTGAAGCCTGAATGAGTGTAATAAGTCGGATCCAGCAAGTCCAAATATGACCGGATCACTGGCAACTCTGTCTACTCAACAAACCATAAGAAAGACCGTAGTAAAGGAACCCCCATATCAGCAACTAGAGGACGAAGAGCTATCAAATCCTAGCTCTCATAATCTGATGAATTCAAGTGACTTAGATTAAAGTCTCATCAAGTGGTTAAGGATCAATATACTATCCATATTTGGTATTATCAACTAAATCCAAAACCTGCAAATCCTTCAATAAATCCATAAAGCACAAAGTGAGGATCAAATGAACTTTTCTTCAACAAGTATATCAAAGCACAAAGCAAAGGACCGAAGAAATTATCTCAAATTTCATGTAAAGTTTAAGACTGAACTTAGTGGATTTCATCATCAACAAGCCCGTTATGCACAAAGCTATGAACCGATGACTCTGTGCCACCGACCTAATGCAAAAATGAATGGTTTAGGTCATCGGCATCTGCTCCTTCATTAAGCCCGCTAAAGATAAAGCATAGGGGCAAAGGTACAAAAACCACTAATAAGTTAGTAAAAATAAATCAGATAATTCCTCATTAATGTCCGCAGCATAAAACACAGGGCAGAAGAATCAAAATCTCAGGATTTAAGTTAAAGCTACAAAAAGAAACATCTTGGATGACATCTACAAGTGTCCCTAAAGATTGGGGGCATTTTAAATATTAATTTGGGTCGATATCGCGCTGCATGCTGACAACCCCAAATAAATATTTAAAATTTCTTGCCATAATGTAGCTAAAGGAGGGAAGAATGGAGGATCCTCCGTAAACTGAATGGGCTATCAGCATAAAATATATTTTGAGCAAGATACAATTCATTATAGAGACATCAAAGTCTCTCTATATGATGAATCTATAAAAGCTTGGGCAAATTCTGAACAACGCCTGTATATATACGATTGAAATATTACATCCATATATGAATATGGCAAAGAAGAATATTGAGCATACTCAAAATGCTGAAAACTAAGGTAACAATCTCTGTTTAAAATTGCGCAATTAGAGGCGCGCCTTGAGGTGCGCCTTTGCGCAATTCCTCCCAAAAACGCCTCATAACCTACGCAATTCCAAGTCTTTAAGAGGCGTACGCCTCACTGGGATTGAGGCGCACCTTAGAGGCGCAATTGCGCAATTCCTGGTGAGGCGTACGCCTCACTGGGATAGGGCCCACTCACTTAAAATGAACCCTTTTCTCTCCTTATACCCGAAAGCCTTCAGCAAACCCGACATTTCCCCCTCCCGCACGCTCCAGTTCGTGAAACAGAGATCCCGCACGCCGTCGGCCTCCTTCCCGCCGGCGCCGCCTCTCTCCGGCGAAGTGGAAACTTCCGGCCACCCTCTAGGAGTACTCCACATTGGATTTTAGGTATTTTTATTAAGTTTAGGGTTATAATTTTCAAGTTTAAGAAAAACTAGGGTTTAGGCTTTTTTGATTTTTTTGTTGTATTTGGTTTTTTGCTTTAGGAGATATGGTTAGAGGTAAAGAAAAGACGAAAACGTCATTGCGGAGGGACCCTTCTTGGAAGTATAGTGTACAAGTTGACATTGGCGGCGTAGAGAAGAGCTATGTTTATTTGAAATGTAATTTTTGCGATAAAGTGGTGAAGGGAGGTGTTACCCGCATGAAGGAACATCTATCATGCTCGCACAAAAATGTAGCACTCTATGCAAAAGTGCCGGACAATGTGAAGGAAGAAATAAGTGCTTACATGAAGAAAACTACCACTGTTAAACACTTATAACAGGAGCAATTTGATGAAAGGGTCGAGCATGGTGCTTATTTTGGGAGCGAGAGTGGAAAGGGCTCTTGCTCCACTATACATAGTAGAGGTGCACGGGGTCCTATGGATCAGTATATGACTACTCCATGAGTGGATAGAGGAGAAGTAGAGATGATGCTTGCAGCTGGTACTAGAGAGGGTCGACGACAGGTTTGCATGGATATTGGGAGGTTTTTTTTTTAGAATGCAATACCATTTAATATTGCTACATCGCCTGCCTACTTCAGTATGTTGCGGTCTGTAGGATTGTATGGAAGAGGGTTGAAGGCACCTTCCATGTATGAGTTGCGAACATGGATTTTAAAAGAGGAGCTGCAGAACATAGAGCGGAGCATTCAGGAGATTAAAAGGACATGGATTGAGACTGGTGTGACTATTATGTCAGATGGATGGACTGACATGAAGAGCAGGAGCTTGATTAACATCCTTGTTAATAATCCCTACGGCACGGTCTTCTTACGATCAGTTGATGCTTCAGAGGAGGTGAAAAATGCTACATTCATTTTCAATTTACTTGATGGTGTTATTGAGGAGATTGGGGAGCAATTGGTTGTCCAGGTAGTGACTGATAATGCCAGTGCATACAAAGCAGCTGGTCAGATGTTGATGGAGAAGAGGACACACCTATATTGGACACCCTGCGCAGCACATTGTATCGATCTTATTTTGGAGGATCTTGGTGACTTACCTCAGCACAAGAGTGTTCTTTCTAGGGCGAAGAAGATTACAAAGTTCATCTACAATCACTCTTGGGTCTTAAGCTTGATGAGAAAGTTTTCAAAGAAAGAAATCATTCGCCCTACAACCACTAGGTATGTTCCTAATTTTGTACATTGCAAATCATTCCTACTGTATGTTCATAGTTCTTATATTTGTGCACTGTGAATCTATAGGTTTGCCACCTCCTATTTGACACTGCAGAGCTTGATGGAGGTGAGGCAACCTTTGGAAGCCATGTTTACATCAACTGAATGGCTTAACTCTGCTTGGGGGAAGAAAAGTGAGGGGAAGGAAATAAGAAAGATAATTCTAAATGATAAATTTTGGGCTACTGTAACCTATGCCATTTTGAGCACGAGACCCTTAGTGCAAGTTCTACGCTTAGTGGATGCAGAGAAGAAACCAGCTATGGGTTTTATTTATAATGCTATGGATGAGGACAAGGAGATGAATGCACATAACTTGGGAGGAGAGGAGACAAGTTATAGGGAGATTTGGGATATCGTTGATGCTCGGTGGGAGGTGCAGTTACACCGACATCTACATGCAGCGGCATATTATCTCAACCCTCAATTTCAATATTCAGAGAAGAAATCTTCAAATCCTAAGGTGAAGCTTGGTCTATATCATTGTATGGAAAGATTAATACCGGAGCAGGCAGATAGGGAGCTTGCAGATTTACAGCTTGTTCTATTTCGGAATAAAGAGGGTTTTTTTGGTTTGAATGCAGCAAAAGCAACCATTTCTAAACGATCTCCAGGTATAATTATTTTGGTAAATGCAAAACACTTTATTCAGTTCTGATTATATTTTTTCTTGAAAACAGTTGAATGGTGGATCCAATTTGGTGATTCCACCCCTGAGTTACAGAGTTTTGTTGTAAGAGTGTTGGGCCTCACTTGTTTTTCTTCTGGGTGTGAGCGAAACTGGAGTACATATAGCCAAGTGCAAACAAAGAGAAGAAATCGGCTATCAACACTCAGAATGAACTCTCTCGTATATATTATGCACAACAAGAGGTTAAGAGAGAGGAGGTTGAGGAATAAGGGGTTGAAGGATGATGAGGACCCATTAGTGTGTGATGATGTGTCGTCTGATAATGAGTGGTTCATAGATGATGAGACAGATTTGCCATTATCAGACTTACAGTTAGAAGATCTAAGTGTGGATGTCTTGAGGGGCGAAGCAGATCAAGTTAGCACATTCACTAGTACTACACCACACACATCCACTAGCTCTACAGCACAACAATCAAGTAAAGGTATTCCACAACTTCTTATATGCTATTACATTACATTTATGTCAAGTGAGCAATGAACATGAATACATGATAATGATCTTTTCTCTTAATGAACAGGGAAGAGAAAAGTGAGTCATGTTGAAGATGATGATGACATGACATTCATAGATACAATTGGAGAAGAAGATTCACTTAAAGACTCATTTAGTGATGGGATATGATTTCATTTTATATGTTTTTTGTATTTTAGGAGTTTTGTTAAACTAATATTTTGTGATTTTGTACTTTGGGACATGATTTTATTGCATCTACTTTCTTATTTTCCACTATTTTCATATATCATTTAGATGTTTTTATTGTAAAGTACAATATTGCTATTATTTTCCTGCTAAAATCCTTAATTTTTCATTTACGTAATTCTGTGTTCGTGAGGCTTACGCCTCAGACCGCCTCGAGGCTTACGCCTCGCCTCACGGACGAAAAAAGCCTCGAGGCTTAGTTACGCAATTTTAAACCTTGGTGACAGTAGTGTTAAAAGAAGAACATAAGGTGACAATGCTATTTACTACCATCAATCTATGAGGTAACACTATAGGGGTGTTATTATGAAGTACTCTATCACTATCCTATGGATCTCTTCTTGACCAAGGGCAAATATATCAATTATACTGAAGATTACAAATGCATCTAAAAGATCTACAAAGATAGAGATAGACCATTAGAGATCTAAAAGTGGAGCCCTCAGTGTGTAATCTAAAGAAAATTTTGGAGATCCACTAAATGAAACCCTTTGTGTAACATCCAGAGCAAAAATCTGGAGATCCACAGGGTCGATTAGCATGCAACAAACGTGGTTCGCTCTAGGTGCAAACCACATTTGTTGGGGAGCATTCATGTAGGTAGTGCAGTTGAGCTCCAACTCGTCTTCTTCAGATGGGTCATTTGCTATTCTTCGCAAGTGATACTACAAATCACTTGCTACTTTTGCTAGCAAGATGCTACATATATCGTGGGTTCTTCAATGTTGCTTATAGGCACTTGCATTTACCATAACTCTTCTATATATTTACCCATATATAGCATATAATATGTGCCGACCTAAACAACAAATAAAAAAAAAAGAAAATACAGCGTAAATCCTGCCGGAAAACCCGCTAAAATCCTATGAAATACCTGTAGCTCAGCGCCGCTCATGTCTCGATCGGAAATCCTGCCTAAATCTTGCAATCTTCCTTAACCTCGCATAATGACCCTTCTTGTCGTTAAAAAGATAAAGAAGAGGGCTTCACGGGTTGCTCTTCCATTCGCTACCCACGTGAGAGCTCGCTCCATCCCGATCCCCTTGCTTCTTTCAGTCCAGAGAGAGAGAGAGAGAGAGAGAGAGAGAGAGAGAGAGAGAGAGCTCAAATCCCTACCTCATTTCCAATCTCCTTCCTCCATCAGCTCCTTACCTTTTGCTGACCCAGCTCTTCCGACCTCGTCCCTTCCATTCGCCTCTTCCGACCTTCTACCTTGACGAATCCCAAGCCGCAAACCAGCTCTAACCCGTGGAACTCCTCTCTACCTTAACTGAACCTTTCTCCCACGACACCTACTTCCGATTCCACGAAGCTGAAGCTGATCCCCTGCTCCAAGTCGATCCACCTCTATAAGTTGAGATTTCCACTTGGCCGACCCTCCCTATTCTCATATACCCAATTGATCCACTCAACCCGAGCCACTGTTGCCCTATCCAACTCTTGCCTCAACCCACATCTGACTTAGGTATTTGTTTCATTTTATTTAAATTATATTTTAGTTAATAACTATAGTTACTTAGTATTTTCAGCATATTTAATATTTAGGATATTTAAAATATTGTTAATCGTTGTTTACTAATTAATATATTTAGTATATATACATATATTTGTGTGTATTTACATTTGCAAAAAAAAAAAAAGAAATATTTCAAAAAAAAAAGAAAAAGAAAAAGAAGAGATAGTTTCCAAAAAAAAAAAAGAGACTTTGTGCATCCAACCTTCGTCGTCATTCGTTATAAAGGTATAATTTTTCTAAATTAAATCCCGTTCTCAATGCTTGCGACGAGCCGGAAAGCCCGCTACGTGCTCACGTAGCGTACTGGGGAGGGAAACGGGTGCGACACTAGCGACGAGGTGGGTAATCCCCGGACCGCTCATGTAGCGTGAGGGGGACGAAAACTAAGTATCCATATATGGGGAAACAACTGCTCTCTTTTTAACAAATACCTGAAGGCCCTTAAACGCTTATGGAGCGGGCGGGGATTGAAGAATTTGCAGCTGCGATATCATTTGACACCTACCTAAAGCGCTCAAGTAGCGACGAGGGGAAGGCTAGTCTCTCGGATTTTCCCCTAAATGGGGGAGACGTCGGGAGATTGCCGAAATTTGGATTGAAAATTCAAGGACTTGGACAAAAAGCTAGAACTTGAACTTGAACTTGCTACTTGAATGACAAAGAACTTGGATTAACTTTGGACAACAAAGAATGAGTTTTAAAACTCAAATGATTAGCTAAGAACTTGAATTGAACTTACAAGGACACAGGGGACTTGAGCAAACTATGAATGCCATGAAGTTGACTTGAATATAATGACGAGGACTCAAAGAGGACTTGAACTTGTATACTGAACTAGAATATAAACTCAAACGAACTTCACTTGAATTCAAATAATTGAGCATAAGGAATCAAGTTTAACTTGAAATGAATTTGCCTAACGGTGAATTGGGCTTTAAGTTAACAATCATGCACTAAAATAAAAATACAAGATGCTAAGTTACAATCCAATTCACTTGAATGAAAGTTGAATAAGGGTTGTGAGCAACATCAATGAATAAATGAAGCGGTGAGTATCAATGAATAAATGAAAGAGTTGTGGTGGATAATATTAAAAAAAAAAGAGAAAAGGTGATTCACATGCAAACGTGGAACTAGTGGAAAGAGGTTTTCATGCATAAGTAACATGCAAGTGAATATTATGTTTCCTTAAATTGAAAATCAATGCGAATGAATGGGCACAAAAATATATCATATGAATGAGAATTCAATCATCATTCGATTGCAAGCAATTGTCAACAAGGAGCAAATGAAAAATGTGATGGCATGCTTATAGTTAGCAATACACAATTTTCAAACATAAGTGATATGCAAGACAACATATTGGTTCCTTACATGTATGAAAGATCAATGAGAATGAACGAAAATGATGACTTGTTAATAGTCATAACAATGAATGCAATATATCTACAAACCCATCTGCCTTCCCAAAATTTACCGTGGAACTTATCCGTTAAAATTCCCCCGAAAGAAGAAAAGCAGCAGCGGGTGGAGGCCGGGGCCGAATTTTCGGAGCTCACAGTATGCATGAAGAGTCACTCTACAGTAGTTTGTGAGTGCTCACATTTGCTGCAAATCAAACACTTTTTCTTGCGAGGGATTAGTACATTGGTATGTTATTGAGAAATCGCTGATTGTAGGAAGGATTTCATGTCTGCTGCATATCAACTATTTCAGCTCGCAGGATTGTCAAAGTCATTTGATTGTCATTGACTACATGAACCTCCTAGTATTCATTGCACACTACACATACATGTCTATAGGTAGTATTACCACTTGCAAGCAAGTCTTGCATGTTCCCTTGTAAGCAAGTCTTGGATGTGCTTGTAGAAGAGCCATTGCACTTGTATCATATTCAACCTCATCATTCATAGGTGATATAATGTACTTATCAGCAGTGACAAGTCGTATGCAAGTTGCACTTGCTTTAAGGCCTTCAAACATCTCTCAGTTGGCAATTCATTGCATGATCTATCTTTGTTGCTCGCACAATTGTGCATGTTTGTTCCTATGTTGATGTAGCGTGCAGGACATTGCTACATTCTTTGCATATTATCAGTTGTCTATCTTTGCATGACTTGTTATGTGTATGATGGATCATTTACCATTGCTTGTAAATGCTACCACTTTAATTTAGAAATTGGCTATTGCTTACATGACAAGTTCTTCATTGTCGTATGTGGGTGGTGCTAAAGCATTTTGCAGTTGATTGGTTTTACTTGCAAATTAAAAGTTCCCCTTTAATTTTTATTGCTATTCCTGTTTGTATTGAGTGCTATATTCACTTGCAATTCTGCAAGTTGAATGAGTTTCGTTGCCCGTCGTTCACATGCACTGAGGATCTTGTTCACCACATGTCCCTTATTCATTAATGCTTGAATTATCATTTAGCATTGGTATTATTAATTTAGGTATGCATTTCAACATTTTAGGGTCCAGTTCCTTGTTGTTCAATGTACAAGTCTTGTTCCTTGTCATTTAGGTCAAGTCAGGTCTTTTGTTGTTCATTCAATCTTCGCTCATTTACTCAAAATTTTGGCAGCACCCCGGCCTATCCCCCGTTTGGGGGAAATATGGGGAGTCATAGCCTTCCCTGCCACATTAAGAAAGACATGCACAATCGGTGTCATGTGACACCGCGGTCGTGCTCTTCAATCCCACCACGTCAAGAAAGGCATGCATGGGTCTTCAGGGGTACCTGTTTGAAAATGCACAATTCTTTTCCTGTAGGCACTACGACTCTCACACAGGTACTTAGATTTTTTACCATGCTAAAAAAATCGCACACGAGGATTACTTGCCTCATTGCAAGTATTGCAGCGATTTTTCTCCCACTGTGCTAATAAAAACATGCATAGGTGGTTGCTCGCCGTACTATAAGCATCAAGGATAGGTTTTTGGATTATACCTTTGCAATCGTGTTGACGGCGGCGATGTTGGCTGCATCGTAGTACGAGGCAAAAGCAATTTGATGTAGACAAAGGGGGGGTCAACACAAGTTGAGTTTTATTTTTAATTTCTTGCCTTGTGTCTTTTCATCTTCCCCCTCTCCTTACTCTTCATTATCTTGTCCTTTCATCTCCACCTTATCCTTTGGGCTGTTTTGTGGTTTTATGGGAGCCTTGGCTGATTTCGGTTTTGAGCATTAGTTGTTGAAATTTTAGTGGTGCAAGCTCATTATTATCATGTGGAATTGTAGCTCATTATGAGCTAATGTTTAGCTCTAAAATTGGAGAAGTGTGCAAGCTTTTTAGGTATGTGGAATTTGTCTCTTCCTCTTCTTGTTGACTCTTGAACTGCTGCAGCCTTCTTTGTTTTCTCCCATAAAATAGTGGGGAATTATTGCCGTGGTTCCCCCTTTTTACCGTGATTTAATGAGGGTTGCTGGATCGTTTTTTCCCTGCTGTTCCGTGGCTTTTTCTTGGGTCTTGTTGTGGCGTTTGGTTTTTCCTGCTGTTGAAAGCCGTGGCCTTTATTTCCTTTGTGTTGTTTGGTATCCCTAAGCTGGAACCCATGGACTTTAAACCTTCTTGGTGCTGTTCAGATTTCCCTGAGCTGGAACCGTGACTTTTTTGTCTTGAAATATGTTTTTCTATTTGGAATTCCTGTGCAGAAAATTAAGGCTTTTATTACTCCATTTATGGGAAATTTTGGGCTGTTTTTGGGACAGAATTTGAATAGTTTTGGACAGATTTCTATTGCAGTTTTAGGAGCCTTTTGACCTTCTTTAATTAATGCTTTTAGTGGCTATTGGTATTCCTTTTTTGGGTCTATAAATAGAAAATGTTTGTGACTGTTTTAGTGGATATATAAGAGTGATATGATGTGATTTTTGGGACAAAAGCCTGAGAGGTTTTTACTTTGGAAATCCTGCGGGCTCTTTCCAATCTTCTTCCCCTCCTCCTATGGAAATCTTGCGAGCTCTTTCCAACCTTCGTCTTGGCTTCTAACCTCTTTATTCTATCCGCAAGTTTACACCTCACTTGTATCCTTCTTCTCTTGGAAAGCAAGTTTAGGATGTTTTGTTTTGAAATCAAAGTTTGTAAGAGTCAAAAGTTTGTAAGTCTTTATATGATATAAAAAGTTTGTTTTGTTTAATTTGTCTAGTTTTGTGAGTTCTTGTAATTTTTTATTCTCTAGAAAGAGTTTCTTTTTTGTGATAAAAAATTTGGGTCCCTCTCCCAAATTTTTGATTGCATCACAATTTTCCCATTTGTCTTGGTTATAGTCTTCTTTTTATGATTTTTTTTTAATAATTGTTTTTCTGTTTTCATTTTCATAGCTTTATGACATGTCATCATTTCAATTAGTAGTGTTTTATTGGCTCTAAGGGATTTCTAAATAAATCTTATGCGGCCATAAGCTTGGAAAGCCTATAAATATCTCATGCTTTGCACTCCTAAGATTCATTGAATAAAGTTTTCTTTTATTTGTGCAAATTTTGTGTAGAAAGGCTTGGTAGCTATTTTACTCTTTGTTAAAGTTTGATGGCTGATTTCCTATGGTGTTGATGAGTCCTTAGTTTTTCTCTCTATATCCTATTCTCTTCTACAACACAACTCTCCCTCTAACCATTTAGGCTTGTCCAATCCTTAAAACCTAGCCTCCCCTAACCTCAATATCCCACCAACACCTCCACTAATCTTCTGTACATTCTCCTGCAATCCCTAAACCTTCCTAAGGCCTTAAATCACTATGAACCCCTAGATTATTTTAGCCAAAATACTAATATAGTAAGCAATGTTTAAAATTGCGTATTCGGGTATTGAGGCATTTTTCATTCGTGAGGCGAGGCTTATGCCTCAAAACGCTCAAGGCGTTTTGAGGCATAAGCCTCAAAATCAAAAGATTGCGTAAACATAAAATGATAAATTTTTATATACTAATTAGTGAATAATATAAAACATAAAAAAGCATAAGATATGAAGTGAAATGAAAATATCTCAATAATAAGACAACATGAAATATAGTTCAACTCAAAATTCTATCTTTCTCAAATCCCATTATTCTTTTCATTAACATATAATTCTAATTTCCAAAAATAAATAGCAATGACATATCACATAAGAACTCATAAGTCATCAGCACTGTCATTACTAAGGGGTTCTTCATTTGAATCATCATTATGGTGAACTATTCTCTCCCCTTCCTCCTCTCCTATAGAGTCCAATGTCAGGCATTTACTTCAAGATTTATGTAAGTTTTAATATATATAGTGTGAGGCGTAAGCCTCATGCCAGTGAGGCAAGGCGGCCCTCAACCAAGTTGAGGCGCAAGCCTCATAACAAAAACTCGAGGCGTAAGTATCGAGGTGTTTTTTTACTGGAATTGCGCAAAGGCGGGCGTCAAGGCGAGCCTCATATTGCGCAATTTTAAACAATGATAGTAAGTTAATTTCTTATTATGAGCAAAACAAGATTAAAAAATTCACAACTCCTTAATTTCTCATCCAAAATTGATAAAAATACTTCCATTAGTTCCCTAATATCCCAAACCTTTGATATGAAGTTTTTCACTATTTTTCTCCAAGAAAAAGCTAAACACTTCTAAACCTAAAGGTTTTAGCCTCAAAAATGTATAAAACCCTAAATACCCTTTTCCTCACTACCCACATAACTTGTTCAATCTAGTTGTTGCCTTCACCATCAAGATTCTATAGGCCCCACATCAAATCTTTGGTCAAGGGCTTAGCCTTGACAAGGAGATGCATTCTTTTGTAGCATGGTGGTGTCATTTATTATCATAAAGCATTGGAATTTTTAGGAACTTGTGATGATTGTGATAGGAAAAACAGCAATTGTGATTGAACTTGTCATGGTTGCCTTTATTCTCTTTATACTTCTAACCCACATGGTCCTCATTTTCATTTCTTCTTTCACACCCATATCTAAGTCGCTAATGCTCCTCCCTCCTGTCATTATCACCATTGCCATGACAACAAAACTGATGATGAAGGGCCGGAGAGTCCTGAATCATTTTCCAATATGAAGAGTATATATGACATTTACTTTTTGCAGCATCATTTGCCATATATGTTATACCTTGTTTCATCAGCACGTATATCATTTCTTGTTTACAAATCCTTTTCCGTCATTTCATATAAAATGATTTTAATCATAAGCAATTTATAGTTGGAATAAATTAAACTTACAAATATATCATTGCGAGACCATTAAGAACCGTCTAGGAGCATTTCTTAGTTTACAAGTTTAATGGAAGTTGAATATACCATAATCATATCGCGCTTGAATTTCTTTTTAGACTCCTTTGAATAAAAAAATAGAACATTTATTTTCAGAAGTGGCAAAACAGACTTTTCAAGTCCAATGAAAGAATAGTGAAAAAAACAGCAGATATGCAAAGTTGTCAGTGGAAGCATGCAACTAGGAGATAAAGAAATTGAAGAAAGAAATCTGTTATAGACGTGGCAATTGTAAAGTTAAGGAGATAAAGAAATTGAAGAAAGAAATCTGTTATAGACGTGGCAATTGTAAAGTTAACCAAGGATTCCCTAATCAATGTTATTGGAAGAAGAACCTTCTTATTGTTTGGCATGTTTATTGTCCTCTTCTATAAAAACACAAATCGATCAAGTTTAGTAACTATCTACAGAAATATTTGAAGAGACTCGTTCTTGTTTGTTGGAATTATTGTGGATTATACCTAAAACCTTGTTCTCTTACTCTGCGTTTGTCATTTTTCCTTATTTTGTCTATTCGGTTTGATGTAGGCTATCCTTTAACATGCTAAATTGTTCCTTTTAATTATCCCTACATCTTCCTTAGATATGAGTTCGTGCAATGAAATGTATTACTTCTTGTATATTAGAAAAGTAGTAAAGAATTCACTGGATACAGTCATTTATCCTAAGGGAGAATTCCACAATAACAGCAATTGACCTTCTATAAGATGAACTACTTTCTTTTGCATTGATGTATGTTCTTGGTAATGATCTAATGTAGGACTTACTAAAGCTTGAGAGAATCCAAGAGGAGCTTGTAGAAAGATTTGGCAGACAACCAACTTCTGCAGAATGGGCTGTAGCAGCTGGACTTGATACAAAGACCCTGAGGCAGCGACTAAACTATGGAACTCATTGCAAGGACAAGATGATCAAAAGTAACATAAGACTCGTTATTTCAATTGCAAAAAATTTTCAAGGTGCAGGGATGAGCATCCAGGATCTTGTTCAGGTTTTATTTTTACGTTTTCAGATGGACAATGCTGGTACCCTTTTTTGTGGCATTCATCTTAGAACTGCAATTGCTTTTGTTTCTAGGAGGGATGTCGAGGCCTATTAAGGGGTGCTGAGAAGTTTGATGCTTCAAAAGGATTTAAATTTTCAACATATGCACATTGGTGGATTAAACAATCTGTTCGAAAATCTCTTTCTGATCAATCTAGAACAATACGCTTACCAGTAAGAAATTATGTTATATTATATCTATTTAATCCTTATAAATGTTCTTTTTGCTGTTGAATGTTTTATGTAGATTTTGTTCTCTTATATTGGTGAGATTTACAAGCACGTTTTTGACTCGAGTGAGCCCTATTAAATTTTTCATGAGGCCTATTCATTTCACATCAATAAGTTCGTCTCTATAGGTTTTTGGTAATACTAATTTTCTTTATATGGCGGTCATTACGTTGTATCTTTATTTAAATCATGATGATGCAGGACATTGTGGGCTCCGAAAATTCAGCCCCGGCCTCCGCCGCACTGCTGTGTTGCTTTTTCATCGGCGAGGGAGTTTTAACGGATTAAGTTCTGGGGTAAATTTTGGAAGGAAGATGGGTTTGTAGATAAGACACTACCAAGAGATTTCGCTCTCATTTTGTGAGGACTTTATGATCTGAGTTCTGGTTTCCTATAGGCGCAAGCCCCTATAGTTAATTACCCCTCCCGATCACTTGAGAGAACTTTCGATTAAGGCTAGTCGTCAATCAGATACGTAGATAATACGTGTTATCTGGCATATAGTAGCAGCATGGGTTTGAGATTGGAAGTTTGAAGAGTTTGGAGATTTGGGAATTTGAAGGGTTGAAAGGTTTGATATTTAAAATTAAAAATTGCACCCTCTTGCACTTAAAGCGGATGGTGGGGGAATGGATGATAGACCAGATCAAGATCCCATGATTCCGTCATCCCGGGCCGTCGTGGTCCCTTGTCTACTTAGTCAGAGGAGGTAGTCGACCCAACCTGACAGAAGGATCCTTGTCGGCAGCCATGGGTTGCTTCGTCCAAGGGGACCTTGTAGACCTGGGTTGGATGTTTGCCTAAGAGGACAAATTTGAATCTACCTTAGCTAACAGAGGGCTTTGTGCCCTATCTATCATATCCTATTGATTCATATCTCAAAAATTTGATGCCAATAAGGAGCGTACTGGCTCTGGCCATAACCGATATTTGTGGTGCCATTTGGCAGCAAAACCACTCGGTTCAGAGGGCCCCGAGTCATAACCGTTTATCCTGTGGTGTCATTTGGCGGCAAAATCGCCGGTTAGAGGACACGTACAACATCTTTACTGGCAAGAGATTGGTTTGAGAATGGATCCTAGTGATATTTTCGACTAGGCATTAGCTCTTTGTGATCTGAAGTTATATTTGAATTTATCCACCTCGGCAAACTGTTGCGGAGGATGGATGAATTTTTCTTTGAGTGATTGATGGATTTATTTCGAATTTTAAATATCTTGAAGTTTGTGATGGAATTTGGAAATTTTGGATTTTTGAACTTTGGGAGGCATTTGAAACTATTTGTGAATGGACCTCTCCGGTTGAGATTTGCATTCAACAAGGCCATCATCGTGGTGTTCGGGGTCTTTCTCTTCATTGATTGAGCCCTGTCAACTCGACCAAGCTTTTGATTGAGGATCAGGTTTCTCGTAGGTTTTGTGCCTTTGTTTATGAATTTTCTTTGTTGAAGGCCTTGAAGGCCTAATATGAATGCATAAAATAAATATTCCGGTCAATTTTATGATTGCATATTTATCCGATGGTTCGAACCCTGTCTACTCCTATTTACTTGCTTAGGAGGATCGGGTTTCGCAGGCTTTATGCTTTTGTTAATGAATTCTTTTGATTATAGGCATTGAATGCCTAATATGAATGTAGAAAACTTGAATTAATCATAATTAATTAGTAATAATTAATAATAATTTTAAAAGAAATAATTATAATTAATTAATTTGATTATAATCAATCATTAATTATAATTAAATAAGACTAATTATAATTAAGATTAATGAAACCCTTAATTCCCGTCCCTTCCTCTCTGATCTCGGCAAACTTACAGGACTTGGCCGAAGAGGCTTTAGGAAGGGGGAAAGTTACCTTCACCGTCAGCAGGCTCCCTTGTTGTCCCCGACCAAAATGTCGTGACTTTCGGTCCAACAGAAAGGGGACGGCATCGCGGGGGGGGGGGGGGGGGGGGGGGGGGGGAGCGCACGGAAGGTAGAAAGTTACCCCCACAGCAAACGAGCTCCCAATTGTTTCTTCCGATTAAGATGTCGTAACTTCCGATCCCGTTAGGGAAGGAAAGTCGTCGCGAGAACGAAGCCAAATGGCAAGAATGGAGGTAGGGTTTGGTTCCTTCCTCTCTCTCTCTCTCTCTCTCTCTCTCTCTCTCTCTCTCTCTCTCGGCTGATCGAAGGAGTAAAGTCGCGCGACCACGAAGGAGGCGAAGAAGTCGGGTATGGTGGAGAGAGGGAACCAGCAGCCGAAGACCCTCGCCTCGGGGAAGCGCACGGAAGGTAGAAAGTTACCCCCACAGCAAACGAGCTCCCAATTGTTGCTTTCGATTAAGATGTCGTAATTTCCGATCCCGTCAGGGAAGGAAAGTCGTCGCGGGAACGAAGCCAAATGGAAAGAATGGAGGTAGGGTTTGGTTCCTTCCTCTCTCTCTCTCTCTCACTCTCTCTCTCGGTTGATCGAAGGAGCAAAGTCACGCGACCACGAAGGAGGCGAAGAAGTTGGGTATGGTGGAGAGAGGGAACCAGCAGCCGAAGACCCTCGCCTCCCTCTTCCTTTTTAACGACGCGAATGTGTCGTGCAAGCGACGTGGGAGAAGTGTCACGGTCGTGTCCGCGACGTGCGAGCGAACGGCTCGACGTGGGATGGTAGAGTAGGCGAGATTTGAAATTTTTTTTCCGGTTTTCCATAATAGACGGGTCAACAGACATAAATGCAAAAATGATTGGAATAAGAAATTTGCACGTTTTAAATGTAGAGAACAATAATAAGCAAAACTATATTGATTTAATGATAAGATAAAATAATAAGGTGATAAAATAAACTTAGCCCAAATCACATGCGTAGAAGTTAAGATTATAAAATAGTCAATTAATCTAACGTTGCATACATAGAAGATTTTCAACAAAATCCCTATGCTAACAGTAAGATTAGTCGCTATGCAAGGATTCCTCACTCAACTCCCTAAATTACTATGCTTTAGCGGAGGGATCAACAAGAATCTTTGTGAATCAAATTATAACCACAATTGAAAGGTGAATTAGAAAGATATAAGAGTAGGAAGAAAAGTTTACAAAGGGAAAGACAAATATGGAGCTCCGACGTAGCAGCTTTAGTGTTGGGGAAAGAGTGGACAACAACACACAACCCCTAGCTGCCTTAGGACAGCAATTTGATGATCTTTGGCGGGTGGGCAGCAAGTTCCTTTGGACTGGTTTCTTTAAACAACAAAATGAGGATTTTGGACAACACACGATGATCTCGGGGTAGCGGGACAGCTTCCGAACACTGTCCACAAATTATGGACAGCAATGTGAAAACCCTAGAGCTAGGGTTTGGGATGACTTTGGGAGCAAGGGATGGGAAGGTGATGGCCCGCCAATGCTAAGGAAAGCAACTCTTTCCAAGAGAGAAATATGAAATTAGATTTCTGATTTTGCCAATTAAAGACGGGGTATTTGAATTTGAATTTCAAATAAATAATGGAGGGAATTAATAAAATCTTTACCCTAATTAATCCCTTAATTTGGAAACGATTTATTGGGGATTTGGAGAGAGGAAGGGGGCGGTTAGGAGAGAGGGAAAATTTTGAATTCTTCCCAAAGAAAGAGATTTGATGTTTGGAAAGTATTCAAGTAGGGGACATGCAAGGACCGACAGCATGTATGGATTTTTGGGGGCTTGTGGAGGAGTTATGGATTACCAAAACAAGACCCTTTAATTGGGAAAGAGAAATTAAATCCAATTCAATTTGAATTTGATTTGGGCTTAATTTATGGGACTTTCCTAAAATACAAAAGACCAAATAGGGAAGGGGATTAATGTGAAGGGAGAAGGTATTGAAAGTTTCCAAGAATTAGGTTTCTCCTTTGGAAACAAATCAAGGGGATTGGAGAGAGAGGGGGCTGACGGCTTCAAGAAGGGGAAAGGGGATTGGGGAAAGTTTTTATTGCTTGCCTATTTGGGAATTCCAAATCAAGGAGGGGAAATTAATTCCATTCCAATTCAAATCAAAATTTGATTGGAGAAATTTCCTAAAATAGAACTCTATTTTAGAAAATAATTTGAATTTCAAAACTTGATTGGTTGATTGGATTGAAAGCTTTCCCAAGGTGGTTCGTAGGGAAAAGGAAAGAAGTAATGAGGAGATTTGAATTTTGGAGGCAAAGAGGGAGATGGGGTGGCCAGCAACTAGGCTAGGATTAGGGTTAGGGTTTATGGGTTTTGAAGGCGTGGTGGTGGGAATTAAGTGGATCAACCCATCAAGGGGTGAGCCACCTTGGATGGCCGGTGACTTGGTGGGAAGGGGAAGGAGTATTGGCCGACAGTGGGACTTGGGCTTGAAGTGGAGGCTGGCGGTTTTGGGGTTGGGAAACCCTAAGCAAATGGCAAGGGGTAATGGGAGGATGAAAGAAAGGATAGAAAATAACATGAAAGCCATGAACCCGAACTCTTCCAAGGTTGGTGGGTGATCTGCTTCCTTCTCCAAGGGATTCCTCTCCAAAGATTCTTCAAGCTCTCACAAAAACTCAATATGCAAAAAATTCATTATATTTCATTCATTAACTTCAAAATAAACATATGCGGCTTATATATAACCTCCTACAATGAAAGGAAAATAAAATACTACTGCCCCTAGGGCATACATACGACAAAGCCCTTAAGTAAAGGGAAAAATAGGAAAAACTACTAAAACAAATACATAAAGCAAGTAAATAAAACAAATACATATGAATACTCAAAAGTAAATCGGCGCGACCGTGGTCGTCGATCGTCGGTCATGTCTCTGAAAGACCTTTCATAATCAGATGTCTGCATCACATGACCTAAATGATAACGGGGCATCTATTTTCTTTTTTGACCCAGTTTTGGCCTTTACATTGAAATCTTTCTTGTGCTGAAAGTAGGAAATTGGTTGGGAATTTTTGATCTTTTATCACACTATGCTCAAGGGATTCCTTAAAGAATGCCTATACCCTTACCCACTAATAGAGACTATCATCCATTTGGCTTGCTACGCCTAGAAAAATGAGTCAACAATAGCTCTATGAAGTTGCTTGAACTACATGTGCATTGATGAAATATTCATGAAGGCTTATTAGAACTATCTACTTTTAATATTTTGATTTATTTTCTACTTCTCTTCCTTTTTTATTTGGAGTATTTTTCTTCTATACTATGAATTTTCCTTCTTTGTAGCTGGGAAAGGAATATAATTAAGGTCCAATGTTTTCATGGATCTGAATATTGCATTGAAATCTCCTCGGGTTATTTTTGTCTTCCTCTAAGATTCACTTTATCGTCCCCTCTCTGAGAATTTCTTCACATCTTTGAAAGATTTTCCTTGTCCCTTTTCCTCTAGCATTTTGTTTCTTTCTCTCTTTGCCTGGAATTCTTTCTGATTTCCCAAGCTTATCAAAGGTATTTCATATTTAGTTAATTAGTACAAGATCATCATGGTAGCCTAACCTTTACATGATTGAGCTCACTTCACCTATTTAGCCACTATAATCCTTGTGATCATGTGTGTTGGCCACCACGGGTTGGCTATCTTTTGGTGAATCCATAATCTTAATTGGCTCTTTCGTTATTCCCCCATCTTAAAACAAGTTTTGTAGAGAGAGAGAGAATTATTATAGTGACAATCCTCTTATCAAAGTGCTGCCGCCCCTGTGCCACTTTTAATCACCGATATTGCTTCTCTAACTATTTTTGTTGTTGGCTTGAACACTTCCTACCACTTTCTTCCACTAATATTTTCTCAATCAATGCCCATGCCCTTGATCTCATTTCTATTGTCTTCTATGACTACCATTTCATGATTAACTCATCAATTTTAGACATATTGCATCATCAACCTTATCCAAATTATATGGAATTGATTTTCTCAATTATCTTTTCATTTTTCTTATCAAGTTACTGCCACCCTGAGCCATTATTTGATCACCACTATTACTTAATTATTTTTGCTATTGTCTTGTACACTTTCCATCTTTTTCTTCCACCAATATTTTCCCAACCAATGACCTAGATCTCATTTCTATTGTCTTTTATGACTTCCATTTCAAGATCAACTTGTAATTTTGATCATTTTACATATCAACCTTTTCCAAATTATATGGACTTTATTTCTTAATTCTCCATTATTCCTGTTGAGTGCTGCAGATGTTAGCTCTAGTTTGTGAAGTATTTTGCATAAGTTTTTGCTATGTTATTTTTGGTCTATGAATTTTTCTTACTATACTTTTCTATTTAATTCTAGATGCCATTATTATAATTGCATCTTTTGGCCATGCCCAAACCACTCAAATCACTCAATGATATTTTTATTTGCTCATCTTCAATAAGTCCAACTAATTTTATTATCTATCTAATTAATTATTTCTCATTTCATCCTGTATATTTTTATCCCACATCTAGCTTAACCTATATAAAATTTATTTTTTCTTATTATAGTTCATTAAATTCAACTTATGCGTTGTAAAAAGGCCATTTATGAATATTTTTGGGGACATCTTATGCTCATCTGCATAGTATAGATTTAGGAAGAGGGATATAAGTATTTTTTTTTTCTAAAATCATTAAGGTGAGGGCATCATTTTAAAATGAATCTCTCTTAAACTTTTGAATTTTTTGAAGTATTAAAAATTTATTATTAATGAGATTATAGATGAGAGGAGTATTCTTTGAAAAAAAAAAAACTTAAGAATGAAACTTGTATATACTCTTACCAAGATTTTGAAGTCAATTCGTTTTAGGGGCAATTTGCTTGGCTAAAAAACGAATGTAATGTATAAGGAATACCCATGATGCACAAACACGGACACGGCGACACGAACACGACACGACACTGTGGGCTCCGAAAATTTGTGCCCCGGCCTCCCCTGCATAGGAGAGTTTTAACGATGTTCCAGGTCAAATTTTCAGAAGGCAGATTAACTTTGGGATAAAACACTATCCAGAGATTTCGCCCTCATTTTGTGAGGACTTTATAATCTGGTTCTAGGTTTCCCATAGGCGTAAGCACCTATGGTTAATTACTCCACCCGATCACGAGAGAACACTTTCGATTAAGGCTAGTCATTAAGTCGGTACGAAATACCTAGCATATAGTAGGAGCATGTGAAATGTTTATATATATATATTGGTAGATTTATAAATTTATTATTTTTATACTTAGAGCGGATGGTGGGTGGAATGATGATAAGCCCGATCAAGATCCCATGGTTCCATCATCCCAGGCCATCATGGTCCCTAGTCTACTTAGTCAGAGGAGGTAGTCGACCCAACATGACAGAAGGATCATTGTCAGTAGCCATGGGTTGCTTCGTCTAAGGGTACCTTGTAGACTTGGGATGGATGCTTGTTTAAGGAAACAAATTTTAGTCAACCTTAGCTAATAGAAAGCTTTATGCCTTATTGAGTGCACCCTATGATTCATTACTCAACGGGCTTTTAACCATTGGAGAACATACGAGCTTTGACCGTAACTGTGATATAGTGATGCTATTTTGCAGCAAAACCACCTAGTCAGAGGGCACATACCACGTCCTCGCTGGCGATAAATCATTTGAGAATGAATCGCAGCGATACATTCAACTAGACATTTTTTTCTTTGTGAGCTGAAGTTATTCTAAAATTTATCATCCTTAACAAACGTTTGTGGATGATGGATGGATTTTGGCTTTAAGTTTTAAGTAATAAATTTCATTTGAATATTTTAAAATTTATTGAAATTTTGTTCCAAATATGATTTAATTTTGAAATTTAGAGGTATTTTAAATGTTTGAGATCCCCTCCGGTTGAGATTAGCTTTCAACATGGCCATCATTGGGGCAACTTTGAGGTCATTTAAAAATATTTGTATTTTATAAAAGTTTGAGGGTATTTTGAATATTTGATCCCCTCCGGTTAATATAAACATTCAACACGGCCATCATCGAGGTTTTATTGTAGCCATTGAGAAACATTTGCATTTCATAAACATTTGGAAGTATTTAAAGGTGTAGAGTCCCCTCCGATTGATATAGACATTCAACACGGCCATCATCAGGGATTTAAAATAGCTTGTATATTTATTATTTAAACCTTGTTGATTTTGTTTGCATATTAACAAAAGATTGGGTTTAGTATCGATTTTTATTCTTTTAGTTGTGAACCTTTCACGATCGTATTCAAGTCTTGTTAACTCCATTCTATTTAAATAGGAGGATTATACTTGAATTCATGTTCACTTTTGACATGTGTAGCAATCTCAAACTTTACTTTTATCTGATATATTTTGTCAGAGCATATGCAGGCTTTTAAAATTTAATATGCATGCTTCTCAAGGTGGTGATTCGCTTCTCAAGGCGGTAGCACTCTTCTTGGGGTAGTCGCTTACTTCCTAAGGCTGCTACAGCATCTTAGAGGTGTCGGTATCCTACTTAATGTTGCTTATTGAAATTTAGAAAATTCAATTTTAATGTAGGAGGGGAGCATTTGAAACTCAAATAGGATTACTTGTGCAAGTAATTTTCGTTAGAATATGCACAAAATTTTATTTAGGCATACAAACTCCTTCTGTCCGCTTATAAGCGTATTGCAGATCCGGTGGCATTTTACTCTAAACAAGATCTTTGAAAAAGTATCACATTTTGCATAAAAAAATCTTACCAAAAACATTGCTATCTTCTTTCATTACCTTATATGAGAACTTTGTTTCCACTTGCTACTAAAATTTGATTTCCTTCAGCTGCATCAATTTCTTCTTACATGTAGTGCCCGTGTCTTTGATAGTTATGAACAGTTACTGATGGCTCTATAAGACAATATTTTTCCATTCTATTGATTATATTTTAGTCCACTCGATCAACATAAGCTTTGAATTAATATTTATCGAAGTTACTATCATAATATAGCAACAATATTCATAAGGAATGGAGGACTTTTTCATTCTTCTATGAACTATAATGTCTCCAAAGAGCTGAAATCCTTAACAAGAAACTCATGAATTTTGCCATCAATCACCATCAACTATTTCATTCCACTTGCTTTATCTCTTCTCTCTCCCTTTTTTTTTTAATTCTTAAATTCAATTTAATATTGAATTCAATACACCAAAATGTAATGACTAAAATCTGTTGAATTATGTTTCTCTCCACCAATCGTAGCCATTAAATTTGTTATGATTGCATTTGGATTTGTCTACATTGAGCTTTAATTTCTCCCAACAATCAATACTCCTTGAGACTTTAAGCACTTATTATTTCTCCTTGCATACTTAAATTAATCATTGCTTGTTCAGGAATATATGAAAAGAGAAATCCTACTTCTCTTTTTTATTTTTTTAACATCAAGGTTGCTGGAAACACAAACCCACGTATTATGATCAATTTTTTTTGTCACTTCAGCTTTATAGAAACATTTTCAAAGAGTTTCCCCATACCATCATAATCCAGCTGAGAGAAATATTTTCATACAAAATAATTTGATATTCATTTGATTTTTTTTTTTTTTTTTTGTGATGATTTGAATTTTTTTTTTATATATAGTAATAATTCAATTCTGGCTTTCAACAATTATTTGATTTGAGTTCAAGAAATATCATTTTTTTTTTCTTAAGAAATATCATTTTTTTGCTTGAGAAATATCAAATTATTTTATTCAGGCTTATGATTGTCAAAATTTTGATAGTATCCCGGCGTCTCCCCCACATAGAGGGCATCTACAGGGATTTTAGGCTTGCCCAGCACGCGCAATAAAGGCGTGGCAGGTGTCTTTTTACGTAGACACCACGGCCTTAATCTTTATTCCCACCACGCGCAATAAAGGCATGTATGGGGTCTTTGAATGTACCTGTTCGAAAACACAATTATTTCCCCGTGTACGAGTATTTATAAGTAACCCCGCCTCGCCGTAGGCATCGCACCGGGCTTCCATCCCACCACGCGCAATAAAGGCGTGTATAGGCGGTTCTCCGGTGCGTCGCAAACGCCGAAGACGAGATTTGAGCTTTAAAGTTTGGCGAATGATATGCCTTGACGAGCGAGCAAGGCGACGACGACGGCAAAGATTTCTGGCGAGGCTAAAGAAGATTTTTTTGTTATATTTTATTTTCTGATTTGATTTTTTTTAATTTATATAAATATATATAGAGAGAGAGAAAAAACAAAGATTAGAAAGAGAAATAATGAATGGTGTTGAAGGTTAGATGGCTGTTTGGGTGAAGGCTACTAACTGTTTTGAGTACAAGTTAATTTTGAGGGCTCGATTAGGTAGCTGTTTAGGCTTGCGGCAAAGAGAAGGCGGTTGGAGATTGGTGTCGGCTGTGAGGGATGCGAGGGCTGCAGTAGTGGAGAAGCAAGAGGTGTTTGGGAGTGTTGATGTCAGAAGCAGTGAGAATGGGAGCTGTGAAGTGAGGCGTGAGCTGAGAGAGAGATTCGGGCTTGAGAACAGAAGGAGAGAGTGGCGTCAGAATGGTTTTAGAATAGAAAGAGCAAGAGATATATGCCAGAATGAGATAGGTATTTTGGGTTTTCATTATATTTGATTTTATTATTTAATAGGATAAGGCGGTGATCTTGATGTGGACATCAGATCATCATGAAAAGTTTACCAGCGACGTGGCCACCAATCTACAGCCACGATCGATTCGTTATATTTTTGAGTCGATGTATTTTATTTTCATGCATTTTATTATTTGCTTATGTGTGTTTATTTATTTTCCCTTTGTACCCTTTTGTGTGGGAGTGGTCATGTGTAAGCCTAAGGGCATTTGTGTCATGTCAGTTAGAGTCTTTTGTATGAGGCTATTTAAAGCCCCTTTGTTTTATTTTCAAGGCAATGAATGATTATGAAGAATTTTCCTGCACTTTTGTTTGAGAGCCTTTGAGAGTTCTTGGAGAGTTTTGGAGAGATCCCCTAGAGAGGGAGATTGGCGTATCACCCACCAACCTTGGAGACGGCCGGGTTCGTGGTTTTATCTTCCTTTTTTTCTTGTCATCGCATCCTCGTCGAGCTTCCAAAACCCTCCACCCATCCTCCTCCCCGTCACGGCCAATGATACCTCACCCGATCCCCCTCCCTTTCCAAACTCCACGGCCAAGCATCCCCAATTCCCCTTGCCGCCGGCCAAGGCCCTAGCCGCCGGCCACTAATCCCCTTGCCTATTTTATTTTGTTTCCTGATTGGGTTGGGCTTAGTTGGGATCAATTTGAAATTCAAATTCATTCAAATTTGAACTCAAATTATTTCCTAAATTAGCTCTTCTATTTTAGGAAAGTATTTGTTTTGGGTTTAATTTGAAATTCAAATACAATTGGATTCCAAATAAACCTTTCTTAAATCAAACCCTAATTAAGAAACGTTAATTACCTGCACTAAACTCCTCTGCCATGCATGCCGCCGGCTCCATCAAGACCCCCGTTGGAATTATTTCCAAAAGCCAAATGACTCCTTTGGAAATAACATAAATTCCCAATACTTCCTCTTTGCTGAAATTTCAAACACCCAGGAACCTCTTTAGTTCTTTCTAAAACAATTCTCACGGTTTTGGAGAGAAATTCCCTATCTCCTCTACATTGCCGGCCCAGCTTCTCCATACCCGATCCCCTCCCTCTCACAACTCCTCTCCACATTAAATCTCTTGTGATTCACGTCCATACTCTTGCTCCCCTCTAATCCACTCCTCCCAAACATTGAAAGCTAAGTTTCTTCTCAGATTTTTGAGAGGAAATTCAGGAATATTTCAGATTTCTTGAGGAAGAACCTGAACACAATTTCAGGTTTTGGAATCAACACTTGGAAGTAGACCCCCCAACCCATATTCAAGAGACGTATCATATTTTGCTTCGACGGAAGCCATGGACGAAGGCGTTGGAGGCATCAAGTGGAAGATCTCCGCGTCTTCTTAAGCAAAGGTTCTCCTTTTCACTTGCATTTTATTTCTTCTAAATCTAAATTCTCATTGGATGATTGTAATCACGAAAGCGCCTTCAATTGCTCTTGACAATCCTAGTCATTTGTAGGAATTGAGTGTAATCTTCTATGCATCCTACGTCTCGTTGTTAGATTAGGGATTTAATTTGAAAACTACTAATCGGTATTGTTTTTTTTTTCTCAATTATCTTGATAGTTCAAATTCGGAGCATGTGATTTCGCCTACGCAATTGATCGCTTCACTTGTCTTAATCGTCGTTTGAAGATTGCTTATAATTTTGTTCTGAAATTATTCTAATTCAATAGTTGTGCAATGCTCAAATGAAACCATAACCATAGCATCTAAGTTAGTCCTGCATCAGATGTGCATGCAAAGGCACACATAAGTGTGCAGATTTCAGAAATATCATTTAGATGAAGGCACCTGGAGATGAAGATGGGCAGATATGATCAAAATCTTTACACGTTGGGATGGTAGAATTATCAGCCCCTTTGTTGAATTATATAGGAATATCATAATAACTAATGATGACTTGAGAATAAGTTAAAAGTTGCTGGCAATTGGAAAGAATATAATTATCAGAATTTCGTTATCATTTTTTTTTAACAGTAACATTAATAATAATATTATAGTAAGCACGCTAATTTTTATTCTTATTATATATATATATATATATATATATATATATATATATATATATATATAATATATATATATATATATATATATATATATATATAGAATAAAAATTAGCGTTGCATAATTCCTCATGCCTTGCATTTCATTTTACATGTCGTCGCCTCCTAACTCATGTTGAATTTTATATTTTTGCTCGTGCAAGGATTTAGACAATATTATTGTCAATTTTGAGTATTTTCAACGTTCCGAACATAACGGAGAAATTTATTTTGCAAATGGACGACGTTTGGGCAACATCGAGTATGTTCGTAGTCCGTTGATTTCGACCGCTTTCGTTCAATTGGATTGCGTGGGATCCTTCTTTGGTTAGATTCGATGCTCTAAACTCATCGACGAAGATAATTTAACAAGTGGAGGCCATTTGGATAGTGTTTTGCTAGCGTCGCATCCACTAACACATTGTCGTTCGATCGAGTCGCATACAAACAACTTTTAGTTGGTATATTTGATATCTTAAATGTATCGATATGATCCATTTTGTAATCGAACAAAATTTTAATCATTTCATTATGATTGAGACACTTGATTTTTGTTCTAAACGATATCTTACATGCCACATTTGTAGAGGTCAACAGACACGGACACATAACACGTCAATTATTAAAAATATAGGACACGGACACGGGTTGGACATGGTATTATAGTTTTTATATTTAAAAAATAGTGTATAAAAATTGAATAAGTATAATTTTAAAAATAATTTATAAATATTAAATCATTTAACTAGAATTTTTGCTTAAAATGATTAATATTAGGATATCGAGAGTCGGGCGTCTATGCAGTTTATCAGTCATCGAGAAAGGAGATGTCAAGAGTCCGGAATTGATGTTATGCAATAAATATTGGGCATCAATATTAAGTGGGTGTTATTCGTCGATATTGAGAAGGTGATTGATTTGGTGTTGTGAATAAGAAATAAGAAGTTTAATTTTTATATTTTAAACAAATAAAAAATTTAAATAAATGAAATTATATTTTACACTGCATTTGAAATATTGGTGTTGTGCACTAAAATTTTACACTGCATTTACCTTACTTCAAATCAAACCCCAATATCCTCAAAACTCATGTATTTGAAATACTTTACACTCAATTTACTTCAAACCAAACCGCCCCTTCAAATAAAATTTTATTTACAAAGAGAATTTTCTCCTATATTTTTTTCTCTCTTTCCAGTCTCCCTTAACCCACACCTCCAACAATCTCTCTCTCTCTCTCTCTCTCTCTCTCTCTCTCTCTCTCTCTCTCTCTCTATATATATATATATATATATATATATATATATATATATATATATATATATAAATTTTGGAATTCTTTTGGGAGTGTCATGATGAAATGTCTTAAAATTTTATTCAAGAGAGCTTTATTTCATAATGATACATTCTCAAAATCTCTTGTACTATTGTTTTGCATATAATTGATAATTTTAATCGATGGAAAGTTATCTTATTTCATCTCATATAGCTTTGTTATACAAAAAATGAATTTGCATGCATATCAAATAATTCTTATGTATTTATGTAACTAACATCTAAATGTTTATATTTACTTATATGTCACTTTAGTTTATAAATCACATCAAAGCATATGTATGAGAAGATGTGTTTACTTTAAATAAGTTAATATCAATGGTATTTTTATGTGATTTTGAGAGTTGAGTTCTATGCATGTAAAGAGAAAAGGATCAAAATGTCCCTTAACTCTTCATGAAAAAAAAAAGTCCCGAACTATATTAAAGTACCATTTTGGTATCTTAATTTCTTAAGAAGGAATCAAAATAGTCCCATCATGAAACTATATTGATTCCTCCTTAAAGACTTGAGGGACCAAAATGGTCATTTAATATAGCTGGGAACCATTTTGGTTCTTTATAAAGAGTCAGTGGACCATTTTGATCCTTTTCTTTGTAAGTAAAAATGAATTTAAGTGATAGAAATTTAAATAGATAAAAATTTTGTAGTCTGTATGTAAATTTCCGAAAATAATATTGAATCAATATTGGTTTTTTGTATCCTTCCAAGTTTCTAGGCCTTAAAGAACTTAGTGAGGATTTGAATATTAACCAATAACCATTCATTGGTTATAATTAATAAAATAAATAAATAAAAGATATTATGATACCTTAAATGAACTAATCAATGCAAAAATGTTGATTAAGTTTAATTGTATTTTCATCATTTATTTTTTTTAATAAGATTTATGTATATTAACTCATAGCCAGTAATTTTATTAATATACTAATATTAGATTGACTTCTAAATGGACCATCTTTATTGCCTTAGCCCAAACATATATATTACAATTTAAGGTCGAGTTTTCAATTTGCCTAATCAATTATTGAGATTGTCTTCAAAATGGTTTGTTTTTCATAAAACATTATGTCCTGAAACATAATAAAGTTCCCTGTCAATCAAAATTTATTTTGACCGAATTTTCAGTTTGTAGCATTGGTTGATGAAAAACTCATTTTTTTTATAAAAAAAAAATCATTTTTTTTAATAAAAAAAAATCAATTTGTTCAGCTCAATAACAATTTTCAGTGTATTTTTTTGAATAACATTCTTCAAACTCAACATGGCGGTCCATTTAGAGTTGCATCTGTTTGTGGATTTAGTCTATCCAAAAAAAACGGCCAAGAAAACATTCCAGCCCGGACATACACAACAATCATTGTTGACCATAATATCTGCATGAGTTGCTGGAAACTAAAGTTCATTTACATGAAATACTTTTTTTCATTATCTGTATGTGTAATGTGGGCTTAGTCATCGTATTGAAGTGATTTAGTTATCTTGTTTACTTCTGAATGAGGGATCCGCTTGTACTTTTGATGTGGAGAATCTATCTTTTGTTTTGTTGTACTTCCTATACTCCATTTCTTGCAAAACATTTTTCGTAAAGAGCTACAATATCCTTATAATGGTGAAAAATTACAGCCTTTATGTTGACTTTCTCTGTAATATGAAATGACTGAACTTTTATGTTTGCTTGTGCTTGCATCATTTACTGGTGCGTTGATGCCAAATTGATAGTTATTATTTTTATTTTTCTCCCGAGAACCCTGTTATCATCTGTTCTGACATATAAGATGAATTCAGGAAAGCATTGTTGTTTTTTAATGCCATTTACTTTGGCTATGTTCAGTTCCATATGGTGGAGGCAAGTTATCGAGTTAGAGAAGCAAGAAAGCAGCTCTATATTGAGAATGGAAAGCATCCTGACAATGAGAAAGTAGCAGAGGCAGCTGGGCTGACCATGAAGAGGTTTACAGCGGTTATGCTAGCCCCTAAAGCCCCCATCTCTTTGGATCAGAAGATCGGAATAAACGAATCTTTAAAACCTTCGGTTTGTTACACCCAACCAATGCTGTGCATTGTTCATTGTCATAATCATTGATGGAGCTCTGAAAGATTTTACATTTGCAGGAAATAGTGTCAGATCCAGAAGCATTAACTCCAGAGGAGATACTTGTTAAGCAATTCATGAAGGAGGATCTGAACAAAACTCTTGATTGCTTGAACCAGAGGGAAAAGAAGGTGGTTCGATGGAGGTTCGGAATGGAGGATGGAAGGATGAAGACCCTACAGGAAATTGGAGAGCTGATGGGTGTTAGCAGAGAGAGAATCAGGCAGATTGAATCCTGCGCCTTCAGGAAACTGAAGACCAAGAAGAGAACTAAGAATTTACGACAATATATGTACTTGTAAGTTGTTTTCAATTCAAAATTTTTTTTAGTTCACCCTCCTGTATTCTTTTTTCGTCCAGCATTTTCCAGCACATTTTTAGCTGCAATATCTTGAGACTCGCATATCATGAAACACAAACTGCACCCAATGAAACCTGCCATTTTAGAGCGATTTATATTTCATAAATATCTGGAAAGAAGCCAGATTTTTTTGTGAGGAAACAGCTTGTGATTGTTTTTGTATATGGTAAGTTCTTAGTCTATAAAGAATATCATCTCCTGAGCGGGTAAAAGGCAATAGGAATGGTGGAAGAGTACTGGATAGAGAGTTTATCATGTCTAATAGAAAACTTTCAATTTTTGGTCTAACTTGGCCTGTCTGATCGAGCATCGACGCTATCATGCCAATATCCAACGGCATTTCATCCACGCCTATGGATTTAATCATGGGAAATTTCATCACAGAGTACCTAAGTAACATGAGGCTCTGGGTGACCAGAATGCTATAGAGGGCACTAAGGAGTTATTAGGGGTGAAGGAGCCTGCCCATTCAGTAGATAATAGTTCGAGAAGAAGATAATGTTTCTATATAACTTTGAGTTTGAGTTGGGGGTTGTTTGGTTGTGAGTGTTTAGAAAATGGGCTAATTTAAATGCAGTATAACGTAAAAGCAACGTATTAAAATTCATGAGTTTTTATCTTTGGTCAGATAAAAGAAAATTGTAAATAAAAGCCTAGTTCAAGAGTTGTGATGTTGCGAGCTTTCTGATGATGTAGGGATGTCAATTCGGGTCGGCGGGTCGGGTTTGGGTCGAACCCGAAACTGACCCGGCACTGTTCGGGTCAACCTGAACCCGACCCGGTTTTAAAAACGGGTCAGGTTTCCGGACCCGAACCCGACCCGATTCGGGTCCGGGTCAACCCGACCCGACACGAATGACCTGAAGTTGACCTAAAATTGCTAATTTTCGGGTCAAAATCGGGTCAATATTCGATTTTCGGGTCAAAATCGGGTCAAAACCGGGTCAAAAACGGGTCAATCTCGGGTTTTCGGGTCAAATATGAGTTTTCGTGTCAATTTCGGGTTACTGGGTCAACCCGAACCCGACCCGATTTTTAAAACGGGTTGATTTGTTCAACCCGAACCCGACCCGAACCCGAATTTTTTCGGGTCGGGTTTGGGTCGTGTTTCGGGTCGTGTCAATAATTGACATCCCTATGATGATGATGGAAGGCTTCTCAAGGAAGGCAGTCACGAGTCTTGAGCAGGCGCTTATTGGTAGAGGTGTCAAAATGAATTTTTAGATTGGATTAGTGTCCAATCCAGAATTAATCTGCCTTCAAATGACTCAACTCGATTAGCTAAATGGGTCACAAATCCAGACTTGAACCCAACCCGTCCCTAACTCGATTCAACCCAACTTGACCCATTGAACTAGTTGAGAAAGAGAGAGCGGGTGATCAAGTGGGTGAACGAACACGATCGGTAAGTGAGCAAGTGCAGTAGGTGAGCGGATGTCACAACCCAACCCGATCAGGACAGGTCCTATCTGTTGAGCTGTGGCAGGCAAATCCAAGATCTAGTTTTGAAATTATTTCAAATTTTCTGTCAATATTCATTGAAATAAATGACAAATTACAGAGTTACAAAAATATTCAAATATTGAAAAAACTCATCCTTAAAGTTTCTTTCATTCATCAAAATAAATATCTACACTACAGTACATGACTATAGGCAAGAGCTAAAGAACTGAAAATTAAACTAGTCATGACTATATAAAAAATCAAAAATATTAAAATACCTATAACCTCAAATCTGATCCTGAATTGTTAGTTCACAATCTCTTTTCCCTTTCCAAATCTTGAAAAATAAAAGTAAAACCACAATAAGCTACAACAGCTCAGCAAGCCACACAAACTAATTTAATTTTTTAAATATTCTTTTATTAAATATTTTGCTAAATATTTAAAACCAGTTAATTGCAGTTTAAATAAATCCTTGAACTAAGAATCACAAAACAGGAAAATATAATAAACGCATAGCAGTTATTCTCTGATTTAAATAACAATACAGAACAAATAAATAAATTGAAATTCATATCACAGAGTAGTTCATATCACATTTCCCAGACCCAGATAGAATCTCAAAGGATTTTGACCCCTTATGACTCCCTTGTTATTTGTACTTATAGCACCAGAATATATCCATGTCTTAGACATAATCTCAAAGGATTTTGGCCCCTTATAACTCGTAGCAATTCCCTTGAGACATACAGAATATCAAAGAAATTTTGCCCCTTATGGCTCCCAACATATTTTATTTACTCACATATGCACATATATCATCATATTATAACAATTAAATAGTAACTGAGTATGTATCAAAATTTTAGTATTCTATAACGGTAGACAACAGAAAATCCAAGTCGGCAAAAATGCACATTTTTAAAAAATTATGAAATTATCAGGGATTGTGTGAAATAATATTTTAAGACATTTATTATATTACGACACTATTTTTCAACATCCAAATAATTTTCTATTCAATAAAAATCACATAAATTTCAAAACCCCTTGTAAAAATATTCAAAATGTGCATAATCTTAATCTCTATAACATATAAAAAGTTATGCAGTGAAAGTTTTACCGGTGCAAAATTATTCCCGTTTTTTGCTAACGGATACAAAATTTTGATCCGAATATTAGTTAAAATTTTGTCCATTTTCAAAAATTGAGATGGACATGATATGCCTTATTTCGATACGAACAAGTTTTTCAACTAAGTCGACGGACAAAAATGGCTCGAAATTGTCCAAAAATTGGATATCACTTTCTCTCAATTCTCTTTCTCTCTTATTCCCTCAAGCCGATTCTCTGTTTGCTCGAAATGATGGTTTAAATAGAATTTAAATACTCATAATGGCTTTGAGATATTTTCTATTTATTATTATTAAATAATATATAATAATATTATTATAATTAATTTTAAAAAAAAATCATAGAAATTCTTTTAGGGATTCCAAAAATTATAGAAAAATATTCATAAATTAACTCATTTTATTTAGAAAATTTTGGTGAAATCGATTGTAAAACGGATACTTGATGGTCCCAAAAATCCCACTTGTACTAACATGTGCCTATTTCTTAAGAAATTTCGATAGTGCCTAAAAATTATGAAAAAAAAAATTAGGAAAGCTAAAATATAACATTATAAATACTCTATTGAAGACGGTTTGTGATTTGGACTTCTCTATGTTAACCAAAAAATATATTGAAAATTTAAAGGGTTTCACAATCTATCATAAGAAAATTTTCATCCTCGACATTCCCAAAGTAGAATGAGTCAGATTAAACCTGGATAAAGCTGCCTCATATCAAATTTCTTCTCCCAAGTAGCCTCTTTAGCGGTCCTTTGTTTCCACTACATCTTAACTATAGGAATCTGCAATATCATCAGCAGACAATCTCTTCCAAAAATCAGACACCCATTTTTTCAAAGATGATACATAAAACACATTGTGTATATCAGATATATGATCAGGTAATAATAACCTATAAGTAGAACTACTAATCCTCCCAATAATATCAAAATATCTAATATATCTTGGATTGAGCTTGCTAATTTTTCCAAATCTGCTAACACCGTTCATAAGGATGACTTTGACATAAACCGCGTCACCAATCTAAAACTCAACCAACATGTGCTTCTGATTGTAATACTTCTTATGTCTATCTTGTACAAATTTCAACATTTCTCTAATCAAATTTATCTTTGTAGTATTATTATCCACAAAGGCTGAACCTATCACCTGTCTATCTCTCACCTCTATCAAAGTCAAATGAGTCATATAGTCATATATTTCCTGCCGTATAGAGCTTTATAAGGAGTCATGGCTATGTTGGACTGATAATTATTATTATATGCAAACTCTATCAACAGGATATGATCCTCCCAACTGCTCCTAAAATTCAAAACACATAATCTCATAAGATCCTTCAGTACCTGAATAATCCTTTCAGATTGTCCGTACGTCTGCGAATGAAAAGCCTTACTGAAGTGTAACTTCGTACCCAATCCATGTTGAATACCTCTCTATAATCTGGAGGTAAACCTGCCTTTCCGATCATATACAATCACTTTCGGCGCACCATGCAATATGATAATATCTTTAATATAGATCTGTGCTAACCTGTCCACTAGATTTGTCTGTCTAATCGAAAGAAAATGGGTAGATTTTGTCAGTCAATAAATAACAACCCAAATAGCATAATGCCCCTGCCTCGATGTAGGAAAACTCATAGCAAAGTCCATTGTTACCTCTTCCCATTTCCACTCTGAAATAGGTAATGACTGCAGAAGACCTCCCGGTCGCTGATGCTCTGCCTTCATTAGCTGACATGCCTCACACTTCTAAACAAACTCTATTATGTCCTTCTTCAATCCAGGCCACCAAAACATACCCTTCAGATCTCCGTACATATTGTTATTTCCTGGATATGAATAGTATAGCCTGAATAATGAGCCTCATATAGAATCTTCTATCTCAGATCTCTAAAAATGGGAATCCAAAGTTTATCCTTATAGAAAATAACACTAGAATCAAAATTTGTAGTTTAGATTTCTTACAAGATTTGATATAATCAATCAACTTCGGATATTCTGCATCTGATTTTTGAGCTTCTTGAATCTTTTCTTCTAAAGAAGGTTGAATGATCATTAAAGTCACTATATCATAATCCCAATCAGTATAAGAAATCATCTCCAACTATAATCTCTTTATATCTCGATCAAATACTTATCAGAAGTGAGTTGCATGCATGATAATCCTAAAGACTTCCTGCTCAGAATGTCTGCTACCACATTAGCCTTACCAGGTTGATATTGAATAATCAGATCATAGTCCTTGATTAACTCAAGATACATCCTTTGCCTAAAATTCAGATCCTTCTGAGTGAATATGTACTTCAGACTTTGACGATTTGTGAAAATTTCACACCTGACACCATACAAATAATGACGTCAAATCTTTAAAGCAAATACAATAGCAGCCAACTCTAGATCATGCATCGGATAGTTCCTTTCTTGTGGATTTAACTGTCTTAAAGCATAAGCCACCACTCGGTCATGCTGCATCAAACACACCCCAAACCTCTTAGTGAAGCATCACTGAATACTTGAAATCCTTCTGTACTAGAGGGAAGAGTCAAAATTGGAGCAGAAGTCAAACGATATTTCAATCTCTAAAAACTAGTCTCATACTCTGGTGTCCAAATAAAAACTACTGACTTCTGAGTCAGTCTCGTCAGAGGTGCTGAAATTTGAGAAAATTCCTTCAGAAATTTCCTGTAATATTTAGCCATACCTAAGAAACTGTGTATCTCAAATATAGTAGTAGGCCTCGGCCAATTAGTGACTGCATGAGCTTTCTGAGGATCAACAGAGATATACTCACCACATGTCCCAAAAAAGAAATATTCCTCAGCCAGAACTCACATTTGGAAAATTTTGCAAATAACTGGTGTTGCCTCAAAGTTTTTAATACACTTCTCAGATGTTTGGCATGATCTTCCTCAGAAGCAAAATATTCCAAAATGTCATCTATAAAAATAATTTCAAACTGTTGGTGGAATTTTGAAAACATGGTTTTTTTGAAAAATATTAGTTTCCTTTCAGAATTTTAAAATTAATATTAGATTCTAATTCTAAAGTCAAACCATCATATTGAAAGAGTGTATATCACCTTGAAAGGTAAAAATACAATTTTCTAACGGTGTTCAGGCTTAGAATTGTGTAAATTCATCTTGAATATCGTAACTAGATTTTAAAGAGAACTACGCATGGCCCCGAAGGACCAAGATTAAGTTCGATTTAATATCCAGCTACAATATTCAAGAAGTGTGATCGTCGTGTTCTCATCCGAAGCCTTATCGAAGAAGGATGTATCTCCCCAAAGGAAGATAACACTATTCAACAATAATCCTTCGAATGCGACAACAACAATCATCTTTTAATTTTATATCCAAAGAAAGCCAATAAATTTTTTAGAAAATCAATTTTGAAATCAGGTGAATGTGTGGTTCCAAATCTCCTACGAGCGCAAGCCCTCGTAGTTAATTATATCGTAGAGAGACAGAGTCCCCTACGAAAACTCTCGATTAAAATAGTGACAAAATTTTGTTAGATCTTCTAAGAGTGATACCAAAAAGAGGTGAATTTTGGAAACATAAAAGAGAATGGATCAAAGTTGAGCAGTTATTAACAAAATCAAATGAAGAAGAGTAGGGGACACTTTGAGATTCCAGAACCATCCGGAAGTGTCCCAACTTAATCTAAGTGTTGGGCTTTATGTTTTAAGATCAAAATGAAGCTTTAATTAGAGTTGAGCATTTTATTAGAAATTTGGGATTATATTCCCGAAATTTGGGGTCTTATAATCAAAAATCTGCCCCGGATCCTAAGTCTAATTTGGACATTGGACCACAGTCGTCCGAACCTAACTAATATAGTGCAATGCCTGGACTTACCCCGGCCTGGATTGGGGAGCCAGCTAACCACCTAATCGATTTAAAAGAGATGAGTCCGGTCTTTTATGAAAGAGTGGTAGGGACGTTGTATTTAAAGTTTTGGAGAGTTGGGTCCGACATCTAGAGATTTTTCCTAATTGACCCCTTTGACTTATGTTGGATGCTGAAATACTAAAACTAATGCAATTAAAATTTTGACTCTTTTAATTTGTATCTAATGCAATGCATGCTGGTCGACAAATTCCAAATCAAATATGCTTGAAATTTTAAAAATAGGCTTATAAAATAATTTTTTAGAAGACTGGACTTCCCCAGGTCTGGCACCTCGTCCTCATAGGTCAGACTATCTGGACTCTACCCGCAGGCGGGAAAGGGTCTAAAGCAAGGAAAGAGTAATGCAGAAATATGCATGCGACCCCGGGGTCGATCCCCGGCTAATTTCGTAGATTCGTTATCTTTTTATGTTATTTAGACTCACAAAAATTTTAGACATTTAAGATTTTGAGTAGAAAACTTTCACACCCTCACGAGTCTCACGTATCCAGGCGAAAATAAAAGCGGCACACAATCGCCAAAAAACTAAGAAAAGCATGTAATCCTAAAGGCAATCAATTCAACACATCAAATATAAATAAATTAATAAATAAATGTCCATAGGCAAAATTGTCTTGCTTATTACAAACTAGGGTCTTACAGAAAGTAAAGTGGCCGGGCACCACTGACAACAACCCGGATTCTAGACCTAATAATGACGCAAGTTGTTTTGAGTGGGATACTCTCAGTCTTTAAGTCTTCAGTCTTGCTCTCCTTTGGGCTCCTTTTCTTCAAGCTCCTTAGATTCTTCGTAGTAGGCTACCCAAATGGATAAGAGGGTACTTCCTATAAGGGGAAGGCCACTCTTTCCTCTTTGGGTAGGGAAGAAGTGTGGTCCAAATTTGGATCTCCAAATAGAAAAGGAGTACTCCCCAAAGGGGCATCCTTTTCTCTTCAGAGTCCAAGCTTTGGACCTATATATCCCAACTCAAAACTAACTTTCACAACACTTAATAATTACATAAATTACATTTATTTAAAAATAAAATCTAGACTCACCTGCAGGGTTATCCTAAGCAGTTAATAAATAAGAAGCAGTTATTCCCAAGCGGTTATATATGTGCAGAAAAGAAAGTAAACACACTGGCCACGCTCTTTTCATTTGGGGGCTTTAGCAGCTGAAGCACCTGTGCAAGCATTTATAACAATTGATATTTTTTTATTGATTTAGCCCCCTTTTTATTACCCTGCATGAGCGTGGCCACCTGCAGAAAACTGTGTGAACATTCAGATCGTACCTAACCTAAGGGTAATCTGATCGCCAAACACATCAATCCATCCATAGAGTGCAGAAAAGTAAGCAAACACAGCAAAGCAATTTCATCCACAACATGCAGTGAAAACCACGAAAAATCCGGCACACAGCAGTAAAGTAAACACCGACCTAACCTAGATCTAGAGTTGGTTGTCCTAACACATCATCTAAAGTGTGTGTAAAAGGTCGTGTGGCTGGGGTAGATCCTAAAGTGGGTGGTTAGTTAGAGTTATCTAGAAAAGTTCTGAATTTGTTAAGGCTCAAAAAAGGATTTAGATTAAAATTCAAGTATTAGTAGATTAACAATTTTAATTAAACATATTTTAAAAGTTGATTGATTACTACCTTTGTTTCACACCGAGGCCGTGAAGTTTATTTCACCTTTTTTGGAGCTAAGCTAATAGCCTCGTAGGCCTGGGTTACCTAGTAGTAATCGGGGTTGATTAAGTTATTTAAATTTGTTGGAATTAAAAAAGTGGATTAATATAAAAAGGAGTTAGTTACTGATTTTAATGGGTTGGTTGAGGATTTTATTACCCTATTAAGAAAATTCTGGAATTTGGAAGAGTTAATGAGTTTTGGAGGTTATCCGGATATGCTAACTAAGGGGTCAAAATTTGACTTTTAGAAAAAAAGTTAATATTAAGGGTTTCAGATTTTTAACAAATACTAGACCTAATTATGAGTTGTTAGACATGTGGTACATTCAATTTGGAGTTTTCTATGAAAAGTTATGATTTTTGGAAGTTTTGACCCGGTTTTGACCTAAAGTTGACCAAAATGTTGACTTTTTGATTTTGACCAGATTTTGGGGGTTTGACATTTTTGGAAAATACTAGATTTTAATTAGAGTCATTAGCCACTGAGTTTGACTGATTTGGAATTTTCTATAATTAGTTATGAATTTTCAAAGTTTTCTTAATTATTTGAATTTTAAAATTCCTTAATTAAGTAGGTTTTGATTATTTTGACCCAAACTCATTCCAAACTGCATGTAATCATTCCCAAAGGTCAGGTATGACCCATGGGAATGTTTCCAATAATTTGGAAATTATTTAGGATTTTTTAATAATTTTTAATTAATTAAATTAATTAATTATTATTTTTCATTAGAAAATCAATTAAAGTTAAATTGAAGGTCTAGTTAAAGAGATTTTATTTTGTTTAGGTAGATAATTATGTTATGGACAATTTAAGGTATTATTTGTAATTTTTGGATTAAAATTTGTTTTATTATAATTTTCTAAATTTTCCAAGTCCTTAAATGGGCTGAATTTTGAGAATGATAATTTTCTAACCTAATGAGCTCCAAACTCAGTAAAATTTAAACCTATGGTTTAAAATGTCACTAAGTTTAATGTGTTTGAGTTTAATCTCTATTGGGTGTGTGTATAGTTCCCTAGAAATTTTCTAAGTTTTCTAGACATTTCCTTAATTATTTTCCTTAAGTGTCCCTAATGTTCAAATGGGCATGAAGTTTGGTGTGTCTAACCCTGGTACACATACATGCATATCACAGAAATTTCACATAAAACTACTAAGTATCTAGAGAGTTATAAATTTTCAAAGTTTAGGGTCCAAAATGGACCTTTTACCTTGAAAATTCACATCACAGAAAATTAAAAAGCATCTGATCCTAGAAAAATCACATAATATGCCTAAGATGCTCAAGAACATTCCACCAAAAGTTGGGATTAATTTGATCCCTGGATTGTAAGAAAATTAGGAAAATCTAAATTTAAATAAAATTAATTTTCTTATAATCCAGAAATCAAAATAAATTAAAATTACTTTTATTAAATACTACATGAAAATATCTTTCCAACGAGCCTAAGAACATCAAATTTGGTGGAAAATTCAATTTTCTATGAATTTTAGAAGATCTCGACATTTTTTTGAGTTATTTTTGACCAAATCTGGTCAAATCGGCCATTGCATAGATGGACGATCAGGATTTCGCCACGTCACGCACCTGGACTTTGGGATGACCCGCGTTTAACCCTTGAAGGAGGATTCACGCGGTATGCCCAGATCTGGGCCGTCCGTCTTTGATCAGATGGTCCAGATCTGCCGCAGTTCATTTTGAATAGAAAACTTTAAATGTCCATATCTCCCAAAATACTCAACGAAATTTAACGAAATTTGAAACGTAGCTTTAGGGCAATATAATCTTCCAACACCTGAAGTTTAGAGGCTTCATGTGTTGTAGATTTGCTACAGTTTCAAGTCAACGATGTACTTAGGCTCGTTGGAAAGCTCTTGATATCCTCTACAACTTTGCTGAAGGACCCAAGAATGTTTAACGGCTAGATCAAAAACTGCTATAGGAATCTCGTTTTCTCTCTCTTTCTCTCTCTCTCTTTAGTTTTAGCTCTCAATACTTCAAAAAAACTTGAGAAAAGCTTGGGTCAACTTCTCTTATAGATGGAGAGGATAAATCTTCAGTTGGATAGATTTTTGAGCTGATGGAATTAGAAATTTTGGAAGATAGTGAATGATGCCAAATCTTTGAGTTGAGTCAATCATCATTGCTACCCCCTAATGATAGCCTAGGCTTAATGAGAGAGAGAGGGAAGTGTTATGGTATTGCCAAGTGTTTCATTCAGCCATAAAAATGCATGGATAAGTTTGAATTAGAGAGGCTTAAGCTTAGAATGGGTTTTGACCATTTTTTAACCCTCCTAATGCCTTAGTTTGACTATTTGACTAGTCAAATTAGTCAATGGAATGATGTGGCATGGGGGAAGATTTGATGAATTGATTTTATTAAATTAAATATGGTTTGAGATTAAGGATTCAAGAATTAAATGCATATTTATGTATGGAAAGAGGTTTTGACAAAGTTTAACTTAGTGACTTAATCAAGCTAAGTAACGTTTAAGCCAAAATAAAAAGTTGGAATATTTAAACCATGATTGGGATATCTTTTGATATGGATTTGAGAGTTCAATTGATTTGATTTAATCATATGAGTTGATTTGACCCATTTAACCCTTCAAGGATTATTTGGTCAACTTAGGTTGACTTGGTCAACCAAGTTGATCTAAGGTTGGAATTGAGTCAAAATGATTACAAAAATCATTTGAAAGCATTAGAGATAAATCTTAAAAGTTGGTGGTCACACCACATTAAGTTTAGGCCAAGCCAAAAGTCCAAAAAAATCCCCTTAAAGGACATTTTGGTCATTTTGGCCTCGAGTCAATTCTCGATCGAGTTGAGTCTGAAAAGATGCAGATTATTGTTCAACAGATCAATATCAAGGTATTAGAGGTGATCAAAGGATTTGGAGAGGGCTCAAAGGTCAAATTCCACTAGGTGGAAGGTCCAGTGGCATTGGCTGTAAATATTTAAAGGTTTTGTAGCCTTTGGGTCTAGATTAAATTTTTGAGGTTAGAGTCCTCCAAATGAGCTCAAATTTGGAGGGTTGACACTAGAGACATGTGACTTCAATATGAAATTGGTAGACCCTAAATCGGATGCCAGTTGACAGGATTTCAAGGTGATGGAAAAATCACCTAGAAGGGGCTTTAGGACCTTAGTCTTTAGCCTAAGGATTCTGGGTTTTGATTGAATTTAAGATTTGGATTGGGCCTAAGGGCTAGGAGCTTGGAAGATCCTAGGATCTAGGACTCAGAAAGGAATCAAGAGTGACCTCATACAAAAATGAGGTCAACAAATGGACCCCCAATGTGTGTAGTAGAAGGAACTTCTGCTGCACACATTGGCGTTGACCGAATGGAATTTTTAAAAGAATCTTGAGAGTGTAAAGAAGGGCATCACCCAACCGTATGTCTATATGATGCTGATAGAAGGCTTACACCTGATAGATAAATTAACTGGGAATCCAAGGTAGGCATCACCTAACCTTAGGTCTACAGGATGCTGATAGAAGACTTACTCCAAATAGACAAATTAACTGGAAAACCAAGGTAGGGAATACCTAGCCTTGGGTCTAAGGAAGGGCATCACCCAACCTTAGGTCCATAGGATGCTGATAAAAGACTTACTCCAAATGGACAAATTAACTGGGAAACCAAGGTAGGGAATACCTAGCCTTGGGTCTAAGGAAGGGCATCACCCAACCTTATGTCCATAGGATGCTGATAGAAGACTTACTCCAAATGGACAAATTAACTGGGATGATCATGTGGGGAGGAAACTTGCTCCACACAGCGGATCGAAACTGGCAAACTATGGTGGTGCCACGAAGGCCGTACTCCACCACTAGCGAGTGTGAATTAGGATGGTGCCACGAAGGGCATACTCCACCACTAATCCCCAAGTCAAATGCCAGGGTGGTGCCACAGAGGGCGTACTCCACCACTAGCGAGTGTGAATTAGGATGGTGCCACGAAGGGCATACTCCACCACTAATCCCTAAGTCAAATGCCAGGGTGGTGCCACAGAGGGCGTACTCCACCACTAGCGAGTGTGAATTAGGATGGTGCCACGAAGGGCGTACTCCACCACTAATCCCCAAGTCAAATACCAGGGTGGTGCCATAGAGGGCGTACTCCACCACTAGCGAATGGTCATGTGGGGAGAAAACTTGCTCCACACAGAGGACCAAAACTGGCAAACTAGGGTGGTGCCACGAAGGGCGTACTCCACCACTAGCGAGTGTGAATTAGGATGGTGCCACGAAGGGCGTACTCCACCACTAATTCCCATGTCAAATGCCAGGGTGGTGCCACGGAGGGCGTACTCCACCACTAGCGGGCGAGAATCAGGATGGTGCCACGAAGGGCGTACTCCACCACGGATCCACAGGTAAACGCCAGGGTGGTGCCACGGAGGGCGTACTCCACCACTAGCAGGTCTAATCCCAAGGGAAGGAATGACCTAACCTTAAGGAAAAGAGAATCAGAAACAATGATTGATGATTTTGAATTTGATTTGATTTCTATGAATTTGAAAGGGTGAATTTGATGTTTAATTTGATCTTCATTAGGCATGATATTTCTTAAAGAACCGCCCAAATGAAAGGAAGCATCTGGTGGTATCTTCAAAATTAATCCATTGCCATGAACCTTCCTTATAGATCATCTCTAAGGTGGACGATCCAGTCAACATTGATTCAAAGCTTACATTGATCTTATGGTGGACTAAAATTGGTCTCCAAAGGACTATAGCCAAGTCTCCTACTTGGAAAGTCCTGAGGTGACACAATTTATGACGAGCTTGAATCATATGTGACTTATGTAATTTCAAATTTTATTGAGTTCAAAACAATTTTCTTCAAGGCCTTCAAGATCCTCCAATTAGAGTCAGGCACTCTACTTAGTTGTGACTCAATTTTGAAAGTCAATTTCGAGCGATGTAAAACACACCTCTATTTGAGAATAACCTTGGACCCAGCATAGAGTGTTATTTCACAGAGTGGATCTTAGAAGAAATGATGCATATATTTAAGGACTCACATATATCTTTCAAGAATGGGATTTGAATTCTTATCAAGAATAGAAGATTCATTCTTTTTTATTGAAAATTTTCTCTTAATCATTTGGACCCTGTCAGAACGACAAGTGGGAACAAATTCAAAAGTATAGTGAGAAGTTGAGTGACTCCAACTGACCCGAAAAGAGCCAAGGGTTTGGATTTTGTTGACTCAGATCAAGTTTCCTGGAAACTGAACTAGGTTCTCCCTTATATAAATTTTGAACAAAAATCAATTTCAAAAGGGTTTAAGTTGGATCGAGAAATTTAATTTTTTCAATTTTCTTGCATAGAATTTTCTATCTCATAAACTGTCTATGTAGGATAATAAATCTATATTCAAGATTTTTCAAAGTCAAGCTATTAAATATGATCGGGATCTTTGAGATTTAAGGATTTAAAAAGAATGAAGCCTTTTTCACATTTTTTATGACGTGCTTTGCACACCTTTTTATTTCTTTGGCGCACTTTGCGCTTTTTTTTTTTTTTTGAATTTTTTTAATGCACTTTGTGCATCCTTTGAATTTTCTTCTCTTTTTTTTTAATAAGAGGCTTCACTTTCCTTAAAACCTTAACATGATTGCTCTTTTTATTTTAATCCAGGATTATATCGCAAGTATAAGAGAAGAAAACTCATTCTCTTATCCAAGAAAGAATAATCCTCAAATTGGACCCAATCTTTTGATAAGAATATCAGCTTGACCTGGAAAATCTTTGAATAAATTTAAATCATGCAAGAGGTGCTTACAAGATAGAAAATTGTGAGAAGATGGAGAAAATTTTTATTTCAAAAACCAACTTAAGTTTGATACAAATTTCAATTCAAAAATCAAATCGACCCACAGAAGCGGTGGTAGTGAAAGGCCCTTTAAAGATCCAGTGGAGTCAACCATAACTCTCTCCTATTTTTGATTTAAAGTAGAGGTCAATTTTTATTAAAAAGATGGATAAACTATCTTAAAAATTCTGACCCAGCACACTTGAGAAATAATATGATTTCCTTCAAAATAGCAAGTCTAGGTGGTAATACACAATCAATGTAATTTATATTTCCATAATCTCTTAAGAGGAAGAGATTGTTGTGGGGTCTGCACTATCCCTAAATCATGTCAATCTAAGGATCTATCACGATAGGACCCATATAGAAGTTAAATTCAAATGGTGTCACTATCTGATAAGATCTCAGATCCATTATTTTTCCCCTCCCTAATTACTAGTGATCTAGCAATTATGAGAGTGGCACCCTGAGCGATTTCTACACCTCATCTATAGATGATATAGTAGGGCACATATAGTAACGTGACCTAACATCATCCAGTAGAGTGGATGGGTCATAACCCTCAATTGGGGGCATATAGTCTATTACTGTTGATTGCTCAATTTAGATTTGGTAGATCTTTTATGTGCAATAGTCAAAAGGGCAAAGTGGATATCATGCTATCATTCTCCCAACCTCCCTTCCTGGAGTAGGAGGAAGTGGGTGAAAGTGGCTTCCACCAAAGAGGGGGTATGTGAGAGGAGCAATGAACTCTCCATTAATCTCAAATTTGACTTACTCTTAAGGTTTCTGATTCAGCAATCTTTCTAGCCTTTTGAGTACATTTAATTTCCTTGAATTAAGGAAAGGTGATTTAAATCAATTGATTTTGAAATGGAATTGGATTCTTGAAATCAATTGATTTTCTTCAAATTTTGGAACTCAAAAAATTGAGTTTTCACTCAATATGAAGGTTCAAAAAATTGATAATAAAATCTCAAGAGTTGTGCTTGACTCTCTCATTCCACCAACTAATTATGGATGAAATGTCAAAGCTTAGATTTGGTTGAGAAAATTTGAACTTAATATTGAAATTAAATGGATTTTCTTTAATTTTTGAAACTCAACATGTTAATTTTTTTTTGAACATGCAAGTTTACAAAATTGACGTGAAAAATTGCTAGGATTGGGCTTGACTCTATCATTCCATTAATCGACTTGGGGTGAAATGTCAAAGCCTACATTTGATTGAGAAGATTTGAATTTTAGAATTGAAAATAACAGATCTTCTTCAAATTATGAAACTCAACATATTGAATTTCATTCGAATATGCAGGTTTACAAAATTGACATGAAGACCTTAAGGTATGGATTGACCCTTTCGCTCCACCAATTAACTTAGGGGCAAAAATGTCAAAGCCTGAAGTTGTTAAAGGGAGAGTTGAATTTTTATTTGGAGACTGAAGGGTATTCCGTAGAATGTGAAACTTAGCATACTCGAGATTTAATCAGATATGCAAGCTTGCAACATTTATGAAGATCTTAAAGAATTTGACTTGACCCTTTTGCTCTACCGATTAAATTGGAGGCAAAATGTCAAAGCCCGGGTTAGATTTTAGAGGTTTCCTCACTCACCTCTCTATTTTATAGGTCTTTTATTTTAGATGTTGGCCAACTCACCCAAAAAAGAAATGAGTAGAGGGACCAACGGAAGAAAGGTAGTTAAGACTACCGATGAAACAAAAATTCGTCACTATTAGAGATGGAGAGAGAGATTTGTCCCACCGGGCGTGCCATTTTTTGTTGGTGGAATTTTGAAAACAGGGTTTTTTTGAAAAATATTAGTTTCCTTTGAGAATTTTAAAATTAATATTAGATTCTAATTCTAAAGTCAAACCATCCTATTGAAAGAGTGTATATCACCTTGAAAGGTAAAAATACAATTTTCTAACGGTGTTCAGGCTTAGAATTGTGTAAATTCATCTTGAATATCGTAACTAGATTTTAAAGAGAACTACGCATGGCCCCGAAGGACCAAGATTAAGTTCGATTTAATATCCAGCTACAATATTCAAGAAGTGTGATCATTGTGTTCTCATCTGAAGCCTTATCGAAGAAGGATGTATCTCCCCAAAGGAAGATAACACTATTCAACAATAATCCTTCGAATGCGACAACAACAATCATCTTTTAATTTAATCCAAAGAAAGCCAATAAATTTTTTAGAAAATCAATTTTGAAATCAGGTGAATGTGTGGTTCCAAATCTCCTACGAGTGCAAGCCCTCGTAGTTAATTATATCGTAGAGAGACAGAGTCCCCTATGAAAACTCTCGATTAAAATAATGACAAAATTTTGTTAGATCTTCTAAGAGTGATACCAAAAAGAGGTGAATTTTGGAAACATAAAAGAGAATGGATCAAAGTTGAGCAGTTATTAACAAAATCAAATGAAGAAGAGTAGGAGACACTTTGAGATTCCAAAACCATCCGGAAGTGTCCCAACTTAATCTAAGTGTTGGGCTTTATGTTTTAAGATCAAAATGAAGCTTTAATTAGAGTTGAGCATTTTATTAGAAATTTGGGATTATATTCCCGAAATTTGGGGTCTTATAATAAAAAATCTGCCCCGGATCCTAAGTCTAATTTGGACACTGGACCACAGTCGTCCGAACCTAACTAATATAGTGCAATGCCTGGACTTACCCCGGCCTGGATTGGGGATCCAGCTAACCACCTAATCGATTTAAAAGAGATGAGTCCGGTCTTTTATGAAAAAGTGGTAGGGACGTTGTATTTAAAGTTTTGGAGAGTTGGGTCCGACATCTAGAGATTTTTCCTAATTGGCCCCTTTGACTTATGTTGGGTGCTGAAATGCTAAAACTGATGCAATTAAAATGTTGACTCTTTTAATTTGTATCTAATGCAATGCATGCTGGTCGACAACTTCCAAATCAAATATGCTTGAAATTTTAAAATCAGGCTTATAAAATAATTTTTTAGAAGACTGGACTTCCCTAGGTCCGGCACCTCGTCCTCATAGGTCAGACTATCCGGACTCTACCCGCAGGCGGGGAAGGGTCTAAAGCAAGGAAAGAATAATGCAGAAATATGCATGCGACCCCGGGGTCGATCCCCGGCTAATTCCCTAGATTCGTTATCTTTTTATGTTATTTAGACTCACACAAATTTTAGACATTTAAGATTTTGAGTAGAAAACTTTTACACCCTCACGAGTCTCACGTATCCAGGCGAAAATAAAAGCGGCACACAATCGTCAAAAAACTAAGAAAAGCATTTAAGCCTAAAGGCAATCAATTCAACACATCAAATATAAATAAATTAATAAATAAATATTCATAGGCAAAATTGTCTTGCTTATTACAAACCAGGGTCTTACATAAAGTAAAGTGGCCGGGCATCACTAACAACAACCCGGATTCTAGACCTAATAATGACGCAAGTTGTTTTGAGTGGGATACTCTCAGTCTTTAAGTCTTCAGTCTTGCTCTCCTTTGGGCTCCTTTTCTTCAAGCTCCTTAGATTCTTCGTAGTAGGCTACCCAAATGGATAAGAGGGTACTTCCTATAAGGGGAAGGCCACTTTTTCCTCTTTGGGTAGGGAAGAAGTGTGGTCCAAATTTGGATCTCCAAATAGAAAAGGAGTACTCCCCAAAGGGGCATCCTTTTCTCTTCAGAGTCCAAGCTTTGGACCTATATATCCCAACTCAAAACTAACTTTCACATCACTTAATAATTACATAAATTACATTTATTTAAAAATAAAATCTAGACTCACCTGCAGGGTTATCCTAAGCAGTTAATAAATAAGAAGCAGTTATTCCCAAGCAGTTATATGTGCAGAAAAGAAAGTAAACACACTGGCCACGCTCTTTTCATTTGGGGGCTTTAGCAGCTGAAGCACCTGTGCAATTATTTATAACAATTGATATTTTTTTATTGATTTAGCCCCCTTTTTATTACCCTGCATGAGCGTGGCCACCTGCAGAAAACTGTGTGAACATGCAGATCGTACCTAACCTAAGGGTAATCTGATCGCCAAACACATCAATCCATCCATAGAGTGCAGAAAAGTAAGCAGACACAGCAAAGCAATTTCATCCACAACATGCAGTGAAAACCACGAAAAATCCGGCACACAGCAGTAAAATAAACACCGACCTAACCTAGATCTAGAGTTGGTTGTCCTTGCACATCATCTAAAGTGTGTGTAAAAGGTCGTGTGGCTGGGGTAGATCCTAAAGTGGGTGGTTAGTTAGAGTTATCTAGAAAAGTTCTGAATTTGTTAAGGCTCAAAAAAAGATTTAGATTAAAATTTAAGTATTAGTAGATTAAGAATTTTAATTAAACATATTTTAAAAGTTGATTGATTACTACCTTTGTTTCACACCGAGGCCGTGAAGTTTATTTCACCTTCCTTGGGGCTAAGCTAATAGCCTCGTAGGCCTGGGTTACCTAGTAGCAATCGAGGTTGATTAAGTTATTTAAATTGGTTGGAATTAAAAAAGTGGATTAATATAAAAAGGAGTTAGTTACTGATTTTAATGGGTTGGTTGAGGATTTTATTACCCTATTAAGAAAATTTTGGAATTTGGAAGAGTTAATGAGTTTTGGAGGTTATCCGGATATGCTAACTAAGGGGTCAAAATTTGACTTTTAGAAAAAAAGTTAATATTAAGGGTTTCAGATTTTTAACAAATACTAGACCTAATTACGAGTTGTTAGACAGGTGGTACATTCAATTTGGAGTTTTTTATGAAAAGTTATGATTTTTGGAAGTTTTGACCTGGTTTTGACCTAGAGTTGACCAAAATGTTGACTTTTTTATTTTGACCAGATTTTGGGGGTTTGTGATTTTTGGAAAATACTAGATTTTAATTAGAGTCATTAGCCACTGAGTTTGACTGATTTGGAATTTTCTATAATTAGTTATGAATTTTCAAAGTTTTCTTAATTATTTGAATTTTAAAATTCCTTAATTAAGAAGGTTTTGATTATTTTGACCCAAACTCATTCCAAACTGCATGTAATCATTCCCAAAGGTCAGGTATGACCCATGGGAATGTTTCCAATAATTTGGAAATTATTTGGGATTTTTTAATAATTTTTAATTAATTAAATTAATTAATTATTATTTTTCATTAGAAAATCAATTAAAGTTAAATTGAAGGTCTAGTCAAAGAGATTTTATTTTGTTTAGGTAGATAATTATGTTATGGACAATTTAAGGTATTATTTGTAATTTTTGGATTAAAATTTGATTTATTATAATTTTCTAAATTTTCCAAGTCCTTAAATGGGCTGAATTTTGAGAATGATAATTTTCTAACCTAATGAGCTCCAAACTCAGTAAAATTTAAACCTATGGTTTAAAATGTCACTAAGTTTAATGTGTTTGAGTTTAACCCATATTGGGTGTGTGTATAGTTCCCTAGAAATTTTCTAAGTTTTCTAGACATTTCCTTAATTATTTTCCTTAAGTGTCCCTACTGTTCAAATGGGCATGAAGTTTGGTGTGTCTAACCCTAGTACACATACATGCATATCACAGAAATTTCACATAAAACTACAAAGTATCTAGAGAGTTATAAATTTTCAAAGTTTAGGGTCCAAAATGGACCTTTTACCTTGAAAATTCACATCACAGAAAATTAAAGAGCATCTAATCCTAGAAAAATCACATAATATGCCTAAGATGCTCAAGAACATTCCACCAAAAGTTGCGATTAATTTGATCCCTGGATTGTAAGAAAATTAGGAAAATCTAAATTTAAATAAAATTAATTTTTTTATAATCCAGAAATCAAAATAAATTAAAATTACTTTTATTAAATACTACATGAAAATATCTTTCCAACGAGCCCAAGAACATCAAATTTGGTGGAAAATTCAATTTTCTATGAATTTTAGAAGATCTCGACATTTTTTTGAGTTATTTTTGACCAAATCTGGTCAAATCGGCCATTGCATAGATGGACGATCAGGATTTCGCCACGTCACGCACCTGGACTTTGGGATGACCCGCGTTCAACCCTTGAAGGAGGATTCACGCGGTATGCCCAGATTTGGGCCGTCCGTCTTTGATCGGATGGTCCAGATCTACCGCAGTTCATTTTGAATAGAAAACTTTAAATGTCCATATCTCCCAAAATACTCAACGAAATTTAACGAAATTTGAAACGTAGCTTTAGGGCAATATAATCTTCCAACACCTGAAGTTTAGAGGCTTCATGTGTTGTAGATTTGCTACAGTTTCAAGTCAAAGTTTTAGAGAAAAGTTGCGATATCTTACAATCATGTGGACGGATTTTGATGTACTTAGGCTCGTTGGAAAGCTCTTGATATCCTCTACAACTTTGCTGAAGGACCCAAGAACGTTTAACGGCTAGATCAAAAACTGCTATAGGAATCTCGTTTTCTCTCTCTCTCTTTTTAGTTTTAGCTCTCAATACTTCAAAAAAACTTGAGAAAAGCTTGGGTCAACTTCTCTTATAGATAAAGAGGATAAATCTTCAGTTGGATAGATTTTTGAGCTGATGGAATTAGAAATTTTGGAAGATAGTGAATGATGCCAAGTCTTTGAGTTGAGTCAATCATCATTGCTACCCCGTAATGATAGCCTAGGCTTAATGAGAGAGAGAGAGGGAAGTGTTATGGTATTGCCAAGTGTTTCATTCAGCCATAAAAATGCATGGATAAGTTTGAATTAGAGAGGCTTAAGCTTAAAATGGGTTTTGACCATTTTTTAACCCTCCTAATGCCTTAGTTTGACTATTTGACTAGTCAAATTAGTCAATGGAATGATGTGGCATGGGGGAAGATTTGATGAATTGATTTTATTAAATTAAATATGGTTTGAGATTAAGGATTCAAGAATTGAATGCATATTTATGTATGGAAAGAGGTTTTGATAAAGTTTAACTTAGTGACTTAATCAAGCTAAGTAACGTTTAAGCCAAAATAAAAAGTTGGAAATATTTAAACCATGATTGGGATATCTTTTGATATGGATTTGAGAGTTCAATTGATTTGATTTAATCATATGAGTTGATTTGACCCATTTAACCCTTCAAGGATTATTTGGTCAACTTAGGTTGACTTGGTCAACCAAGTTGATCTAAGGTTGGAATTGAGTCAAAATGATTTCAAAAATCATTTGAAAGCATTAGAGATAAATCTTAAAAGTTGGTGGTCACACCACATTAAGTTTAGGCCAAGCCAAAAGTCCAAAAAAATCCCCTTAAAGAACATTTTGGTCATTTTGGCCTCGAGTCAATTCTCGATCGAGTTGAGTCTGAAAAGATACAGATTATTGTTCAACAGATCAATATCAAGGTATTAGAGGTGATCAAAGGATTTGGAGAGGGCTCAAAGGTCAAATTCCACTAGGTGGAAGGTCCAGTGGCATTGGCTGTAAATATTTAAAAGTTTTGTAGCCTTTGGGTATGGATTAAGTTTTTGAGGTTAGAGTCCTACAAATGAGCTCAAATTTGGAGGGTTGACACTAGAGACATGTGACTTCAATATGAAATTGGTAGACCCTGAATCGGATGCCAGTTGACAGGATTTCAAGGTGATGGAAAAATCACCTAGAAGGGGCTTTAGGACCTAAGTCTTTAGCCTAAGGATTCTGGGTTTGGATTGAATTTAAGATTTGGATTGGGCCTAAGGGCTAGGAGCTTGGAAGATCCTAGGATCTAGGACTCAGAAAGGAATCAAGAGTGACCTCATACAAAAATGAGGTCAACACAAACTGATCCAAATAATCTTTAAATAATCTATTCATCAGGTCCATAAAGACAGCAGGTGCATTAGTCACCTCAAATGTCATGTCCAAAAACTCATAGTGTCTGTATCGAGTGCTAAAAGCTGACTTCATCACATTGACTTCTCTCACCTTCACCTAATAGTAATCTGATTGCAAATCAACATTTGAAAATACAGAAGATCCAGCAAACTGATCAAATAAATCATCAATACGTGGTAGTGAATACTTATTCTTGATAGTGATTTTGTTCAACTCTCTGTAATCAACATGCATATACATCGTACCATCCTTTTTTTCATAAATAGAACTTGTGCTCCCTAGGAAGAAACACTAGGACAAATAAATCCCCTATCAACTAACTCCTGAAGCTGAACTTTCAACTCTTGAAGCTCCTTTGGTGCCATCCTATATGGAGCTTTATATATCAAGAATATACCCAAAAATATGTCTATATAGAACTTTGTCTTTATCCAGAGGTAAATTGACTAACTCATCAGGAAATACATCTAAAAAATCTCGTACTACTGAGATATCAGAAAGAGAACCAACATATATACTCCTATACCAAACTAATGTCAAAAATATCATATAACTCTTCTTCCACAATCTATCTTCTTCCAACATAGAGATTAAACATGATAAAATACCTCTAACTCCCTGGAATACATAACTTTCATTGCCCATAAATAACATAACTCGCTTCTTTAAATAATCAATCTGAGCACCATACCTACTCAATCAATTCATACCCAGAATAACATCATATGAGAAAATGGGTAACAAAATCAAACTGGATTTTCACTTTTTATCAAAAATCTCAATCTCACAGATACAAAATCTACTGGCTATCATATTATTTCAAGCTGGCAAAATAACAGAAAGAGAAACAAGCATTGCAACTGAAGCAAAGTGTAATGAATCGAAGAAACGCTCGAAAATAAATGAATGAATAGCTCCAGAATCAAATAAAATACGACATGAACTTTCAAAAATATAAATCATACTTGTCACAACATCTGGAGCATCCCGGGCCTCCTACTGAGTCAAACTGTATACACGTGGCTGAACTGGAGTTGGAGTTACATAACTACTATGCTCTCTCTGACTACTGCCTGATAGTCTCCTTTCCACTAAACCCGAGCTCTACCAAATGATCCTTTAGAAAAAGTACGAAGAGGAACTGCCCTCGGTCCCCCTGCTGGTCTGACAAACTCTCTAATCTGGACTCAGAACATTGATTAAATCCTACTTATGGACACTCTGCTACCCGATGTCCTGTTTGATCACATCTGAAACACTGTCCAATCATCCTATAGCACTGACCAGAATGATGTTGATCATAACTCTAACACACAGGTGCCGCACTAACAGAACCAGAACTGGCTATGTTGCCACTACCAGAGACTACTGCAGATGCTGACTGTCCACATCTCCTAGAAGTGTAAAACTGCTTTTCTTCTTAGAAAAGCCACTACTAGAAGTCTCACCATTGAACCTCTTCCTACTAGTAATCCACCGCTGTTGAGTAGCCATCAGGTCATTGTCTATCAGACGAGCTCTCTCCACAAGCTCAGAGAAATTAAAAATATGAAATGACACAAGAGGTTGTCTCGACTATCCTGAAGTCCTCTCAAGAACCTGTAGTACTTCTCTACATGAGTGATAACTAACTATGGAGCATATCTAGCCAAAGCAGTGAATTCTACCTCGTATTGCATAATTGTTATGCTCCCTTGAATCAACCTCAGAAATGTCTCCTGCATTTGTTGTCGTGCAGAAGGTGGTATAAATTAGGCTCTAAATAAATTAGAGAACTCCTCCCAAGTAATCATAGAGTTCAATCTCTCTTGAAATTTCTCCTTCTGTTGGCCCATCTACAAGCGCTCTGCCTCACCATCCAATAAAAATATTGCTAACGGTACGTTTCTCTTAGGAGGACATTGCATACCATCAAATGTTTTTTCCAACCTCCTCAACCAATCCTCGCTGCTCTAGGCTTAACAGTACCTCAAATCTCGAAGGCTTCATTCTCAGAAACATCTATAGATGTATGTCTAACTCTTCAGATCTAATAACAGGAACCCTGCTCTGTGCCTCACCCATCATCGGGTCTATCAATGTAGCAAACTATGAAATTACATCTGAACCAACTATTGGATCATAACTATAAGCAGGAGTTGCATGACTAGCACTCTGTCTATCGGTCATATTTAAGTCTGGTGGATCCATAATCACACAGAATATGTAACTGAACACATATGCACATAAAACAAAAATAATGAATACTCAAACAGACTTGAAACTATCCCACTAGACTTACAGTTCAATTCTTATAGCTCTGTTTTGAAATTCAATTCCAAAACTATTGTTCTAATACCACAAAATTTTGTCACAACACAACCCGATCAGGACATGTCCTATCGTGTTGAGCTGTGACAGGCAAATCCCAAGATCTGATTTTGAAATTATTTCATATTTTCTGTCAATATTCATTGAACTAAATAACAAACTATAGAGTTACTAAAATATCTGAATACTGAAAAACTCATCCTTTAAGTTTCTTTCATTCATTAAAATAAATATGTGCACTACAATACATGGCTACATGCAAGAGCTACATAACTGAAAATTAAACTAACCTTGATTGTACAAAATAGCAAAATACCCATAACCTCATATCTGATCTTGAATTGCTAGTTCATAATCTCTTTCCCCTTCATAAATCTTGAAAACTAGAAGTAAAATCATAGTGAACTAAAAAAAGCTCAGCTAGCCACACAAATCAATCAAAACTTTCAAATATTTTTTTATCAAATATTTTGTTGAATATTGAAAAACAGTTAATTGTAATTGTAGTTTAAATAAATCACTGAACTGAGAATCATAAAAATAGAATATACAATTAATGCATCGCAGTTATTCTCTGATTTAAATAACAGTATAGAACAAATAATAAATTAAAATTCATATCACAGAGTAGTTCATATCACATTTCCCATACCAAAATAAAATCTCAAATGATTCTGATCCCTTATGACTCGCTTTATATTTGTGCTTATAGCACTAGAACATATCAGATATTACTGTCTCAGACAGGATCTCAAAGGATTATGGCCCATTATAACTCCCAGCAATTCACTAACACAGATAAAATCTCAAAGGATTCTGGCCTCTTATGACTCCCAACAGATATCATTTACTTACAAATGCACATATATCTTCACATTATAACAATTAAAGAGTACTTGAGCATGTATCAAAATTTTGACGTTATGTAATGGTAGACATCAGAAAATTCATGCATTTTAAAAAAAATTACCAAATTATCAGGGATTGTGTAAAATAATATTTTAAGACTTTTATTGTACTACAGTACTATTTTTCAACATCCAGATAAATTTCTATTTAATAAAAACCCCATAAATTTCAAAACCCCCGATGAAATATTTTTAAAAAATATTTAAAATATGTATAATCATAATATCTATAACATATAAAAAGTTAAGTGGTGAAAGTTTTACCGGTGCAAATTTATCCCCGTTTTTTTGCTAATGGATACAAAATTTTGATCGGAATATTCGCTAAAACTTGTACATTTTTTTAAAATTGATATGAACATAATGTGCATTACCTCGAGATGAACAAGTTTTCCAACTGAGCCGACAGACGAAAGCGATCTGAAATCACCCAAAAATCAGATTTCACTTTCTCTCACTTCTCTTTCTCTCTCTTATTCCCTCAAGCCGATTCTCTGTTAGCTCAAAATGATGGTTTAAATGGAATTTAAATACTCATAATGGCTTGAAGTATTTTCTATTTTTAATTATTAAATAATATATAATAATATTGTTATAATTAATTTTCAATACAAAATTCATAGAAATTCGTTTAGGGATTCCAAAAATTACAGAAAAATATTAATAAATTAACTCATTTTTTTAAAAAAATCTGATGAAATCGATTTGCAAAACAGACACCTAGCGAGTTGGAGCTACGGATGAGCGTGAGCGATTAGTTTTGGATTGCTTTCAGTTTTTCAGGTTGGCTCAAACTTGACCCGAAATTGTAAACGGTTCGAAATATAAAACTCTAACTCGACTCGTTTTTCAAATTGGTTGAGCTGGACCTAGAATTATTGGGTCGTGTTCGGATTGGATTTTTGTGTCGTGTTAAATATTGACACCCCTACTCATTGGGCTAGGTATCGAATGAATCGTAATGGGTGCTTGTTTTCTATTGCAATGAGGGCTTGTTGTAATAGGCATTGATTTGATTATAACTGGAGCTCATGATAGGGGAGTTTACAATGGGGGTGAAATGGATCTTGGATTTGAAAATCGTTTGTTTTGATGAAATTTCAAATACATTCTAAATAAATAGTGTAAAAATATTTTCAAAAGTTCTTTTACACAATCATTCAAAATAAATTATGTGAGTGTAAAAATATTTTCAAAGCTCTTTTACACAATCAAACAACTGAAATTTCATGGTCTTAAAATACTTACAAACAAACTACTCCTTAATGTTACAAAGCAAAGTAGGAGAACGAAGCTTAGAGTTATTGTCTTAGATTCGAAGAGGCAGCTTTTTGATGAGGGTGAAGGTTAATAGGTTCAAAGTGATAACGAATATGGGAGCTGGAATTATACAAGGAAATCCATGTAGAAATTTATATAATGAATCTTCTATCTTCAATTTTCATCTGCCTCATACTATATAATTGTTCTGCTCCTCTAAATTAATCTTAGAGAAGTCTCCTACATCTGCTGACTTGTAGAATGTGGTACGAACCCAACTCAGAACACATCAGAAAATTCCTCTCAGCTAATCAAGAAGTTCAGTCTCCTCTGAAACATCTTCTCATGTTAGCCCATCCACCAGCATCCTACCTCTCCATCTAACACAAAAATGACTAACAGTATCTTCCTGTAACGACCCCAAGATCCGTGTAGCGAAAGGATTCATCTGATTGTTCTATTGCCTCTTTTTTTTTCTCTTGTTTTCTTTCTCGGTTTCCTCATCTGTTGTTCATATCAATCCATACATACATATATCCAGAGCCAGAGATAATTACATTACAGAAAAGAAACTGCAGCGGATACTATAATTCACAAATAGTACAACAGTCAAAGTACAGCCAAAAGAAAACACTACACTAGCCGTACAGGCTATAAAAGAAAGCCTACCAAGGCTACAAAAGAAAAAGCTACAGAACTCGGCAGAAAGATCTTCAAGCTGGAGGCCCTGCACCTGAAATCATTAACCACATATAATGAGCTTACAAAGCCCAGCAGGTCACCAAAGCCTACAACTGAAATCAAAGCACGACACTGAAAACAATATGCAGGTTAATCAACTCAAGTCAAATCAATCAGTCGAACATGATCAATGAGTCAATGCAATACAGAGATCAATACGAAACAGAAATCAATAAAATCAATAACCAGTAGAAAATCCATAAAGCTCAAAATCAATGCGTCAATCCATTCTCTACAATCTCTATCATAGCAATCGATAACATCAATTACATCCATACAATCGTCTAGTCGTCTTACTTATTGTATCACATCAGTCAAGTCAATAGAGTGAAATCGTATCAATCAATTCTGCCAGTAAATAGTATCAATCGACTCAAAATCCCAATAAACGATCAAGTCAATATGGCGAAAGATCAATTGAAATCAAATCAATACAAAGACCAATTGAAATCAAATCAATACAATCAGCTTCATAAAGAAATCTATTTTACGATAAATTAAATCCATACGGCAACAATCCATTCAATCAATCAATCGATATTCGGTACGACGAATCAATGTATCAATGTCATATCTATATCAATGTCGATGTCGGTATCTATCAATCGATCAAGTCGATAATATCAATTGGAAATCAATACGATAAATCAATAAATCCGATCAATAATAAATCAATTCAATAAATCCATCAATATCAATAAATCAATCAGAAATCAATAAATCGATGCATATCAGGAAATCCATACAATGCACTATCGTACACATGCAAATCCATACAATGGTCTTACTCGACAAGCACAAACACTAGCTATTATCAATAGTGCTGTTGTGGAATCCATATTGCTGTTGTAGATATCCGTACGTTGGTTCTATCAAGAAGAGTCGTCACTCATCTTTTGCCCGTCGGCCGCCCTTCGGCATATAAAACTCCTTATAACTCCCAATCGTTATATCGATGATCTATGGTCTATGATTTAAAGGAAAACCCGTCGGCCCACCATCCTGTACAGGTCAAGTCTATCTTCAACCAACGTTCAACCAGGTTTCCACTTGTCTTTCAGTAACGATCAATTCAATGCAATAATCGATGCAATAAGCAGTATTAAAGAAATCTTGAACAATCATATCAATAATCATACACATATCAATTCAATCTATCAATTCCGGGAAAATCAGAAATCATACGAAAATCGGGCAGAGTAACGACAGTCTACAGAATTTACACAGAAATCTCCCAAAATTACAATTCACTAAATTAATACAGAACGTGCACAACAACATTATAAGACTATTCTTCTACTGCTCAAACCAATTCAGACATCATAATAAATTGCAGTCAAAATAAAACTCCGCAGAACCAAAACGGACCGGACGAAATTTGCCAGAAAATAATCAAAACGTACAGAATAATCACATCTACAACATACCAAAAGTTATGCGGTGAAAACTTCGCCAGTACCAAACCGGGTACGAAAATTACTTACAAAAACACCAATCTGAGCATCATTTTACAAAACCTCAAAATCTTCGAAAACAGGAGTAGGGTTCGGAGTCCTTACAACGAGACAAAAAAAATATCCAACAGCAACGAACGACGAAAATCGCTCCGCGGGCCCCGAAATCGGACTTCTTCCTTTGCTTTTCCGCTCTTTCTCTCTCCTCAGATATTTTCGTTTTATAAAAAATGATTTCTCTCTCCTCAAAACGAGCTGATTTTCTTATATCTGTGAACTGATCGGCCCGGCCGATAGCCACATCGTCCTGGGACGATCAGACCAATTCTGATCGTCCTGGATAGCTCCCAGGGCTATGTTCAGGACGGTATTTTGAACAGTGCCGATCGGCCTGGACGATCTAAATATCGTCCTGGACGATCCTGTCCAGAAATCATCCAGAAAACACTCCATAAATCAGCTGTTTTCAATGCACTGATCGGCCTGGACGATCTCACCATCGTCCTGGCCGATCCTGGGGAAAAATCACTTTTCCCAGCAGCTACAGCAAAGGAACGAGGTCTCACACTTCCTCTCAAGAGGACACTGCATACCATCAAAATAAGCTCATCCACAAAAATTCTCTTTTCATTTATTATTAAAGTGTATATATAATAATTCTACTATAGTACATAACTGCATATCGAAATATAGAACAGAGCATATTTAATAATTAGTCATGACTATATAAAATCAAAAGAAACAAATACATATACAGACTTATATCAGATCCTAAAAATTGCTACTCAACTAGCTCTTTTCCATTTCCAAAACCCCAAAAACATAAGGGAGAACAACAATGAGTTAACACAACTCAGCAAGCCATGTTTACCAATCTAAATTTTCAAATAAATTTGTTATTAAACATTTAAATGAGTGCTAAAAGCAATATAATAAATCACGGCGCTGAGAAAAATAGTAATTGTAGCTATTAGTAATTCAAATAACAATACTGTAAAAATAAATAAAGTACTTAATATCAAACATAATTCAGAGAATTCTGAACCATGTCTCGCAAAAGACAGAATTCGTAAAATTCTATCCCTTATGACTGACAACATATAAAATTTAGAGAATTATGAGAACATAGTGTGCATATAACAACAAAATGTGTCCTAGGTACCAAAATGTGCATTTAGCACCATAATAGAACTTCCTCCATCCACACCAAAACTCCTCAGAACCACACAATTCAATATGATAAACATATTCCACTGCAACACATTAACAAGAATATAAACAAACTTAATTCATAAATTACCAAAATACAAAAATTCACTCTTTTAGAATGTAACCAAATTATCATATATTGTTTATAACACTATTTAAAGACTTTAATTGTACTGCAACATTATTTTTTAGAGTCTGGATTATTTTCTAATCAATTTAAATAGCATAATTCCTAAAATCCTGATATTAAATTTCTAAAAAATACTTAAATATTTAGAATTTCTATCTTTATATCTTATAGAAAGTTACACATGGAAAATTTTACAGATATAAAATTATCCTCATTTTTTATTATGAAAATATAAATTAAAATAAGAATTTATAGAAATTTTTATATTTTTGAAAACTAACATAATCAATATCACCTACCTCGATCCGAGTAACTTCTAAAATTGGGCTGTAAGCTGAAAAGGGGTCGAAGTTACTCTAAATAGACTTTCTCTCACTAGAACTCTCTCTCTCTCTAGCCAGCAACCCTTAGGGGAAAATGAAATGTCATTTTAGTGAAAGTTGATTTTTGAATAAAGAATTCAGGTATTGCATTGTGATGCTCAGCATCACCCACCATCAAGCTCCCTAAAGGTGCTCACAACACTACAACGCCAACCTTAGTGACACCGCACTGAATTTTTTTCCAAAATTCCCGAGAGCTGAGGTGCCGCTAACCCCAGCCAGCATCGCGTTGCCCAAGGGAAAATTTTTAAATTTTTTCATACATGCAAATAGACCCCCCATGACCCATTTTAGAACACATGTAGACTCTTACATCTACACAAAGCATTCTCGAACACATATAGAAGGATTCAAATGCAAAAATTTAACCGATTGCCTTGAATCAGGTTGGGTCATAACAGGTTGAACGGTGCATAAACTTTATAGGTGTTACAACATGTGTATATTTTATTTAGAATTATAATATACTCATGGGCGGATCCATATATAGCCCAGGGTGGGAAAATGACCACCCTAAAAAAAAAGAAAGTCTATATGGAGTTTAATTTGGAAGTTTGACCCCCTAAAATAATTATTTTGCCCATCATTTAGAGAGAGGAAGAAGCATTGGTTGAAGACACTACAAAAATGTAATGAACTTTCTTTCTAGTTTGTATAAAGTATGAGTGAAATTTTGTCCAATGAAAAAAGATGTGTCTCAAGATTTATAAGTTGGGTTTAAAAGTAATTCTAAGAAATAAGAGAAAAAAAAATTGTAATTTCTATACAAAGAAAACTTTTTTTTTTTTGTTGGCTATTTTTTTAATCATTTTTTTTATTGCATTTCATTGAAATTCATTTTTTTTATTCATTTATGATTTAATTTCATAACACTATTTTCTAAGTGTAAAGTTATTTTGTTTTGTTTTATAAATTTTATGAAACCTTTTTAATTGTATATTGATTAATATAAAAAGATATGTGATAGCCTACTGAGCATCTCGTTGCTCACTATGTCAAATATAAGCTATTTCAGGAAAGAAAAGAATTGGTTAATTATGAGTCAATAGGATTAATGCCCTACAGTCAACATTAGTATCTTGCATATTACTACAAATAAGTACATAAATGTCACCTATGACTAATGATGGTGGATATGATGAAAATGCAATATACATGTGACTAGTGTTGTTTGATTGCAAAGAGTACATAATAGCCTGTTCACAAGCAATTGAAATGGACAACAACTAATGAATGTGATAATGTCGTGCATGTAACTAAAGTCATTGAAGACAAGCATAATAAGCCATCTATGAATGATATATGAGTGTTGATATGATGCAATAGCTAGTGGCTCCTCTATAAGTATATCTAAGAAGATTGCAGCAGATATGCAAATAGAGAATATATGTACATGATAATCTCCTATGAATACAAAGCCAATGTACATGAGAGAGTGGGAGATAAATGTAATTCAGCTGACGTCTAACATTAAATTAGATGAATGCACTAATTTGAATGTAAGCAAAGCCGGTTGACATGACCTATTTATTGATAACAACAATGAATATATAATTAGTACAGCGAATCCCTTGTGGGAACAAATACATACACCACTTGCAAATAACTGTTGGAAGCTCGTCAAGCTACAGTTCCACCTATGGGTGATAATAAGTTATATGTAGCAGATGCTAGGTCACCCCAGCATTTACCAACCATTCAATGATAGGTAAAGGAACTTCTCTCCTAAAAGTAGGGATAGTCGATTTGCAACATATGCAAGTACCTACAAGAAGTAATGATTGAGATGTTGTGAGTATGTTGGGTATAAAGGTAACTCAATATACAAAAGAAACCCGTTGATACATCATCAAAGGAAGATTCAAACTTTTATGCAAAATTGAATGATTTTACGAATGAATCAGTAGAATCAAAGAATGAGAACTTGAAGAAGAAAATATGTCTCATTCTATCATCTCTTTAGAAATATTGAGGCTCCTGAAAATATGTCTTGTTATTTTGGCGAATATCTAGAGGGTAAGACTCACAGTTCGATTTCTTACATATGCATCATAAATGCATAGAACGGGCCCCTTGAGTACACTTTTCTGGAGCCATAAAAGAAGCTTCTATGCACCATGTGCATATTAGATACTAGATTATCACTATGACATCAAAGATGACCTTGCACCATATATTGTTCATGCTTTGAGGAGAATACCTTGTGGAAAATTGAAGACAAGAAGAGCTAACAATGTGTTTGCCAAGCCTTCGATCTCATCAAACGAGGATGCCTCATCTATCAAAAAATGACATCTTGTCATTTGGATGTACTTATCCAGTCTAAGCAAGGATTGGTTGATTTATAGATCAGATCTCTCAAAGAACGAGAAAAGGGAGTTTGTATCAGAATGATGAAGTATATTATGACTATTCTGAATACAACACTGCAATTCACCTATAAGCAAAAGTAAAAAATTAGTAAAAACTATTGGATCCATAGTATTTGTATAAGCAAACAGAATGTGTCAACAAAAACCAAAATAAAATCCCATGCATTTGGTAGCAATGGCCATTTAACACTACATGTTATTTGATGCTACATGTTATTTAAATAAGCAGAGGGTTTCATACATGAGTGTCATTTTACACTACAATTGCATTTTAAAAATTGTATTATGCACGCACGTGAATGCATCATGCAATATATATATATATATATATATATATATATATATATATATATATATATATATATATATATATATATATATATGCCCACATAGGCTCACATAGGCTCCGACCAATGTGTTGTAAGTACACACATAACGTCTAAGTATGCCGCACATGTCAAGAAATAAGTTTAAATTTGAACCTGATCCTTTGTCGGCAAATGGACAAAGTCAATAAAGTTCAAACCCATGAAAGGAAATAGCCCATGAATATCCTGATGATAGCCGTGTTGAATGTAAATCTCAATCAGAGGGCTCCCCAAACATACGAAATGCCTCTAAATGCCCATAAAAATCCAATATTCCAAATAATCACCCAAAATTAGGATATTTAAAATAAAAATTTTAATCATTAAACACTTAAAGCACAACTACTTATCCACTCTCCGTAATAGTTTGTCGAGGTGTGCAAATCTAAAAACTACTCCATCTCACAAAGAGCAAATGTCTAATCAAGAATATCATTATGATTCATTCTCAATCTATAGTTTTATAGTAAGAAAGTAGTGTGTGTCCTTTAACGGTGGTTTCGCCTCCAAATGACACCACACCATGGATTTAGCCACCAAATGGCGACGTAAGTATATAGCTATGATCGGCCGGGGCCCTATGAACCAGGTGGTTTGCCACCAAATTGCACCACTAAATTATAGTTATGGCTAGAGCATGTATGCTCTCCAATGGCATTAAATTCTTGAGATATGAATCAATAGGATACGACCGATAGGACATAAAGGCTTTTGTTAGCTAAGGTGGTTTTAAATTTGTCCCCTTAGACAAATATCTACCCCAAGTCTCCAATGTTTTCTTAGATTAGATGGTTGCCGATAAAGATCCTTCTGTAAGATTGAGTCGACTATCTCCTCTAACTAGGTAGACAAGGGACCAAGATGGCTCGGGATAACAAAACCATTGGATCTTGATTGAGCTCATCATCATTCCCCCATCATCGACTTTAAGTGCAAGCTGGTGAAATTTTCAATTTTAAATATTAAATTTTCAAATACTAAGACCAATGTTGCTACTATATGTCGGATATCATATATATACGAGTGCAACGTACATATTTGTTTAACGACTAGCCTTAATCAAAAGTTCTCTCTTTCTATCATGAGAGGTAATTAACTATAGGGGCTTGCGCCTATAGGAAACCAGAACTCATATCATAAAGTCATCGCAAAATGAGGGTGAAATCTCTAGGTAGTCACTAGGGGTGTCAATATTTGACACGACACGAAAACCCGACCAGGACCCGACCCGGAAAATCCGGGTTGGACCCGACCCGATTTCAAAACGAGTCGGGTTCGGGTTCCAGAAATTGACCCGTTTAAAAAACGGGTCGGGTTCAGGTTGACCCGGCGGGTTGCCGGGTCAACCCGCCAACCCGTTTAGTTTAAAAAATTTTGAAATCCCGCCCTCTGCCCGCTGCCCCCGCCCCCTGCCCGCTGCCCCGCTGCCACGCGCCGCTGCCTGCCCCGCTGCCCAGCGCTCGAGCTCACGCTGTCGTGTGCCGCGTGCTGCCGCGTGTCGCTCGAGCTGCCGCGCGCTGTCGCGTGCCGCTCTCGCTATCGCGTGCTGCCGCGGTGCCGCCGTCGCCTGCTGCCGAGTGCCAATCGCGCCGCCGCGTGCTGCCGCGTTGCCGGGTCGGGTCGGGTAAACCCGGCAACCCGCCGAGTCGGGTCCGGGTTCGGATTTTCGACCCGTTTCTCTACCCGGGTCGGGTTAGGCTGGACCCATTTTCCACCCGAGTCAGTTCGGGTTCGACCCGAACCCAACCCGTTACCTGAAATTGACACCCCTAGTAGTCACTTATTTACGAACCAAATTTGTCTTATGAAAATTAACCCTGAAACATAATCCGTTAAAACTCTCCCGAAAGCATAAGAGGCTGGAGTGCGAATTTTCAGAGCCCACATCATTCTAAGGTTTCTTGTTGAGGATATACTAAAACATGATGGATCATCATCACTTTAATTTATTAGTGATATACACAAAAAATAATAACTATAGATACATTTGTCTCTTTGAGGATGCCATTATTCAACCTATCAAATTGGATAATAATCTGATTTGATTGAATTTATTGAAATGCATCTTGCTAACAATAATTTCCAAGTTCCAACATAAATTTATTTGTCTAGTTCACATTGAGTTATTTTCAATGCCAAAAATAATAACAAAATGTTGTAATTATAATCATTAAGTAATAATAAATATTATGTTAAAAGTTATAATATTATAAATTACTGCTTCAAGAATTCCACATATAAGTAGAATTTTCTTTTAAAAATTAATAAAATAAATTAATTATACTTAATTTAAAGATATGGGCAATTTGATCTTTTATTATAAAAATGCTCAAGCTGATTTTTTAACCAAATAATTAATATCTGCTTTTAGGTTTGAGTAAGCATTTACAAAAAAAAAAAAAAAATATGTTTTTTGGGACATTTAGTTCAATTAAGCCAAAGCTATATTTATTTATTAATTTATTTATTTAAATTGCACTACGCACTTAACTCTATTATGCAAATAGTATTTTTCTGTTGATGTTGACTTAATACCTAATATAGGCAAATGGTCCGATTAGAAAAGAATTGAAGCAAAAGATACCTTCTTGATTATAAATTATTTGCATTAAAACATTTATTGATTTTGAAAAGCAAAAGCAATTCTTCGTGGTAATGATTTGCAAAATACAAAGATTTTCGAATGGCCAAATTAAATGATTATTAATAAGACTTTAAATGTGCTCATTTTAATCTCAGATTTGTTTTATGCATATTCAAGTTTGTCCTTTAGGCTTTAACTCATCAAATTTGAACAAATTTGATCGAACAACCAATCTTGTCATTTCTTTGATAGAAATTGTGGAGAAAAGCTTTTCATAAGAGCATTTTTAAAGTTTTGCCACATATTCATTTAAACATTTTCATTTATGTCACATTCAACTTAATAAATATTATTATTATTTTTTACTTGTTAATACTTATAACTATATAACATTATCAATCTAATTATAATTTTATAAAATTAATTTTTAAATTTTCATTTTAAACCCTTATCATTAGCTCTTGAAATTATATCCACCTTTATATCATTTTTCTTCTGCGTAGTACATTCAAGATACTTAAACCCCTTAAATAAAAAGAAACTAAACTCCTTTTGGTGTGATGATTGAAATTTTATTAAGAAACTCAAATATTTAAGCGTGTTTATCTCAGAGAAATCCTAGGATGGGTGCTCTTGGAAAGTCACATCAACAAGATAAAATCATGAGGGCCTTAGGCAAAAGCGGACAATATCTAGATAGTTAAAAGATGGGGTGTTATAAATGGTATCAAAGTAATGTACCACCGAATGATGAGAACTAAGTGTCATATAAGATAAAGTGTTATGACATAGGTGCCACTTCTTGAATCATGTATGGGATAAGTGCTACATGGCAGGAGTCACCACTTAAACTTGTAAGAGCCATCTCTAAAATTCTATTTGCCAGATAGATGATTCTAGGATAAATTGATGATGATGTTATTTACTTTAAGTATGGGAGATTGTGGACCCCTTAAGTAAAAAAGAAACTAAACTCTTAAAAATCAAGGTGCCTTTTGGTGTAATGATTGAAATTTTATTAAGAAAATTTGAAGTTAAGTGTGCTCATCCCAAAGAAATCCTAAGATGGGTGGCCTCCTAGAAAGTTACACAAACAAAATGAGACCGTGAGGCCCTTTAGCCAATGCAGACAATATCTAGATATTTAAAAGTTTGGTTTGTTATAGTATCTTAGCTTAAAGGTTATTGTTACCTGATTATATGTTAGATATACATTGTATATTTTATGTATCTTATGTAAGGAAGTAGATATCAGATTATGGGAAGAGGTTATTTATTGATGATGTTAAGTTTCATTTGAATCTGCAGTATAGGGAAGAGCCCGATAGGATTCTAGAACATGATATGAGAAAATTGAGAAGCAAACAAATTCCAATTGTCAGGGTAGAGTAAAAAAATATGATTGCTAGAGAGGCTTAAGTGGGAGGAGTCTGAGATATGACATTTATATTTAGGTTTATTCTAACTTGTTTTGATTTGAGAATATCGAAGATGATATTTTTGTGAGGAGCGAAGAGTTAGAAGACCTCCAATATCAGAGTGCTATTCAGATCGGTTTAACTTGATTTGAAAGAGGTAATTATTTGAATTTATGTATTTTTGAACGTATTTGCATGTGTTTGGAAGTATTTTGGCATATTAAAAGGTTTGTATGAGTTTTGGAATGAGTCATAGGGATTTAGAATACATATTGGAAAAACTTGGAATTCCCCCTAGAGTGCCTAAGTGTTAGGTATTTTGGCACCTTTGAACTGGATTATAGTCCCTAGGTGCCAAATAGTGATATTGTGGCATTTTAGTCTTAAAAAATTAGAATTTGAATTAGTGTTGTGGCGCTTAAATAGTAGCGCATAGGCGCTGGGTCAAATTTTGCACTTAAAATATCATTTTCACTCGTTGTTTCATTTAATTTGTTTGGTTAGCCGAAGAAGAGAGAGAGAAGAGAGATTTTTAGTGGGAAAGAAGATTTTTTGTTTCACTTCGGGTCATTTTTAGCATCAATTCAGTTGGAAAAGTTATCCGGATAGAGGTAGATTATGTTTTACCTATCTTAGTATTCAATAATTCAATGTTTTCAGGATTTTTCCAACAAAATTTATATTTTCATTGCTTAAAAATCAAAATAACTTTATATTGTTAAAACTTTCATTTTATTGTTGAGATTGTTGCTACTTAGCTTTATATGTTTAACATTCTTACAACTTGTATGTTTTTTATGATTCCAAATATTATTGTTTTAATTATTATTTCTCTTAACATGTTTTGGAAGTATTATTTTTGCTCTTGTGTGTATTAACATTTCAGGAAAATCATACTCCATATTGTTGAAGACTTCAAATCAGGATCATCTTAGAGTATTTTGTAAATTGAAGTCTATATTTTTTCATTTTATTGAGTTTGAGAGAGTGAGATTGTAATTGAGTAACTGAGCGCACACACACTTGGGGAGAGATAATTTGAAATTTTTAAACTAAGCGTACGGTACGATACCATTTTGTATGGGACCATCTAGTTAGTTATTTTCCCCAATGAGCAATGGAACGAACAGAGAATGTAAAAAAAAAATTTCCAAGTAAAGATCGTACGGATGATATTTTACGTTTGTTCCGGGACGATCTTCTCTATTTTTTACGAATGTGAAGTTTGTACGGATGCTATTTTTCATTCGTACCAGTACGATCTCCTCTGGAGGGTGAGCTAATGAAGATCATACGGATGATATTTTTCGTTCATACCGATACGATCTCCTCTAGAGTGTGCACGAATGAAGATCGTACGTACGATATTTTTCGTTCGTGCCGGTACGATCTCCTCTGGAAGGTGTGCTAATGAAGATCGTATGGATGATATTTTTTGTTCATACCGATATGATCTCCTCTGGAGTGTGAGCGAATGAAGATCATACAGTTGATATTTTTTTTTCATCCTGGTACGATCTCCTCTAGAGCGTGCATGAATGAAGTTCGTATGAATGATATTTTTCGTTCGTACCGGGATGATCTCCTTTGGAGTGCTTTCGTTCATTTCATCATACTGGTTCGTACATACACATTTTGACATTTCTTCTATTTATACGGGACGAACATAGTTCATCCAGACGATGATCAGGTATGAATACATTTCATACCAATACATAAAGTGTTCATATGCAACAGTTTTTGAATTGTTCGTACGTATGAAATATGATCGTACAGGACGATTGTGGACGGTTAAATTTGAAAATTATATTTTCTGGACAATTTTTGTGTCTTTTCTATATTAGGTCCACTTAAGACTATCATGTAATATTTTTTCATTTGGTCTTCGTGATTGGTGAAGAGTGATTGAAGGAGAGAGTGTGAGAGTGTTTGAAGGAGATTTCTTCTCATTAAAGTGTGAAGGATTCACAAGGTTACTCAAGGGTAAGTATCTCAATTTTGTGATTTATGTTTTCTTCACTCTTTCTCTTATCCTTCTAGATTGCTCGAGTGAAGATCTTTCAAGAAGATCCGGTTCTCTGCTGACACTTGGGTAGTGTGAACAGCCGAAGGTTCTCTGCCTACACTTGGAGAGTGTGAACAGCGGAAGGTTCTTTACTTACACTTGGAGAGTGTAAAAGGATGAAGGTTCTCTGCCTACACTTGGAGGGTGTAAAAGGATAAAGGTTCTCTGCCTACACTTGGAGTGTGTAAAAGGATGACGGTTCTCTGCCACATTGGGATTGGTGGATAAGAGTTTTGTAAAAGCTTCTCTGCCTTACTGTGGGGGCAAAATGAGAGTCACTTTGGTACCATGCAATACATGAAGTGGGAGACTTTAGGGAGTGGATGTAGGCCGTGTTTGACCAAACCACTATAAACTCTTGTGTCTTTTTATTTTTGTTGTCTTTTTATTTACTGCAAGTTTTAATTAACTTTTTTGTGGTTGAAAATTTTATTTTGAAAAACTTAAAATTAACTTGCTACAAATCATTAAATCGATTTCAAACTTTTTAATCCAAGAAAGGGTTCAAGTTTTTTAATTTCCAATTCACCGCCCCTCATTGTTAGCCTTGGGACATTAGTTTAGGTCTAACAACCTATTCAAGAATCAACGAGATTCAACAAGTTTTATATGTAACTCACTTTGGTCTATTGATTGAGAGATTTGATTACTAATCAAGAGATTTTGAGTTTGACTCTTGCATATATGATGTCTATGAGTTTGGCTTAATTGGCCTAAATATCCCAAAAAAAGCATGGAAAAGCATTATTCGAGGCAACATTGAAAAACATTAGCAATCTCAATATGAGAGAGAGATGGGTAGCATTATAAAGAAAAATTGAGAAAAAAAATTTAGAAAGGAGTGGAGGATCAGAAATAGCGTTTCCATTAGGGGTGCCAATAATTGACATGACTAATCAATCCGATAAAAATATTTGAGTTTGAATTGACCTATTTAATAAACGGGTCAGATTCGGGTCTAAAATTTTAACCTATTTATTAAATGAGTTAGATTCAGTTGACTAGTAAATTCACATTTAACTTAAAAAATACATTGTTTAATATTTTTCCCCTTAAATTCTTTTTCTTGTGGTATGATCAGTGTTTTAAAAATCGGACCAGATCCGTTGGTCCAACCGGTTCAACCGTGAATCAGTCTTAAGGTCGGTCTTGTTCATCCTGAAAATCATTTATGCATCAAATCAGGCTGAGCTGGTCATAACTGTTGGTTCAATTGGTGAATCGATCGGTTCAAATTCTAAATTATTTAATTAATATAATAAATTAATTTAATATATAAAGACTAAAGTATTAAGTAATATTTATAATTTAATAAATTAATTTATATTTAAAATATATATTTTTAATAAAAAAATTTCAAAATAAACATTTCAAATGACTCCACTTCATATGAGTTCTCACCTCATCTAAGCTCAAAAAGCAAGGGAAACATTAACAAGAGGAAGTTCAGAGTGATGTGAGATTAAATGAGTTGAAGTTCTTACTTAAGTTTATAATATATAATTTATATTTAAAAAAATAAAATAAAATAAATTTTTTTATGTACTTGTCATTTATTTTTAATTAATAATGTTAAATATAATATAAGCTTTATTTATTATTTATGTACTATAGAAATTAATTAATTAATTAATTATTAATATTAAATCATCCAATCATAATCATTTATAAATATAAATTTATAATATAACTTTAATATATGACTTATAGGTGTAAATTATATCTAAATATATAACATAAATTTATAATAAATTATATTGAATATATAAATTTATATGTAAGCTAATTTTTATTAAATTTAAATTAAATTTAAAAATTGAATATGTTTAAATTTAAAATTATATTAAATATTATTAATGTGTGAATTAAGTTTATTTTTTAATCAAAATTTTATATTATTACTTGATTATTTTGTCATTTAAACTTTAGTTAAATAATTTTTATATTTATTACATCATTCAGTTCAACCCAATTTGCAGATATACTTACATTCTATATGTTTATATGTCTTTACCCAATCACCATCAAGCAAAGTGGAAAGGGAAACTTCATTACCAACCAAATAATTAATTTTTTAGAGTATTTTTGTTGCGTATAGGTACTATTAGAGTAAAACGTTGCATATATAATTATATTATATATGTTTATTTACATATATTTCAAAGTGTGTTGTGCTCTCAAATCAATGCATTTCCATTTTTTCTATATTTTTATTAAAATCTCATTAACAAATGCATAAGTTTTAGTTGAGTTTTTTTTTTTTAACTTTTATTTGAAACTTTATTTTAATGAATCTAGAGTAAATTTTAGCTAAAATTATATTAAAATAATTGAATTTGAAACCCACTTAAATTAGCTTAAATGAAAATATTTTAAATAATCTTGTGTAAATTTTAGCCCTCGAATCAAATGGACTGTTTCGTTTTCCCCTTTGCGTCTCTCTTACGACTCACGATATCGGCATGACTTTTGTTTTCTCTTTCGCTCCTCTCTCGCCCCCAAACGGAGACCACCCATGATAAATATTTATGTATTCTAAGCTCTAAAAGTCATGCTATTTGTATTCTTAATTTTGATCTTACAGCTCATATTGACTTCAATAATAAGACGACAAATAGAACTATTTGAATTTAGCCCCCCCCCCCCCCCCCCCCCCCCCAAAAAAAAAAAAAAGAAATGGCTCCGCTACTAGACTCATTTATTGAATGGATCGAGTATAGGTTAACTATATTTGTATCAAATCAATTTCAAGTTACAAATGAACCCAACCTGTTAACCCGTTTTAACACCTCTAATTTTTATTAAGAATTGAATAATTAATGAGAATAAATTTGAACTATTAAGATTTAATTTTAAATTTTGAAAACTAAGATTTATTATTAAGAGAATCATAGTGAATTTTACATTATGTATATAAACTTATCATATCAAAAAATTATATATATATATATAGGGACATTTTTTTACCACTATTTTTTATTATTTAAAAAAATGTATATTAAAAATTTTCTGTAAGAAATAATTAAAATGTTATTAAAAGGAAGCCTTAACATGATACCTATGACCTCAAATCATCCCATGGTCGTTATCTATTAAGAAGAGGGGGGCCTCATAAACGAGAAATTATTCTGTGCGGACGCCGAAATATGTCCGAAGACAAACAAAAATGAGCCACGTTGATACCGCGGCTCGGTACTACTCGGTATCGCGCTCAGTATTACTGACGTGGCTCATTCTGATTGGTCTTTAGATGTACAGTTGAGTTTTGAGTCCACACAGAAACCATTTAAAGCTTAGTTTGAGACAATTTTTTTTTTTAAGTAAACTTTTAATGCAAATTTTTTTTAGTAAATATATTTTTTTTAGTAAATATAAATTTTTTTATATTAAAAAAGTGATGTAGCAAGCTACAATAAAATTATGTCCATGCTATACTTGAGAGAGTTTTTCATTATTTTTTAAAATAATTTTTTGTTAAATTAAAAATTTTTATATAAAAATTTACTTTTTAAAATTAATAAAAAAGTCATGCCGGTGGCCTCCATGGTCTCGCTTGATCCATCCTCCTTCCCTCCCTTGGGTCAAGCCTCTACTCCTGTCATACCTTCTGCTCCTCGGGTTTTAGATCGTCTTTGGTCTAACATAGTCGATGAGCCTCAACCTGCCGCTCCTCATATCCCGGTTTCGCTTATAGAAACTCCAGAGGAGATTATTCCCTTCGACAAAGACTTCACCGATCCTGCTGCTGAGGAATGGAGCCAATGCTTGGTTGGTTACTCCATCGGTAAGAGACCCTATTACGAAGCTTTAAATGAAACTGCAAAGCGTATTTGGAAGCTTAAAGGTACTTTTAAACTCATTGCTCTTACGGATGGGTTCTTCTTGTTTAAATTTTCTCTACTCGAAGACTTTGATATGGTTTGGTCGAAGGGTGCTTGGTTTTTTCATGGAAAACCCTTCCTTTTTCAAAAATGGACAAAAAACTTTCATCCGACTAGGGAAAACTTCACCTCTGTTCCGATTTGGGTCAGGGTTCATAATCTTCCTTTAGTGTGCTGGAACTCTGAAGGTATTTCTAAAATTGCCTCTAAAATTGGTATCCCGATTGCTGTTGATTCCTTAACAGCCGCTAAAACCAGGCTGACTTACGCGAGGATATGTATTCAAGTGGCTATCAATTCTGTTTTTCCGGATTCGGTTTCTGTGGCAATAGAAGGGGAAGTGATTAAATTGAAAATACAGTACGAATGGAAACCTTCTCCGTGCACATCCTGTGGGTCTTTAGCTCACTCACCTTCTTTTTGTCCTAATTCAAAGGATTCTGAAAAAACTCAGAATAATCATGTTAGGGGGCGTAGTACCTCTAGGCATTCGCGTAAGGTATCCCAAAACCGGGAGAGGCCAGACAATCTTATTCATGAGAAAGAGATGCATCACTCATTACCATCCAACACTCCTCAAATCTCTAATCAGGTAGCTTCATCTTCTAAGCATGCTCTGATTCCTTCTCAGGTAGTGTGGGTGCCTAAGGAAACATACTCTGCTCCTTTGGATACAGCTATTACTGGAAACGTTAATGTTAATATTCAGAATGAAGGCTTGAATTCTGTTATTCCTAGCACCTCTACCAGAACAGAGGCAAATCCGAACTCTTCGATTATACCCAATCTCAATTCTCCAAATGTAGAAGGCAGCGGGGAAGCTGATTTATTGCAGAATCTTGTGCTAAATCCTCCTATCGTTCAAATGAGTAACAAATATTCCTCTCTTCAATCTTCTGAGGATCAAACTATTTCAGGTTCAGATAATGATTACACTTCTTATTCGGAACATGTCTCTAATCCTAACGAGAAAGCCATCAAATCCCCTGTTTCTAAAAAAGGTAAAGGAAAGGGATCCAAAAAGCCGCCCGCCCCTTCTTCTAAGCGTAAATGATTTGTCCGACTATTGCGGCTTGGAATATTAGAGGATTTTCTTCTTCTAATAAGGTGTCTTACTGTAAGCAATTAGTTCAGTCCTTTCAACTGGATATGATCTGTATCCTAGAAAATAGGATTTCTCTTTCTCATCTATCTGACTTGAGTTTCTACAATAGTCATTTAATCTTTGATTCTGAATCAAGTTGCAATAATTTTCACTGCTCTAACCCGGGCAGGATTTGGATTAAATGGTGTGCTGACAGACTGCATTTTCAGCCCACTTTCTTTTCCAATCAAATGATTGCTGGGATGGTTAATTATGGCAATGGTGTTCCATTTCTTCTCTCTGTCATCTATGCTTCTAATTCACAGGAGGAGAGAAAAATTCTTTGGGAGGATCTGAGGTGTATCAATCCATCTGGAGATGTCCCGTGGCTTCTAATGGGTGACTATAACTGTTGTAGGTACCCTTCCGAGAAACTTGGAGGAAATACCCTGAATCAAAATGAATTGTTTGATTTTAATAGTGTTATTTTTGACACCAATCTTAAAGAGCTTGCCTCCATTGGACCTGCGTTCACTTGGTTCAACCAGCAAACTAATAGACCCATCCACATAAAACTGGATAGAATGTTGGTTAACGACAGCTGGATTTCTTGTTATCCTGATTCCTACTATACTGTGAATAATCCAGTAGGGTCTGATCATTGTTCTATTATTGTCAAAGCCAAGGACACCATTCATATCAAACATCGGTTTCAGTTCAAGAATTATTGGGTTAAGTATGATCAATTTTGGTCTATCCTTTTTGATGTTTTTGCTGAGAAAGCTACTGGGAACTTACTTGTTGATCTTTGTTCGAAACTTAAACATATTAAAAATATTGTGAGGGGTAAATCTTGGGCCTCTTCCAATGTAATGGCTGATCATCTTCATATGCTTAAGGAAAAGCAATTGGCGGCTCTGAATTGCCTGGATTCCACTGACAATCTTGCCATCTCCTCTATGAATTTAAAAAATATCAATATTCAACTGGATAATGCCTCTTCTATGTGGTTCTCTTGGCTTAAGCAGAGGGCTAAAACTAAATGGTTAACTCATGGTGAGGATGACCTAAAATTTTTGTATGTCAAGATTCGTATGAGGAGAAATTACAAAAAAACTGCCATTGCTTTAGGCATGTCTAATCCCACTGCTTCCATATCTGATACATATTCTGATGTCATTTCTTATTTTCACAAGCTATTTAACTCTCCCTCCTTGGGGGATTTTGATATTAGCAAATTTCCTGCTGGGAAGGAAATTAATCCTGAGTTTTCTGTTGCTCTAACTGCACCTTTCTCTGATCTGGAAATCAAAAATGCTGTCTTCTCGGGAGCTTCTGATTCGTCTCCTGGGCCTGATGGATTCAATTTTGAATTCTTTAAAGCTACCTGGGTGGTAACAGGTCCTACTGTTTGCAACGCAATCAAGAGTTTCTTTCACAACTCCTTCATTCCTCGATCCACTAAGGCTACTGCTATTACCTTAATTCCTAAAACCAGTCATGCTGAATCCATTGCTAATTTCAGGCCCATTGCGCTTTGTAACACGACGTACAAAATCATTGCCAAAGTATTAGCAGCCCGTATGAAGCCTATCATGCCGTTTATCATCAAAGAAAATCAAGCTGGTTTTATTCAGAAGAGGATATCTACAGATAATGTAATTCTTGCAAATGAAATTCTTCTTCATACTAGAATTACCAATAAATTTAAGCTTATGTGTGTGAAACTTGATATCAAAAAAGCTTTTGATAGTGTTTCTAGAAAGTTCCTACTAGAAAGAATGAAACAGAAAGGCTTCCCCTTGAAGTTTATTGGTTGGATTGAGGCTTGTATCTCAGATGTCTGGTTTTCTTTATGCATTGATGGTGCTTTAGAAGGTTTCTTCCCTTCTACTTCTGGGCTTAGGCAGGGATGCCCCCTCAGTCCTTATCTTTTCTGCATTGTGATGGACGCCCTATCTTGCTTGCTTGACTATAATCTCAATGAGAATAGTTTTGATGCTCTTAAGATTGGAGAGCATAGACTGTCTCACCTCATGTATGCTGATGACTTGATCCTCTTCGGTAAAGCTAATCTAAATAACTGTGATAATCTCACCAATACTCTTAAAGTTTTTTCTGATGCATCAGGGCTGAATGTGAATTATGAGAAAAGCTCTATTGTTATTCCCTACAAATGTCATATCTCTGATAGTATCTGCAGAGCCCTTAATATATCTTCGGTGTCTACCTCTATGACTTATCTTGGGCTTCCTTTGTCAGCTTATAAGCCAAAGCTTGCCTCTTATGCTAAACTCTTAGAAGTGGTTATTATGAAATTATCTGGGTGGAAGGCCAAGGCTCTTTCATTTGCTGGGAGGACCCAATTTCTCAGATACACCATTTGGAATACTATTGCATACTGGATTCGTGGAGGTATTTTACCTAAAACGATCATTAAGCAAATTGATAGGTTGTGTGCTAAGTTTCTTTACTTTGGTGACACTAAGGCTAAAAAATTACACCTCATTGCTTGGAAGAGTACTTGTTTGCCCAAAAAGCTGGGGGGTATTGGGATTCCGTCTCTTCCTTCTCTACAATTCAGTTACAACTGTTCCCTCCTTATCAGATTTTATAATCTTCACAGCCCTCTTAGTGTTTGGTTCTCTCATACCTATATCTCACCTTGGAAGGAGCCTTACACCAAAGCATCTAGGTATTGGAAAAATCTGTGTAAAGATGCCATCTATGCAAAAGACAAGCTAAACTTTAATGTTTCCTCTCACTCTAATTATTCCTTATACTGGGATCATTGGTATAAAGGTAAATGTCTTAATGAGATTGTTGCTATGGGGCCTTTTCTTTCTCTGTTTCCTGTTAATGAGAGCATTAAGTCTATTATTGTTAGGGGAAATTGGGCTATCCCTAACTTTCTCCCTACAGCTGTTCATGAGGCTTTCAAGGAAATTTATATTGACCCGGTTACTGATACTAACCTGTATTGGGGGAATGGTAAACAATGCAAGCACAAAGATTTTCGGGTTTTTTACTATAAAGATTATGAGGAGGTAAATTGGTGGCAATTTGTTTGGCACAAAAGAAATGTGATTAGGTACTCTTCTTTTTGTTGGATGGCAATTAAAGGTGGGCTTAAGACTGCCGATAATCTCATTAGGAGAGGCATAAATGTGGATCCCATTTGTGCTCTTTGTCACAATTACAATGAGTCGGCCTCTCATCTTTTTTTTGAATGTGACTACTCGTTCACTATTATATCTTGCTTGATGAGGAATTTGGGATTCTTGTTGTTGAGACCTAATCTTATGCAACTTTTCGAATATATTGCTGGGTCACAACATGGTGAAAAAGATTTTTATTATCTCCTGGTATGCTGTTCGGTATATCACATTTGGAGAGAAAGAAATGAGCGGAAATTTGGGACCTCTTCCATCTCGTCTACCTCTTTAATTCATAGAATTAAGGAGGCTGTTTTGCCCAGAATTATGCGCTGGAAAACAAGGGAAATTTTACTGGATTTGCTATGAACTGTGGCAGATCTCTGATAGCTGTGTTGCTGGAGGATTTGTGGGATCCGATTGGAGAATCTCTTTTATCTGGTTTTTTCTGTGCTCTGTTTCGAGCATCGGTGGCAGGTATGGGCGATGATGATGAATTGCCATCTGCCCCTTTGGATGGCAAGGATTCCTCTCGCGTTTATTTTCTGCAACCAGGTTGTGTGGGTGGTAATTCCTGAGTCCGGGTTTTTTATCTGCCACCGGTTGGTCTCTTTTTTCTTTCCTTTTTAGAAAGCTTCTATGTTATGGCCTTTCGATCTCTAGCTTTTTGTCTGGTTTTTTTTTCCCAGCATTGGAATTTTTGTTTTTTGTTCCAGTGCTGTATTTTTGCCTCTGATTTTTGTTTTTATGTTCAGCTTTTACATGTAACTATTTCGTAGTTATAATGGAACGAGCTCACTGCTCATAATTTTCCCAAAAAAAAATTAATAAAAAAGTTATGGCAAAGAAGCAAATAGCGTCTTCCTTGTCACCTCTTTGGCGGTGGCTGTCAGCTTACTCCACCCATTACCTGCTGTCTCCATCAAAATTATTTTAAATTTTAAAAAACATTTATTAAATACATCAAATAAAAAATAGCTGTTTAATTCTTATTATTTTCTTATAAATAAAGCTGCGCGTTCAGTATCAATGTTTTTTTTATTCTTTGGATAAGTTCGTCTGACGCCATGTTCTCCTTTTTTTTTATTCTAAATTTAATGTTTATCCTTTTTTTTTTATATTTTACGTAAAATAATTTATATAAAACAGTGACAAAATTTATTCTCAAATTTGAAAACAACTCATCTTGTCTTCAAGAAGTTGCTCTCTCTACTAATCCAAAAATGTAATCTTGCAGCTTTCTGTAGTTGTTGCTGAAATTCTTTTTGTAGTTGTTGGGGAGGTAACGCAAGAGAGGGATAGGAACTTGGATGTTAAGAAATTACCCCGAGGTCATCGCCGGCGAGCACCGCGGATGGTTTTGGTCAAGCCGGCGGCTGGCGGCCGAGGTTTCGCATGGTTGCCGCATTTGGCGATGGTGCTGGTTCAGGCCATATATGGCGGATACCATGTCGTCACCAAGGCGGCCCTTAACGTTGGGATGAACCAGATCGTTTTCTGCGTCTTACGAGATCTACTCGGTCTCAGCATCCTCGCTCCCATCGCCTATGTCCGCGATAGGTATTCTTCCCCTTTTAATCTTCGCAGTCCTCTTCTTTATGTTTCTATGAGCTTTTTTTGTGCTTGTTTTCTAAGAAATAGAACGGTAAATATTATCTCTCCGAATATTTCCTATGAAACAGGAACTGATAACTGAAGATTAGCTCTGTGCCTAATCCTTGGAATTCTTGATTTTTGATTTGGTTCTGTACTGTATTCATGAATCAATCTGTTTTTTCAAGTCAAAGATGTTAGTATTTTAAAGAGTTGGTGTTGGTAAACAATAAATCATATACTGATATGTAAATGGATTTAGAGTAAGGATTTGTTTTTGCTGCTTCTCCTATGTTTATGTCCGAACTGCGAAGCACTTTCCTCGCTTTCTCCATACTTATTTCCGAAGCACTTTCCCCTCTTCATCCAGAACACGATTTGATGTAAACAAAAATTGATTGAGAAGAAATATGATCTAGAAGAAAATAGAAGAACAAGAAATGCATCCATAGAAAAGTTCGGTAGTTAATAATAAAGCTAAAAATTGAGTCTTTTAGCCACTTTTTTTTTTTTTGTTGATTTCAAAAAAAATTTGTACTAAAATATTGCAGTAAAAAACATTAAGAAAATTATACTGAATGAAGCCTTAGTTGTTATATATGCTCTTATATTCCATCTCAATATATGTTATTCAAGTTAAGAGCTAGTATGCAAAAACAACTTCACACCCTTTTTCGTTGTTGTAGTCATAAATTGACTACATGTAAGGTAAATAGATTGAAGTTTAACCTTAACTTGCATCACATTATGTCGATGTGAGCGAGTTGCTACAATGGAGGTTTGGATTTCCATCCCCTTGCATGCTGGGCTTCTCCTACATCATATGACAAGAATTTGATGAATAAGATCATTCAAGATGCCTTCATTCAATGTTCAAATGTACTTGGTCATCCCTCCTCATATTTGAAATAATCATTTGATTTATTACAAGTGACACTCTCTTTCCTAATAAGTCACGGCCGACCACCCTATTGATTGAAATAAGGTGGTGTTATGGAGTGATTCAAAGTCTTCTTTTATGTTATGACCAATATTTTTTTGTCATCATATATTATTGTTAAATCTCAGCCGTCCCTTGGCCCTTGATCCCACTACTAGGATGGGTATCCATGGGAGGCTCACCTAGATGATGCCGAGCTCCTTCCATATTTTGTTGGATGATTTAGGAAGGATTTATGGCAATTGTTGAATCACACGGCCAAGGGGGCCTATGGCTTAACAAGTCAGTAATCTGTGGGATATAATTATTATAATTGTTGTGTCCTGGAGTATTTGCGGCGGTAGAGAAATATATAATTTAACATCTAAGCATTGTACGAAGATCCAGCACACAAGTAGATAAGAGAGAAGGTGTAGCATTCATAAGAGACACCAGAGTTTTTACGTGGAAATCCCTGAAAAGGGAGAAAAACTACGGGGCCTGACCCAATTTGAATGAATCCACTAGTATTTGCAGTCGATTACAAATGAGGCCCTTCTTAGGCAGAAGGCCTTGGCTTGATATTACAAATGTACATCATATAGAGCACATTACATGGTGGGAGTTACATAGACATGTTTGTTTGGTCGGCATGACCATAGTTGATAGATTGGAGGCCGAAAAGACCGTTGTCTGGTGATAGAGGTCGGAAGGACCATAGTAGGTGATGCAGGTCATAAGGACCGTAGTCGGCAGGAGACATGGGTCTAAAAGACCGTAGTTGGTAGGAGACCGGGGTCAGAAAGACTGTTGTCTGGCGATGTAGGTTGGATGGACCATGGTTGGCAGGAGACCGGGGTCAGAAAGACCGTTGTCTGGTGATGGAGGTCGAAAGCACCATTGTAGGTGACGGAGGTTAGAAGGACTGTAGTTGGCAAGAGACTGGGTCTGAAAGACCATTGTAGAAGGGAAGTACTTCGGGAGAACTCTCGGCGTCAAGCCCGGCAGAAGTCCAGGCCTCAAGTGGTGGTCTGGCAGAGCAACGATGTTAGGAAGTGGTCTGGCGGAGGGTGAGGGCCTCGAGTGGTGATCCGGCGGAGCAACGACATCAGGCGGTGGTCCGGCGGAGGTGAGGGCCTCAAGTAGTGGTACGGCGGAGCAACGGTGTCAGGCGGTGGTCCGACGGAGGTGAGGGCCTCAAGTGGTGGTCAGGCGGAGCAACGGCGTCAGGCGGTGGTCCGACGGAGGTGAAGGACTCAGTGGTGGTTGGGCCGAGCAACAGCTTCAAGCGGTGGTCCGGCGGAGTTGAGGGCCTCAAGTGGTGGTCCGAGTAGAGCAATGGCGTCAGGCGGTGGTCCAGGCCTCAAGTGGTGGTCCAGGCCTCAAGTGGTGGTCTGACAGAGCAACGATGTTAGGAAGTGGTCTGGCGAAGGGTGAGGGCCTCGAGTGGTGATCCAGCGGAACAACAACGTTAAGCGGTGGTCCGGCAGAGGTGAGTGCCCCAAGTGGTGGTTCGGGCGGAGCAACGGCGTCAGGCGGTGGTCCAGCAGAGGTGAGGGCCTCAAGTAGTGGCCCAGCGGAAGTCCGGCAGTGGTCGAGGAGGAGCTTCTTCCTTCTCCTTCTCTTTCCTCTTCTTCCTTCATCTCTTCTTCTTGCTTGGGTCCTCGCTCTCAAGAGAAATGAGGGGTCTATTTATAGATTTCTGGTGTGACATGGCCCGTAAATAGGTGAGAGATTAAGGGTAAATGAGGAGTGGTTGGATGGGTAACTGATATTGAATCCCTTGATCATGGACCGTTCGTCAGACATTTGGAGGCCTTAATGATTTTGGAATTCAGTGATCTTGGGCTCGTTGGATTCGTCTCGTCGAGCCGCTCGATTTGACTATAAGCTCATTATATTTGGAAACCATTTGGTAACTCAAACAGTGGTACGAAGCTTCTAAAAGCGCTATGGGTCCTTGATTTGGACTAATTTGGGCTCGGATTGAGTCGAATTTGGTGTCGTTGGGTTTGTATTTCCGTGATGCTCAGTTATAAGTTTGCTAAAATCGGAGTTCAGGTGATCCCAAAATTAATTTTTGAAGTTTCCGGCTTGATTTTTGCCTCGAGATTCGTGCCCGATCAAAATAATTTTTTGATGACGTATCAGTTGACCCCCCTATTTTCGAACGTCAAAAGAATCGTAGTCAGTAAGAGACTGGGGTCTGAAAGACCATTATAGAAGGGCAATGCTTTGGGAGAACTCTCGGCGTCAAGCCCGACAGAAGTCCAGTCCTCAAGTGGTGGTTTGGCAGAGCAACAATGTTAGGAAGTGGTTTGGCGGAGGGTGAGGGCCTCGAGTGGTGATCCGGCGGAGCAACAGTGTCAGGTAGTGGTTCGGCGGAGGTGAGGGCCTTAAGTGGTGGTCCGGGTGGAGCAACGGCGTCAGGCGGTGGTCCGGCGGAGGTGAGGGCCTCAAGTGGTGGTCCGGCGGAGCAACAGCATCAGGCGGTGGTCCGGCGGAGCAACAACGTCAGGCGGTGGTCCGGCTGAGGTGAGGGCCTCAAGTGGTGGTCCGACAGAGCAACAGCGTCAGGTGGTGGTCTGGCAAAGGTGAGGGCCTCAATTGGTGGTCCGGCGGAGCAACGGCGTGAGGTGGTGGTCCGGCGGAGGTGATGGCCTCAAGTGGTGGTCCAGCGGTGGTCGAGGAGCTTCTTCCTTCTCTTTCTTCTCTTCTTCCTTCTTCTCTTCTTCTTTCTTGGGTCCCCTCTCTCAAGAGAAATGAGGGGTCTATTTATAGATTTCTGGAGTGGCATGACCCGTAAATAGGTGAGAGATAAACGGTAAATGAGGAGTGGTTGGATGGATGGCCAATATTGAATCCCTTGATCATGGACTGTTCGTCAGACATTTGGAGGCCTTAATAATTTCGAAATTCAGTGATCTTGGGCTCGTTGGATTCGTCTCGTCGAGCCGCTCGATTTGACTATAAGCTCGTTATATTTGGAAACCGTTTAGTAACTAAAACAGTGGTACAAAGCTTACAAAAGCGCTTTGGGTCCTTGATTTGGACTCATTTGGGCTCGGATTGAGTCGAATTTGGTGTTGTTGGGTTCATATTTCCGAGACGCTCAGTTCGATTATAAGTTTGCTAAAATCGGAGTTCAGGTGATCCCAGAATTAATTTTTGAGGTTTCCGGCTTGATTTTTGCCTCGAGATTCGTGCCCGATCAAACTAATTTTTTTATGACGTATCAATAATTAATCATATTTGATTCTTATAATTAATTTGATTAAATGTCTTTCCTTTTTCTGTTTATTCTCCTAGTGTGTACATTTATGTAATGATTCTAAGGAATAAAATAATAATTCAATTTTCTCCCAAATAACTTTTGCATGGTATCAAAGATTAGGAAAATCTTAAGTCTCCTCTGAGTGTCAGCGGAAAACCTTTCTCCCTTTCTTCCAACCTTTGGTTGGTGCTAACTCTCCATCATCCTGGCGACAACCACTCTTCAAGCACCTGTAACCCTTGCCCAAAAATCATCTTCTCTTTCAACCGAGAAAACTCAATCATGTCCATGGATAGCAAGATCTCATCCTCCTACCCAAATATTACTGGTTCAAATATTGAAAACTCTAGATCTACAAACAACTCTTCTCCTCTTCCTCTCATCACAAAACACAGATTTAATGGGCAAAAGTTTTTTGCAATGGTCTCAATCGGTAAGAATTTTTATTTATGGGAGAGAGAAAGAGGACTTTCTCGCTGGTTAAGCCCCTATGCCATCTCACTGGTTAAGCTTCTCTACAAAAAATGGAAAGCAGAGAATCTTCAAATCATGTCTTGGCTCATCAACTCCATGAATGTAGAAATTGATGAGAACTTTCTTCTTTATGAGTCGGCCCGAGAAATATGGGAGGCTATTAAGGAAACCTACTCTAGTCTCGACAACACTTTCGAGCTATTTGCAATTGAGACCATTCTTCAAGACTGCCGACAAGAGGAACTGACGATAACTAAATATTTAATACTCTAACCTGATATTGGCAACAATTAGATATATTTGAACCATTGTTAAAATTGCGCAATATGAGGCTCGCCACTGTTCAATTCCACTGAAAATGCCTTGAGGCTTATGCATCGAACATTTTTATGAGGCTTGCGCCTCAACTCGGCTGAGGTCCGCCTTGAGAAGCGCCTCGCCTCATTAGTGTGAGGTAGTATGCCTCACCCTACTTATATTTTTTATTATAACTTAATTAAATCCTAAACTAAAGCCTCAAACAAATCATGCCTTAATACACCCCCGATATATAACAAATTCCTCTCGACTGCCTCGACCTCTAGACTACCACCTTTGCCGCAGCCACCACTTTCGTAGTCATCTTCATGGATCACTTGAAAGCCACACACCACCACCAGTTCATCTAAAATTTAGGAGTATAACTCTCATCATTATATTGATGAAAATATTTATAAAAGAGGAAGATGATTGAAATAAATGATGAAAAAGCAGATTGAGAGGCTTGGACCCTACAGGATGAGACAGAGGAGAGATCAATTTGTTATGACAATGACTCCAATAAAACCCCCATCACTGATGACCATGCAGATGATTTCTGAGTTGTTAACAACTATTTTAGCTTTAATTGTGGGTGAATAAGTGAGAAAGAAGGAATTTGAAGTTAAACTTGATGTTATATGATATTTTTATGCAATTCTTATATTTTATGTTGTTTTATTCTTGGATTTCAATTCTATTTCACACAATTTATCACTTGTCACTTTATATCATTTGCATTTTTTTATCTATGTCAATTTATTTCTTCATAGTTCAATAAAAAACTGATATGTCATTCTTTAACATTTTATTTTGGTATGATATAAAAATCACTTTCAATTCTTATTTTCACTTCAGACAATTACTAGATTTTAAGGCTTACGCCTCAAAACACTTTGAGGCTTACGCCTCATAAACGAAAAATACCTCAATACCCAATTTAACAATTTTAAACTTTGATTTGAATAATATCAATAGAAATGTCCAGAAGATCACGAACTTCATCGGAAGTCTGTTGAGACAGAAAGAATATTCAAATTCTTGATGGGTTTGAACAAGAACTTGGATGGCATTAGAGGACGGATCATGGGAACCAAACCTCTTCCAAATCTCCGTGAAGATCGAAGGGAAGATAGTAGAATAAATGTTATGTTAGGAGGCCTATAAGGATCTCCAAAGGTTGAAGAAGGAAATGCTCTTATTGTCCACAACAATCTAAACCCCTCACATGTTGAAACTCGACACCAAAAGAAGGGAGGAAAACCATGGTGTGATCACTGTGCCAAACCAAGACATACAAAGGAGACATTTTGGAAGATTCATGAAAACCAGTTGATTGGAAGGCAAACAAATCAGCACAAGAAATCAAGGCAACCTTCGTCAACACCACGTAAGATCAATCCATCAAAGATGAAATCATTCCTTTCACTAATGAGCATTTAGAGATGCTGAAGTTTATGCTTAATAACATCACGAACCAACAACCTCAAAAACCTGCTATCAGCCTACACGCTCACTCAGGTATAAAACAGTCAAAACTTTAGGTTATTGACTCAGGAGCATCATAACACATGACAGGAAAATTACACTCCATGACTATCAACGTTAGCATTCAAATCAAGTAGTTAAGGTTGTTGATGGCTCTATATCCAGAATTTTGAGAAATGGTTCCGCTTTTCTCACCTTTACATAAAAATTTTCTGGTTATACTAAATGATATTCATATTCCTAATATTATTTTTAAGGCCTTATTTGATGAAAATTAGGAAAATGCCATGAAAGATAAAATGCAGGCCCTGGAGAAGAACAATACCTAAGAGATCACCAACCTATCAATAGGAAAAAAATCAGTTGGCTACAAAATGAGAGTTCTCTGTTAAATATAAAGTTGATGGTACATTGAAAAGGTATAAGGCAAGATTGGTAACGAAAGAGTACACTCAGACTTTTAGTATTGACTACATGTGGCCAAGATGAACATCGTAAGGATCCTACTCTCACTAGCAACTAATTATAATTGGCATCAGGAACAGCTGGATATCAAAAATTAATTCCTATACAGGGACTTGGAAGAAGAAATATTTATGGACATTCTACCAAGATTCAAGAAAAAATCTGGGGTTGACAAAGTGTGTGGGTTAAAAAAGGCTTTATATGGGCTAAGACAGTCACATAAAGTTTAGTTTGGAAGATTCTAAAGTCATGCTACTCAATGGTTATCGGCAGAGCCAAAGGGATCATACATTATTCTTTAAGCACTCAGATTCAGGGACGTCACAATTTTATTGGTTTATGTGGAATGATATCATCTTGACTGAGAATGATGAAAAAGATAAATTAATTCTAAGGAAATGTCTTGCCAAAAAATTTGAGATCAAAGAATTTAGTAGATTAAAATATTTTCTTGGAATTCAAGTGGTCCACTCCAACAGAGGAATCTTTGTTTCACAACAAAAATACATTAATGATCTTCTTAAAGAAACAAGTAAACTAGCTTATAAATCGGCACCAACACCGATAAAATCAAATATCAAGTTGGGGGAAGCTAAAGATGATCCAAACGTAGATAAGAGAGCCAACCAGAGACTTGTGGAAAAATTGATCTACCTTTTTCATACCATGTCAGATATATCATTTGCTATGAGCATGGTCAGTCAGTTCATGCAAAATTCAAAGCAGACTTACATATAAGTTATAGAAAGAACACTGCACTATCTTAAGGTGAACCCAAGTAAAGGGATTCTCTTCAGTAGAGATTGTGGAATAATCCCTAAAGCATATACTGATACAGATTACGCAGGATCACCGATAGATAGATGATCTAACTTAGGATACTATAAATTCCTTGGAGAAAATCTTGTTACATGGAGGTGAAAGAAACATAATGTGGTGGTAAGGTCTAGTGCAGAAGTAGAATACAGAGCTATGACCTTGGGAATATATTTGCTACTATGGATTAAGATGATTCTAGAAGACCTAAGGATCAAATGGGAAGGACCCATAAAGCTACACTGTGACAACATATCAACAATCAACATAGTTCACAACCAGGCTTAGCATGACAAGACCAAGCACATACAAGTGGACAACCATTTCATAAAAAAAAAAATAATAAAAAAAAAATAGATAGTGATCTTTCAAGTATCTGCTATGTTTAATCAAAAGATCAGCTTGCAGATATTCTTACCAAGCGACTTGATAATTCTCCCTGTCTAGGACTGATTATCAACTGAGAATGACAAATCTATATTCCCCAGCTTGAGAAGTAGTGTTAAATCTCAACCATCCCTTGACACTTGATCTCACAACTAGGATGGGGATCCGTGCGAGGCTCACTTGGATCACACACTGATCTCCTTCCATATTTTGGTGGCTGATTTAGGAAGGATTATATTAGGGCAATTATGTATGTTTATGTAATTATTTGTTTCTTTATTAAGATATCTTATATATATATATCTATAAATAAGAATAATTTTGTGTAATAATATTAAGCTTTTCCCTCTCCAAATCTCTAAATTTAACAATTATTTTTACATTTTATTATAACTAACCCTATACATATTTTGGACTTCATGCTGCTTAGATTATTCATAAATATATTAACACTTCTTGTTTACTTTCTTTTCTTTCTCATTTTCTCATTCAGTTCTCCAAATCTAATCCACTAATAGAATGTTCAGGTATCACCCATGGATAAATTTGGACGAATAGCAAAAATATTACCAAGATTTGAAATTGTACAATTGGGTATTGAGGTATTTTCTTTTAGCGAGGCGAGGCGTAAGTCTCTAGGTATTTTGAAATGTAAGCATTAATATTAGATCATTAAATTAAAAAAAATATATGAAGTAATAAGAAATGTATTTAAAGCAAAGTAAGATATCAAATAAAATTATAAAAATTCCAAATAAGGCCATTAAAAATCATACAAAGCTACAAACAATGATAAGTAAATAGCCTCTCTCACTCCTTGTTCAACATTAACAAATAATTTAAGTTCATATTTTATGAATTCAAAAATCTTCCTTACTCATCATTTAGAAAGTCTTAATTGGGCCATTTCTAAATCATGAATATCACAAAATATTCTAGGAAACTCCTTATCACCGGTCTTTCTAAAATCAAAATATTTATTCATAAATATCTATTTTTAATATTGATTAATATAAAAATAAATTTAAAATTCAAATTGGAACAAAAAATCATAGAATATTTTTTATAGGTATTTTTCATGAAATTCTTATAGCATTTTTATCCATTTTCTTCTAAACTACATAGCAAACATTCTCATACTTGAATGAAATGATGTAAGCAATTCACAATTCCCTGAAAAACGAAGAATAACATTGAAATTTGGTATCTATACTAAAAAATGATTGCAAAATCTGCTAAAATGCAACAAAAAAAGAACTGAAAAATGATGCATAAATCAATACAGATGTTAATATTATTAAAATGCTAGTTGTGTATGTTAAATAATTTATTTATTGAACACATTTTAAGATCATCAATATGATTTCTACTAATATAAAAAACAAATACTGAAAGGCTTCCAAAAATGAAAGATCAGTGACTTTTCTTATATCAATAAAGAATTTAGATGTGAAACCATATGGTCCTAAGCATTTATCATGGCTTATAAGAAAGACAGTACAGGGTTTGATCGTGGTGGGCCTATGTTTCAGAGGAGATTGAGGAGGTCTGAAGGAGTTTGTATATGCATTATCAATCAACTGCTGTGAAACAATAGGTGACAAAGCTTTGTTGCTGTTTGCAGGAGTTTGGGCTGTTATGTCTAAGGCTTCGGTTGGGGTGGTTTTTTCATTGATTTTTAAAGCAGTTTTCTAGCTCAAAAATTAAAAATTTTTTTTACTAAAAAGTTGTTTTATAAAGTAGTAAGAAAGCCGTCCCGAGCAAAGCCTAAATTTGGTGGATCATTGGCAAGGGGTAGGCCAATCTTGCTTGCAATTTTCAAAATCCCAACATTAGTCCAGCAACTTAAGGGAGATTGGGGAGTTTGATCCAAATCTTTTTTTTTTTTTTTTGAAGTTTTCTTTCACTGAGACAAAGTCAAGAGGCAATTTTTTGAAAATAAATGGTCTCCCATTTAGAAATCAAGATCCCTCATTGTTAATCATTTCACTTTCTTCAGCATAAGAAAAATTGAAAAAAAAAAGAGAGACTATCTGTTAGAGATTGGAGCTCAAAAGAACTTTTAAGTTTTCACACCTTGTTAATCTACTACAGCAAGTTTCCATGGAAGGGTAGTTTTTCAATGGTATTCCCAACAATGGTGGAGCCCCCCATCTTCTGAGCCTTCCGCAATTTCATCATTGGTAACAACTGTTCTATGTAAATACAAGGGATGTAATTGAGAGAGAATGTTCATTAATTTGTTTTGTTTTCTTTAATTCTTATTATTTTCCTATACATAAAGTTATATTTTCTTAGGTTTTATTTAAAATAGTTTTCTTATTGCTTTTTAAAATAAAATAAGTTTTAAAGACAATTTCTTTTCTTAAAAAAGTTTTGCACTAAAAATCTATTTTATAAAGCAGTGTGAAAGTTATCCTAAACGAAGCTTTACTCCAAAAAAAAAAGTTGCCCTTTTTATGTAGGTAACTCTGTCTTTTTTCTTTGAAGTTTTTTTTTTTTCTATAGATTCTTTTAATTCATTCTCCTTTTTTATTTTTATTTTTTTAAAAAAATATTATACTTGTTGGGTAGAAAAAATCCATGCTTATCATGTGGTAAAATTCACATAAATATTTAATAAAAAATCTTCTCAAATAAAAACGATTATCATGCTCAAAATATGTAATTGGTCATATAAAAATATAATAGGAGTTTTAATATATATATATATATAAATATAATTGATTAGGTCTTTTTCTATCATTTAAACGAAACATATCGTCCTGGGATCGCTCACTCCACTAACACAGATCTAATCTTGCTGCCTTGAATAGTGTGTTGGGAGGTGAAGCAAAAAAAAGGTTGGAAATTTGGAAGAGTAGACAATACCCTGAGATCACCGCCGGCGAACACTGGAGATGGTTTTGGTCAAGCCGGCGTCTGGTGGCCGAGGTGTTGCATGGAAGGCGCATTTGGCTATGGTGCTAGTTCAGGTCATAAATGGCGGGTATCTCGTCATCACCAAGGTGGCCCTTAACGCTGGGATGAATCAGATCGTTTTCTGCGCCTACCGGAATCTTCTTGGTCTCTTCATCGTCGCTCCCCTCGCTTATGTTGGCGATAGGTATTCTTACTTTATTCTCTTCCCACTCTTTTCTCTCTGCTGCTATGAGCTTTTTTTGTGTTTGTTTTCTAAGAAATTGCCCGGTGAATATTATCTGTCCTAGTGTTTTCCTATGAAACAGAGTCTGTTAGCTGGATTGGCCACTGTGATAAGTTTACTCCAGTGGATTCAACTTTTATTGATTCTTGTTGGAATCTCTATATGAACTAAATGCTTTTGCAATTAGTTATTCATAGGATTTGATATTAATCATTTTTTTACTCATAGCAAGCTAAAGGTTGGTAAAGTCTGATTAACCTTTTAGGTACCGTACAGATATACCTCTGATCTGTGCCTAATCCTTGATATCATTAATTTTTGGATTGGTTCTGTATTGTATTCATCACTCTGATTTTCAAGTCAAAGATGTTATTTAGTTTAAAAAGTTGGTGTTGGTAAACAGGACTTGTACTGCGATGAAATGGATTTAGAGTAAAGAACTTATTGTTGAAAAATATTAGAACAATATTTTGTATAATATTGTATAATATAAAAGGAAAATTTGCAAAGCAATTTATTATGGAATAAAAAATAGCAAGAGTATGGATTTGTCATCACTGCTTCTCCTATGGTTATTTCCGAAGCTCTTTCCTCTCTTCCTCCATAATACAAATTGATGTAAATTTTGTCGAAACCACAATCGATAATGCTAAAAATTGATTGAGAAGCTATGTTGCACCAATACGAATATGGCGACATGAATACAACACGATACAAATATGGGACACATCAATTAGTAAACGTACAAGATACGGTACAACTCAGACACAACAATAATTTATAAATCATGCATTAAAATTAAGAAAGCAATCAAACTATAATATTTAAAATGACAAAAAAATATTAAAGCAACAACATAATTAGTCTTGATGCTTATAATATCAAAATAAAAGTACATATAAAATGTCTAGTACAACATTAAAAACATAAACATAAACTGTCTAGTATATAAAGTTTCAACTATTCAGTAGAAGGAATGATAGGATTAGCTTCTTTAGGGATTTATCTTTGGACTTCAATACCATCTTCAATAAATTTCTTTGCTTCCAATTTGGCCACATCAAGTGAAAATTTTGCAATTTTCAATATTCTCATATCATTAAAGGACTCAAATCCATATCTAGTAACATCCCATATCTTGTTATCTCTTTTAATATAAGTTGAAGTTTTTCTTGATAGAAGACAAATGTTTGTATGCACATAAACTAAATCTTCAGCTCGTTGTGGGGTAATTTTATTCCTCTTTATTGATTGGATGAAGTATGTGCTCCAATTTCTCTCACAATAAGAGGATAAAATATGACCAAGATGTTTTATGGCGATTGTTTGAAGTAGAGGTGTTGAAGCTCCATGAATCAACCACCATATCTTTGGATCTATTCTCCACCTATCATGCAAAGAGTCTTGGTCATTGGAGTTTTCTAAATAACAAAAAAATTTAACAAGCTCTATATTGATCATTCTTCTATTCTCGTCATTTGGGAAATAACGCTTCCAATATATATTCCTCATATTTGAAATTTTTAAATATTTATGTGGAGAAACTCATTAAAGATCCTCTTGAAACTATTTTTTACTTGAATTTCTTCAAATAATAGTAAAATAATATAGAATTAGATAATTATTATTCAACAAATTGAGAAATTTATTATGAAAGAAATGTTGAAATTTATCTTGAATTTAGTGAATGAGTCAAACATATAGAGATGCGTTATTTTTCCTCCATCTATCTTCCAGAACAGTACAGATAACACCCTTGAAATTAAGGGCTTCATCATGTGACATTCTCTCATATATATATATATTATTTTTTTATCCTTGACTAGCATAGAATCCCACATCTCATAAATGAGTGTAAATATGACTTATTTGTATCCATCACTCTTAACATCTCATAAATTGAATTGGTAAAAATTAAGATATATTCAATATCATCTCATCATAAATCATATAAAATCTTCTCTTATACATGCCTTGCTTTTCCAATATCATATTCTTGATAATAAGATCATTTCTCAATTATCACTATACACTAAAGGGCATTTTTAATTTGTTTGAATCTTCTCAATATGACTATAACTAAAGCAAAACGATTTTCAGCTACTACAAGCATCCTCAAATTAGAGAAATCATTGAACATAGAGAGTCTCATGGAGTAATTCATAATAAAATTTCTAATTAAAACTGCATCTTCTACAACTATGATGCACCGCATTTCTCCTCAAAGAGAAGTGCAGTGTCCGACACCATGGTCGACACGACACTCGTCCGACACATGTCGGACACGTCGAAAACGTGTCCGATTAAAAAAATATTAAATACAAATTGGACACGTTTGTTCGACATGCGTAACTTAAATATTTTGTAATTTTTTAAAAATATAATTTCTTATATTTGACGAGATTTAAACTAAATTTCTTATTTCCTATCCAGAACACCAAATCAACGTCTGCATTTAATACTCATTCATCGAATATTCTCATTTTCATTTCTCTTTGGCAGTGAAGGTATTTTCATCTCCTCTTTTTTTGCACAATTACAAGTCTTTCTCTTGTTGAACCAGAGTTGAAAGCAGTGATATTCAATGATGATGATATTGAAGGCCAAAAACTAACATCTAAAGCTAATCCTAGTAATTGAAGCTTGAATGCTTGATGTTGTAGTAAGTGATTATTTACTTATATTTTTGTGATTGTACTAGATATTTTGCATTAAATATATTTTATATTATAAGCTAAACAAGTTATCATATCATTCATTTATTATTGTTTGTCATTTTTTAATATGATTATATATATATGTACTGTCGTGTCCGTGCCGTACCCGTATCCTATATTTTCAAAAAAGCCGTGTCCCGTGTCCGTTTTCGTGTCATGTCGTGTCCGTGCATCATAGTTCTACAATCACTGTGATCCAATGATATTCATTGTAAGTAGTTTCATTTGCCTCAATATTGTTTGTTGCATAAATATTCTTCAAAGCAATATTAAGAGTATGTACAACACATAGTGTCCAAAATATATAAGAATATGCTTGCTCCATAAGTAGGCATGCAATTCTACAAATTGGTGCATTATTAGTAATTACATGAATGATATTTGAAGGCCTAAACATCATGATTATTTCTTTGATTAAATTAAGAATGAAGAACTTATCTTTATACTATACTTCACAGTTTATAACTTTAATGAACATAAATAGTTATCTGTTACAACCATGAAGTTGATAAGTGATCTTTTTTGGAGTTATGTTCACCCATCACAAATCAAACTGACCCATGTTATGTTTTAAAAATAATGTATAGTAGTTTAATAAGACTAATATTAAAAATAATTGAGAAATAGTACGTCATTTAACTAGGATTTGTACTTGAAATGATTAGTATTAGGATGTCGAGCATTGGATGTTGATGTTGTGTGTCAGACATCAAGAGGGAATATGACAATGCTATCAAGAGCTGAGCATAAATATTGTGCAATGGGCTTCAAGTGTTGATGCAGGATAGTGTCAATCATTGATGTCAAGATAGCAATGGGCAAAGATGAGATGTTGAGATGGAATAGGGGCGTGATTGTGGGTATAGAAATAGTTGGTGTCAAGCGTCAATGTGAATACAACATAAGACTTTAATGTTAAGATAGTTTTGAAATGTTGATGTTGTGATGACATCACATGTCGATGTTGATTTGGTATTGTGAAACTCTAGTCGCAACCTACCAAAGAGATGAAAATGAGAATGTTTGGAGAATATATTTTGAGTGTGAACGATTGATTTGAGGCTGTAGAGAGGAAATAGGAAATTAAATTTTAATTTTAAATAAATAAAAATTTGAAATGCAAGAAATTATATTTTAAAAAAATTCTGAAAATATTTAAGACGCGAGTCAGATATACGTCTCCAATCTAATTTTAATATATATTTTTAATTGGACACGTCTTAGGCATTTGTCGAAGACATGTCAGATGCATGTCGTATTCGATACATGTGGACACTACATATCTCTTTGAGGAGAAGCATCGGTGTATTATAGATTTTAAATTTTTTGGAGTTATTTGGATGAGTGTACACTAAATATGGATTTTTTTTTGTTTGATGTGAAATTAATGCAGTATAAAGCCTAATTTGATGGTTGTCAGAGGTTGGCAGAATAGGTGTTGGTGGCGGTGATTGTGGGTGGCGACAGGTGACGGCTGGAGACATGCAGCGGCGACGGCGGCAACAACAATGATAGAATTTATACTGCATTTGATAATCGATCAAATCTAACAGTTTTCAAATACACCAAAATTGAATTTGAGGGTGAATTCCAAATAATTCAAAATTTTATTCTTTATCTCTTTTACTTTAAAATAAACACTAATATTTCAAAAATCATGCATTTGAAATACTTTACGCCAATTTTACTTTAAACCAAAATGCCCTTAAATCAAGATTGAAGTCATGCCAACTAAATAAACTAACATAAAACTAAGAAATAAGATAAACCCTTTCTCAGCTGATAAAATACAATCATTCTCATCCATCATCACTAGCATCCCTCAAATACAAAATAACAAATTAAAAAAAAATGCTAATGAAAAGAAATACTTAAACTGCACGGAAATTAGTTTTTGCACGATGCATTTACTGCGAATATATGCGAAGATTTTCATCAAAATTATTTAATCGTATTTCTAATATTAAATTTTTTTGGCCTTAATATATTGATTGAATGATTCTTTGTTTTTGTTTATCGTGGAAAAAATAAATGAAACTTCCTCTTGGTTTCTATTATTTCCTTGTACCAGATTTTAGCTTTAGAAGCTTGTTCATTAGCCTTCTCTTGTTCCACCTATCTATTTCTTTCTTCTATCTTAATTTCTGCAATAAAATGTTTCAAATTCATGGAGGTTGATGTCATCATTTTGAGTTTCACTTATGTGCAAGTAAAGTTAATAAACATAAAGGGATATCTCCATTGTGTCAACCATCCGTCTAAAATATATTTCTTTGTTCTAATATTTTCAAGAACATATTTCTTTTCTAAGGTATTCTACATATCTATTAACTGCAAGATTGAACTCATAATGCATATCAAAAAGAATTTTGGAAAGTGCATTTTAAATAATAGGTTTGCAAATCTAAGTGGCTGCTTTCCATTTATTTAAATTTTCATGATTTTATTCAAGTAGAGTGTTAAGCACAAATTTACTGATATTTTGATAATGAACTTAACCCTTAGTCTGCCACCTATTAATGTTTTGTCCAATGAATGGTTCTATTTTAGTGACATGGAGTGTTATCTTAGCAACAGTAAGTATAACAGAGTTCGTAATCTACCATTAAGATTGTTGGTAATAGTACTTGCATGATGTTGTAATGTAAATAGGTTCAACGGAAAAAACATATCAGTATAGTTTATAGCATGTGAAGCAATGTTATTAGAGGTAGATTTCTGCTCCTTTGAGTGATACTCTTGATGTAAAGAATCCTCAGTAGTTTACTTTTCAGTATGGAACTAAACCTTTTCCAGTAACTTTTAAGGAGAAAAACGTGTGATTTTCTTATTGAAATATTGACTAATTTATGAATATATGCAACAGTTGGTAGAGAACTTTCTACAGCTTTATCACTCTTATTTAATCATAATGCTATATTTACTTCTCATGATGCAGTTTTTTTTTTTTTTTTTTGTTTTTTATTTTACAGAGGGGCCCGACCTCCACTGACAGGCCGACTTCTCCTGTCATTTTTATTACTTGGATTGACTGGGTAAGCATTTGATTGCCCCAATTCAAATGTATTTGGAATTAATTTCATGTGTTTAACACAGGTGGTTCTTTTTATTTCCCTTTTCATCTACTAAATACATCTTATTAACTTTCTTGTTGATAAGGATTTTGGGCAATCAGCTTTTCTTTGTTCTTGGTCTTGGATACACAAATCCTACTTATGCTGCAGCTATGCAGCCATCAATTCCTGCGTTTACATTTATCTTGGCATCAATTATGGGGTTAGTCTGGCGCACTCAGTTTTGCAGTAGTTTGAGGTTTCGTTTGGGACGGCTTTTTTACTGCTTCTTTAAGCAGCTTTTTAGTACGAAAATTTTAATTTTTGTATAAGAAAGCTACTTTAAGAAGCAGTAAAAAGCCGTCCCAAACGAAGCCTGAGTTACCTTTCTATGGAAACTCGTATCATTATTATTATCAGTTTTATTTCAAACATTAAAGGTCTGCATGCATAAAACTTATCTCTTGGTTGTTAATTTACTGCAGTGTGGAAAAAGTCAATTTTCGTAGAAAGGAATGTTGGATTAAGGTTATAGGTACTTCTGTTTGCATTTCTGGTGCTGCGGTGATGCTCACTTATAGAGGTCCAGCTTTATTTGGCAATGGCGTAGACCATGCAATGCTTAATGAAATGATCATGGGGTCTCAATTGGAGCATGCAAAACAGTTGGGATCTAATTTGCTAAACTATCAGCTTGGTACATTGTGCCTGATTGCGAACTGCATAAGTATGGCTGCTTTTCTAGTTCTGCAGGTAATGGAATTCAGAACCTGTAATAAACCTATTATTGGTAACCTTTTGTGCTGATTTGATTATGATTACTGCATTGTAAGTGCGAATTATCCGTCAAACAATACATTTAATAACAAAGGGAGTATCCAGTGTACGAGGATCTCTCCTATATGGGACCCCATATAATTAGGGTCCTTCATGATTTGAAACGTGACTTAGGCTTCGTTTGGGATGGCTTTCTTGATGCTTCTTAAAGTAGCTTTTTAGTACAAAAGTTTAAATTTTTGTATTAGAAAGCTGTTCCAAATGAAAAACCTTAATCAACAATTATATTGAGGTCAGAGTATTTGGAAACTAGCACTATAGTGGTGGGCCTTTTGCTCCCGGAATCAACAATTATAGATCTGAACGTCATTCTACCAAGATAGCTGAATGAAATATTATTTGCTTAATATGTGGTGGCCGGTAAAAATATTTAATATTTTGGTTGCATGTAAGGTTTACCTCTTTTAAATTTAAGTTGGATATCTATTTAAAAATATTTTCAGTGTTTACTGTAGACAAGCTTCTTGATTTTCTATTTTGACATTTCAGTCTCCAGTTCTGGTTCAGTATCCTGCGACATTATCATTAACAGCATACACATACCTTTTTGGGACGCTTTTGATAGTCCTTACAGGATTATGCACTTATCGAGATTATGCAGACTGGATGTTGACAAAATCAGAGATAGTTGCAATTATATATTCTGTAAGTTCTCTAATAACATCAGCATCTTTGGCCGAAGTTGTGTTGTAAACTCTAATGTTTTTAATCTGAATAGGAGGCTAAATTGGTCGTGATAACATCTGAACATTCTAACCTGTTTGATTTTGGTGCAACTGAAATGAAAATTGGAGAAAATATTAATAAGAATTCTTGTATTCACAACCTAGATTTTTACCTTCTTTGGCTTGATAAGGAGAGAGTGAGGGAGTGAGTGTGTGTACGTGATGCAAAAGAGATTGTGGATATAAAAATTTTTAGTGCTTGTTTCGGCTTAAGAGAACTAAAAGAACAGAAAGGGTAGGAAACATTGCCATCAAATCAATGGAAACTAATTTCATCTTCCTTTCACTTAAGAACTGATCAGTTTGGGAAGGGGGCATATTGTTAATTTGCGGTGTCAATTCCCCCTGCACAAACAAGTTCGAAAGAGATAATTAGAGATTCAAATAAATATTGTTGGAATTGGTTTATATTCACACAAATTTGAACCTATTACTTTTCCTTCCTAGCCGGCCCCTCCTTGATTTGAACTTTCACTTGGGCCCCACCCAAAGGGGGGCAGAAATTCATCTAGGTAGGCTCTATTCCGCCTAGCATAAACTTTGGCCGGTCTAGGAGGGACCAGCCCATCCTTGACCGGTCCAGGAGAGACTAGTCCATCAATGTCATAAAGGATTGCATAAAATTATTCATGCAAATTTCTAAGCACTGTCACCAATAAAAAATGTTTAGTTTATTTGTTTTATTTATTACATGAAGAAGCTTGAATGGGAAATGATAAACCGTTCTTATTTATAGGTTTTTTTTTAATGTGCATGCTTTCTATCAGTCGAGATAAATAAGACCCTAAATTTAAACAATATAATTTCATTGTTTATGGAATTAATTAAACAATTATTATAAGCAGTAATATTATATTCAATGAAAATGTTATACACAGTCAGTTTGAGCAAGTGAATATATTAAGCTTGAGGAGAATTTTGAAGATATCCCAGAAAATAGTAAGATGACTCGTTGGAACATTGAGACAACCGTTTTTATTTTTTTAAATTTCCACTTGAGGTTCTATAAATAGGGGGATTAGGGGACCTAAATATTGTATTTAATTTTTTCTGCTCTTGCAACGAAAAGAAAGAGGATGGTTGGATACCTTTGAAGAAAAAAGTAGAGAGAGAATAATAAAAAATAAGAGAGAGAAAGAAAAGAGAGGGAAATAGTGATTACTTGGCTCCCTTGTTTCTAGCTGTATGATGAAACATTTTGGCTTAGTAAACACGTGCTGGTACTGCAGACAAGGATTTTAGTGATGGAGGCCACTTCAATGGTACCAGAAATCTCATTGCTATGAGAAGGAATCATTATGCAAGGCTTTTTGATATCTTCTCCCTCAAGCTTCTTACCTTGATATTTGGTTTTTAAATTTTTTGTTGAAAGCGTTATATATGTTACATATGACTCAATTAAAAACCCCGGTAGATCATTGTAACGAGCACTACCCTTATCTCAAATATTTGGCAAAAAGCCTATACATGAATTCTTTTCCATCATAAATTCTTGATGGATGTTACTTGAGGAATTATTACAGTTTACACTTTTGTTCTCTTTTTTTTTTTTTTGCTTTATTGTTTACCATTTTACCTTTGCCCCCTTTCTTTCTCACTCGTTTTCACTAACGTTTTTTTTTTCCTAAACTTTTTGCTGGTACATGTTTTGCATTCCGTTGGACATATACAAATCATAATGTCAAAATTTCACTATATTTTTTTAGAAAACTATTTCCTAGTATTCTATAATATAATCTCATTTTCTTAAGATTTTTGCTAGACATTCTCGTATCTGCCACTGGGCGTAGCCTAGTAGTATTGCTTTTTTAATCTTCAGAGTAAATGCTGGGTGTCATTCTGAAAAAATAATATGAAAAAGAAAACTCATTTTGATTGCACCCAATTTAACTCAGGAACTTCACATTTGACACATTCAGGCCTACAGTTGCATGGCTTTTAGTTAAAATACCTCCTTCATAACTCGTAATCATACTGAAATCATGTTATAGGGTTTAGGGTAGGAGATTGGTTTGTAGCGCCTAACCAGCTTCTCCTATCCTCAACTATGTCATATTTCATTTAATTGGTTGCTTGCTTCATCCAAAACTTGTTAACAAATTTATCAAGTCCAATGCAAGTGATTTGAATATTTGAATACTTTCTCATTCCTTCTCTTCATTCAGGGATTTCTTTCATCAGCTGTCAACTACGGTCTCATAACATGGTCCAATAAAATGATTGGACCAGCATTGGTTGCACTATACAATCCTCTACAAACATTCATGTCTGCTTTCTTGTCAGCAATTTTCATTGGGAATCCCATCTTCCTCGGAAAGTACTGTACCCCAATGTTCCCATTCAAATTCATCCAAAATGTCAAATTTCTGTACGATTAAGTTTTAAAAGCTTCTCTTATCTTATTGATCGCAGCATTTTTGGGGGACTTCTCATCATCTGTGGCTTATATCTGGTCACCTGGGCTCGTTACGCAGAGAGTAAAGATACCACCAGGGCAAAGTCTTCTCAAGACCTATTGTCAGATCCTCTTCTTCAAGAGGATGGTCCATCATCCCTACCAATACAGGTAAGTTCATCCATGATTCCATTGCTTATAATCATCATATCCACAAAATTCTAGCTAAGATTTATATGATTTTCTCTCCAATATCTATCTACTCATCAGATTACAGGCGGCAGTTTGAAGGAAGATGAAGAGGGCATTTCATAGTTCTTCATGTTAAGCTTCATCTATCTGTCCAAATCCGTTTGTTCTGCTTGCTTTTGCAGCTGTGTAAATTGGAAAACAGGTACAGTTCTAATATTGCCTCTGTATTATTTTATTGTGTGTATCGTTTGTGTACTATGTAGAAAAATATTTGTTTTCTATTCCAATGTTGTTCATGATTTATTTCGCGTTCATAATGCTATCATTGGCACATCATGCATATATGTAGTTCCAAGGTAAGGGCTATTCAAGCCATTGTATTAAGGTTTTGATTTTAATAAATCTATGGAGCATCTACTTATCTCTCCACATTTGAATAATATCAAGGTTCCTTTTTATTAATTTATAGAGAATTTTGGTGCCTAGCTGCTGGTAAAGCAGTTGTGGCTTGAAGCTTGCCATTCAATAGTCATGTGTATGAGATTTTATTGAAAATAAATGTCTTAGTAAATTTTTTAATTATTTGGAATGTACCATCTAGTTCAATTTTAGTGCATTTCATTTTGAAATTTATTAGATTTAAATTTCATTTGGGACAACTTTCTTATTATTTTATAAAGCAACTTTATAGTAATTTTGTTTTTGTTTTGAATTAGAAATTTTTATACTAAAAAGTTACTTTAAAACTGTCCCAAAAAAAAAAAACTTCAGTTGATTTTTAAATGCACTTTTGCCATTATCACTTGCCACCATTTGTCTATTGACGCAGTTCACCTTCGGTGTCCTCCGTCAACCCCATCACCTGCCATTGTCATCGTCACTCCCTGCCAAAATTCGCCACTTGTTTCCTTCTATTGGGAACTTGCCGCCGCATTTTGCATCGGATTCATTTTATATATTTTAATTTTATGCTCATTTAAATAATTTTATTATTTCAAATACATTGTATTTCTTTAATTGTGTTTTGTTTCACCATTTTATTTTTAAGTAAAGCAAATGGCCTCTGAGTGTAATGCTACAATACAATAATTTCAAACTCAAAAAGTTTACTGTATATGAATTGCTATAAAATGATTGCATGCAATATGCATTTGTATGAGATTATTATTATGTTTTATTTCTCTTTATTTTTTCATTTCCCAATTGAAATTTTCTTTTCTGAGCACCAACTCCATGGTGATGATTCAGTAACTTAAATATGCTAAATCACATATATGGGGCTCAAAAGAGCTAATTTCAAACCCAAATAGAAAAAAAAATTTATTTTTACTAAGCCAAAAACATAATTAATCAGTTTTTAGCATAGTTTCATGCTGATATGGATAAATATTTAATGATTATTTTACTCCAATTAATATTTAAAAATCACTTTATATCTCTTTATATCTGATATCGTCATTTGAGGTTACAAAATTTGAACTTGCTTTGAAATTGGAGAGGAGAAATATTTGTCCCGCTATGTGAGGTCAGCTACATTAATTATTTTTCGTCATTGTGTTATGTTAAAAGTCAAATTCTCATATAAATCTAATAAAAAAAATCATTTCTAATATTTTTACGTAGTATTATGCTTCTCTTTTAATGGCCAACATTCGACACCATAAAGCATTACAGGTCTCACTACTATCATATAAAATTTTCCCTCAAGTTTGAGGGAGACTTTTCTATCGCAGAACAAGTCTGATGCATTCCTCCACTTGTACCATCCAACTTGAATTATGCTGATAATATCCATTTCACCATCACTCTGAAAATATATCCAAGATATCTAAAACGTGTACTCTTATTAATGACTTGATCGTCCAAAGTCACAATCCCCTCACTAGGTTTATTGCTACTAAAATTACACTTCATATATTCAGTTTTAGATCTACTCAAGGTAAAATCTTTAGACTCTAAGGTTGACCTCTATAATTCAAGTTTACCTTCAACCCCCTTTCTAATATTATCAAAAAGAAGTCTATCATCAGCCTCTTGCAAATATCTAGTAAGAACATCCATAACTAAAGCAAAAAGATATCAACTTAAAGCTGATCCTTGATGTAGTCCAACCGAAATAGAAAAATGCTTGGTCAAACCACCTTGTGTTTGAACACAAGTAATAGCTCCTGCATACATATCTTCAATGATTTGAATATAAACATTATTAATTCATTTCTTTTCAATAACTCTCCATAGCACTTCTCTTGGAACTTTATCATATGATTTCTTTAAATCGATAAATATCATATGTAGATCCTCATTCTCTCTATATTTCTCCATCGAACCTCTAAATAAATGTATTGCTTCCACAGTAGACCTACCCGGCATGAATCCAAATTGATTTTGAGAAACATTAGTATCACGCCGCAACCTATGCTCCATAACTCGCTCTCATAGTTTTAAAGTATGACACATTAATTTAATTCCTCTATAATTCGCACACTCCTATGCATCACCTTTATTCTTAAAGCAAGTGAAGAAAAATTTCATGATGTGACCCATTCGCAGTTCATCAACATTACCAACAACATGTGAGAAGAAGAGGATGTAGGAACTTTGTTGACAAGACCAACAAATCAAAAGCACATTCAAGCACCTAAATAAAAAAAAAATAAATAATAATAAACATATGTTTAGCATTGTAATTACATTTAGTTCATTAAAAGCCAAATTCAAGTAGTCATGGAAAATATGCATTTGGCCCTAGCAAACCAAGCCTCCACAACATAGCTGCTATAGTCAGTAAAATACAGGAGGACATATATTGATCCATAGGCATATTAATATTATAAAAGTATTATGGATTATTTAATTAAACTTTAAATCAATGAACCATTTCAAATGAAAATCACATTTCATATAAAGGAGCATTTTCTATAAGCATTATGATATAGTTTGTAAAATATGCATGTTTTTATATTAAACTTTTTTTTTTTTTTGGCCATTTAGATCAATTGAGACAAACTCACACACATCACATACATAGCTCGATAAACTACTGAGCCAAATTTGAGCTAACCCCAACTAAACTCATTTACTCATAAACTAACTCATTTAATAAATATTAATATAAAATACAATTAAAAATATTAATACTTATAAAAGAGTATAAATAAAAAATTGCTGAAAATATTTAAAATTATACATCACTATCATATATCAAATAATTTCTTATAATTTTCTCATCTAATTTGTCAAAATGTTGTCATAATAAATAGTTCGATTGAAATAATTTTAATTCTTTCATAATAAATCAATTGGCTCTTGAGCTAATTTAAACTTATAAACATGAGCTCAAACTCAACTCAAACTTAATTGATTAATCAAACTAACTAATTTAAACCCTAAATTCCCATTAGGGGCTCTAGCCAAACCAATTAGAACCCTCACCTGTGCCCTAATTCCCCCCACAAAATAATTCAACCAACCTTTCACCTCTCAGGCACCTCAAGATCCCACATAAAATCTATAACCCTAAGAACACCCTAGCCCATCCAAAGTCATCTTCACATCCTCTCAAATCATTACAAGAAAGAACTAGCCAAGGTTCAATTAAGTATTTGTTTGGGACTGATTTCTTACTGATTCTTAAAGCAACTTCATAGTACAAAATTTTTCATTTTTTTACTTAGAAAATTACTTTAAGTAGTAAAAAATCGTCCCAAATAAAACCTAGGGCTTCATTTGGGACAACATATTTACTGTTTTCTAAAATAATTTTCTAATATAAAAATTTTTATACTAGAAAGTCAAGCCTAAAACACCACGACCACCACTCAATCAATAACTGGTTACTATTACCAATAGAGATTCACCCACAAGAAATAATATCAGAACAACCTTATTTTCCTGGATCTAAAGATGGACATCCCAATAGATAAAGATATAGCAGATAGAATTTCAATGATCACCTCAAAATGAAACGAATGGTATGATCCAGCAAAGACAAGGCAGCCATGTTCATTTGGATTCAAACCAAGTACAGCAAAAATAGGCGAACATGCTCTCAGGAATGCACACATGAGTGTAGTATGATTTCAAAAGCATGGAATGGTCTTATTTACTAATCCCCATTCTCAATTTATTCCAATTGAATGTTGCTTAAGAGTTGAACTTTGTTTTGAGCAAATCCTATGAGAACTTCTATCCATTTTACCTCTATGTACAATTCTTCCAATCATCATATGTGCCAAAGCTATCTAATTTATTTCCTCCTGCCTTATTTTCAAAATAAGTCTGAAGTATTAAAAGCACAATCTCTCTCATATAGTAGTTTCTCAACCTATCATTCATACTTTTTTTCCATAAATTTACCTCTTAGCAATCAATAAATTGTTTGCAGCCCAACACTTTGATCCATAATACATAGTTGATAAAATCACAATTTTGTAACATTTACACAAGTCCCTGCAAAATTCTCACAATATAATGAACCTGGAGCACTTGACAGTTTTAACCCGCCGACCTTTACTATCAAATTTATATCCTATAGCATAATTGTTAGCCCATGAGCCATAGTGTATGGTGTCATTGGATTTTGATGATAACAAAGGTTATGTTGGATGTGACTAATAATTTATATGAAGTGCATTTCAAGAAACAAAATCACCAAGCTGGACTTACATTAGTTTAAAACTTAAATATTGAAGCTTTTGGGTATTTGTTTTCTAAAGCTCAATATATCAAATGAAATAGCTCACATATAAATAAAATTTGCTAAACTTATGTACATGGTTCTTTCAAAATTGATTCATGATTATTTAAATTTATATATTATCAATTTAACACTAATTTTGAAAACATTGTCATCTTACATTTCTCACTTAAAAACTACCATCTAACTTAATCTAATGTTCAATTATCATTCATGAACACATTTTTTATTATGGCATACCATTCTACACTTACTTAATTTGGCCATATAAATTAAACTAAAATTGATTTTTCAAAATTATTCAAATTATTCTTTTTAGAAATTCAAAACGATAATTTGACCATAACTTTTATCAGGACAATATTATCATTTTTTATTTAAATTAAATAATATATTTCTAAAAATAAGTGAAATTCATTTCATAAAAATTGGATACTTAATTTCAATATTTTAATCTTTTTATCCAATAAATTATTAATATTATTAAATTGTCTTAACTAACTAATAAAATTAATTAATAAAAATTATTTTTAATTATATACCATCACTTTTATCATTGAAATTCGAGCAAATCACATTCAAATTAATTAAGACTAAATTAATATAGGTTTAGTTCAAATGAGGTAAGATTTGGGCTAAAATTAATCAATACAATAAATTGTCTTAAATTTTATAATACACGGGACTTGATCATATTAACTAATCTATTCAACACATGGATTAATAAATTAGAACAAGATCTAATGGCTCAAAATTAAGCTCTCTCTCAGCTATCCCATGCATTAAATCCCTTAATTAATCATTGACAAATTCACTTACTCCATATTTGAAAACTATGTGGCTGAAGATTGCTTATGCTTGAAATTATTTTAATTTTGAAAATTTTCTATTAGCTATTTACATTTCCCTTGGATTGCACCATAATCTAATGGCTACAAATTAAATTAAACATTTTGCATCAACCTTTTTTATCTCTTGACCGAATTTTACAACATTCAAATTCAAATTCAAATTATTATGACCAAAAATTGCATGGCTTCTTCCTATTTTTCCTTGGCCAACCAGATGCTTTTTTTGAGGTTGATTTAATTTTTTCCAAATATCTTTTCAATTTAAATTATTGTCTAAAATGTTTCCCCCCAACTTTCTCATGCCTTGGCATAAATTCTCTTTATAAATAAGAGAGATAGGCTTAGTATTTTTCTAACTTCTTCCTCTCAAATAACAAAACTCTGCCAAAATTTTTCCTCAAAGTGCTAGATCACTTTTCTTGCCTTGGCTGTGGGGTTTCAAGGTCTCTCATGCTTGCTAAAGTGTCTTCCTTGCTCTCTCTCTTCTCCATACTTCAAAAAGACAATTTGGTGAGTTCTTTCCAATTGTAGTGTTTTAATTCTTTTAATCTTGTGCAAGATTGTAAAGTCATTTTATCTTGAATTCAAATTATTAACTTCGTTGTCACTATAAACTTAGGTTAAAGAAACTTAGATTTTAGTTTGTAGAAAACTTATTGAAATTAATGTTATCAAAAGAATTTATTCAAAAGAACCACTTCAAAATTATATTTGATTTTCATATAAATTTCAGCCAAATAGAAAAATTAGGAGATTTAGTTACTATTAGCTCAAGTAAGCAAACACAACAGAGAGAATTATAATTTGAATCCAAAATAAAAATACTTCACAATCTTGCATAAGATCGGAAGAATTAAAATACCAAAATTGAAAAGAACTCACCAAATTGTCTTCTTGAAGTATGAATAAGAGTGAAAGAATAACGAAGACGCTTAAATAAGCATGAGAAACCTCCACAGTCAAGGCAAGAAAATAATCTAGCACTTTGAGAAAAAAATTTCGGCAAAATTTTGTTATTGTGAGAGCAAGAGACTAGAAAAATACTAAGCTTACCCTTTTTATTTATAAAGAGAATTTCAATCAAGGCATGAGAAAATTGGAGAGAAATATTTTAGGCAATAATTTGAACTTGAAAAGAGATTTAGAATAAATTAAATCATTCTCCAAAAAATATATATGCTGGCCAAAGTAAAATAAGAAAGAGCCATGCAATTTTTTGACACAATAATTTAAATTGAAATGTTAAAAAAATCGGCCAAGAGAAGGAAAGGGCTAATGCACAATATTTGATTTAATTTGTAGCCATTAAAATAGGGTGCAATCCAAGGGAAATATCAATTCACAATTTTGCTCTCAAACTCCAATTTTGACTTTTGATCAATTGTATGTTCAAGTTCATTAGCATAACATGATCTATTGTAACACGTGTTCAAATTCAAAATCATTAAATATAGACTCATTTTCTGCATCAAAAATATCCCCTAATGAATATTCATTATCTATATTTTTTTTTCTTTTGGATAAATTTTAAGTGTATATAATTCTTATGTTCTCGTTTATGCAAAAAGTTTCAAAGAATATGGAATTACTTTTTCTTTAATGACGTGAATCAAAAGTGGGTTAGCCAGATTATAAAAACGCATCTCCCATAATACTTCTTATGATTATCATATTGTGGTCGTTTAGAACCAAGTTTACAATATTTCATTTAAATTGTGCATCTTTTGCTATTTATTTATTTACCAAATTAATTTATGCATTTAGTTAAGATATATGCAATCATAAGCATGACAAAAATTTGATGCAAGATGATCTAGGTTTACCGTTTCCTAATGCAAACATAATGATTCAACATATGTACATCAAGCCAAAGAACTTAGGATTTACATATCATAGGTCACTATATATGCAAAAGCTTGTTTTTTAATGCAAACTGACAAATACAAGAATTAGAGCCAAATGATAATCCAATGATCAAATAAATCAAAGAAATTTTTTAACCATGAAAAATCAATTGGCAATTATAATTTAACACTACAATTAGAATCCCAATTATGTCAAATTTGAATAAATAAACAAAACTAACAAGACAATCAAAACATTAAGTAGAGGAAACTAAATGAAGCAAAGAATTTACCAAAATAAGAAAGCCATGTCTCACGTTGTTAAAAAAGATGACTTCCCCTGAAATCATGTAAATTCAGAACTACACTCAAAGGAATCACAAACCCTAAACTTGAAAAAACAAGATTGAAAACAAGAAAAAGAATTTGTTTTATTCAATGAAAATAATTCAATTAAATGCCTCATATTATCTATTTATAAACTCCTCAGACCTAAGTTAAAGTATAAGGTTGGCACAAGATCAACTCAATTTAATTCTTGATAGCCATCAAATTCAAACATGAATATATGCAAAGCCATATTTTACAGAAATAGAAATAGAAATAGAAGCCCCAAACTAAATAACAAAAATTTGAATAGACACAAAGGTGAACTGAATAACATAATCCCAAATAGCTAAAATAGCTGGCTCCTGAAGTAGCTAAATACTCCAAATTGAAAGCACAACCATATGACATAAAAACACAAGCGCAATAGAGGAATCAAGCCACGAATGAAGATTCTACAGTCTCACCGAAAGAATCACAAGAATAGGCACTCTAAGTACATTCATGCATCAATATATGTCAAATAAATTAAAATATTTTTTTCTACTACTAACCAAGAAAAAAATTAATCACTTTCTTTACCCTCTTAGATCCCTCAATAAAAGAGGAAAAACTCTACATCACTTCTTTTTTATTCTCTTTTTGACAAATCCTTGTCTCTTCCCTCAAAACCTAATCAGACAGCTGCTGATAAAGAAAAGCAAGCACTCTTCCGAATTCTTTTTTCTTTTATCACTAGCACCCAATCAAGAGTCCATGGGAGTTTCTTGGAAGAGCTGATCCATATCAATTGGCAATTTGGCATATAACCACATACAGGTATACCTAAATCAGAATTTGTTTTTCTCCCTACATTGACTGTCATAACAAACAATTCCCAAATTGATACAATAATTCAAAGGCTACTTTTCTCCAGCTCGAAATAAATCCATGCAAAGACATAACCTCGTTGGAATTTCATACATATGAAACAAGTAATTAAGCTCTATTACTGTCTCCCGAGAATAAGAGAAATCAACCAACACAACATTCTCATAGCATCTATGATGACTTCTAAATTCCAATCAAGCTATAGCATACGGATGCTTTAAAGAAAAAAACATCAGCAAACTAAGTTTAAATCACAATAATCTTAATAGCAAGATCAAAATCGAGTATCTACAACCAAAATTATTCATTATACGAAAAAACTATTTATTTCTCTTGATTAGTGTTTTTCTTTTTTTTTCCTCTGCCGCATCTTGCTAATCAATCGTGAAGAGAGCTTGGTCCTCTACCATGTGAATCCAGAGGAAAAATAAATAAATTAGATAAGTAAACTTAAGGAATCGCATTACCAAGTAGCAAGCAACCAGTTAAGAAAACTAGTGAAAATGTTCACATTCAAGTCCTCTGATAACCAAGACACACAGAATCTCACATATGATCTTGCTAGTAGCAGCGACAACAACATGAAGTCAAGCAAACATCATAATAATACAGTAGGGCACCTTAAAAGTTAAACCAAATACTAAACACAACAGGAAGGAAAGGAGAGGTCGTCGAATAGCTCACAGCGCTATAAGTAATAGCAAGGCCAAAGCTGGAGCACCTATTTCTTGAAGCTTCCCCGAACACCTGGGCGGGCCTTGGAGGTCTCGACAGCGTTGGAGGCATGCAGATCGGTGAGCTTTGATTCTTCGAAAGGGATCTTCGGGTGGCGGGCTTCATGATGGATCTGCATCGACTTCAAGTCGGGAGCAGTTACCTTGCAGAGGGGGCACTCAAACTTAGCATGCCCACCCTTTTCATGCCCCGACCGGTCTGCAAGCCCCGCCTTACCCCCGCCACGGTTCGTCGTCGCAGCGTCAACCTTTGCTGCAATTTCCTTCGCTGTGTGCTTCTTCGGTTTCGCCTTTCCCGTCATCTTCTTCTTCTTCTTCCTCCCCCGCTCCCCCTCCTTACCCTCCCACAGACCCAAATCCTATTTTCTCCTCCCTTATGCTCTCTTCCGGCTGTCCACCGCCGCTGCTGCTGCTGCAGGCGCGGGTGCGGCGAAGGAAGAATTGCCCAATCAATGAATTGATCTCCGGATGGCGTGTTGATAGGAAAGGTGGGAGATGGACGACAAGGGAAAGATAAAGCGGATCGCTTTCAAGACGGCTAGGGTATGAAAACCGAGGAGGAATTAGTGAGGCAATCAACAACGAGTTTGTACGACACGAATCTCGATGTGCAATCCAGTACAACACGAATCTTGACCCGGTATCCAACAACACTATGTAGTCACTAGGAAATTTTGCAAGGTTTAAATTTTGAAATTTTAAGTATAATTGGAATTAAATTAAAATAAATTTTATGAATTATTTGAAATTTAAAGAATTGATATAAATATGAGATTTTATTATACCTATTTGATTTATAGTTATATACTACCATAGAATTGTATATTTATTAATTTAACACTTATTATTTAAAAATATTTTTATTATTTATTTTTTCTTACTCATTAGTATATATGCCCTTTTGATGATAGATTTTAGAAATTTTTACGTATATAACATCTAAAACTACTGAAAATATATATTTAACACCCAAACTTTTATATTTACTAATATACAACATAAAACCCCTCTTTTAATCAATTCTAACATTTCGTTTAAACCTTCCGTCAAAAATCATTATCAAAGATGTCTTCCTCTTCAACGACATCCTTTCGAAGTGAATAAAAGTATATCATCGCTTCAATGGAGTGGTAGAATAGAAGGAAAAGGGAATTTTATGTGGTATATTAGTAAATATAGAAATTTAGGTGTTAAATATATATTTTCAATAGTTTTAGGTGTTATATATGTAAAAATTCCTAGATTTTAACAAATATAAGTTAATGATTTTAATCTAAAGTTTAAAAAATGTTAATGTCATACATTTTAATTCACTTATATTACTCTCGCAAGAATAGTCAGCTTAACTTTATATTTCCCACTGGTTACTGATGATTACTATCAAGGGCGAAGGCATGAATATTTCTTAGTGTACATTTGCGATTTTAAAAATATTATCAACATTTCATAAAGACTTTATTGTAGCATTAGCAATTTAAAAAAAAACGAGTTTTAACATAAAAAGATTAATTAAATATGAGAAATAAAAGATGATAATCAGTTGTTTAGTTTTAGTTACATAAATTTATGTTTATCAAATTCATAAATTACATACGATCAATCATTTATTCAAGTGTGGAATATTTAAATTTGATTCTAAACAAAATCTTAAATTCTAGAATCAAATAGGAGAAATGAAAGATCGAAGAAATTCTTCATCCATTGATGATTATCAATAATCATAGATTTTGAGTGCTTCTAAATCTTTTTAAACCTTAAATTGATGGTATATTTTATAAATGAGATTGAAGGCTTATATATATATAACTTCTATCCATAATAAAAGTTTTTGAGATAATAATAGATAGTTTTAATTATTAAAAAGGCGATTTTAATAATTGAAAATGACTATCCAAATTGTTGGCTTCTAAAGAAAAATTTGGACTATATGTTGAACTTATTTAAAATGCAATACATTATAAAAACTGTATTATAATTTATTTAAAATATAATTAGTTAGAACAACAAACATTCTCCCACTATCTAAATATTCCATTATTACTATATTAAGAAACAAAATATATGAATCATAATGATAAATCCCCGAATAGAAAGTATTATCTCACATGCATCATAGTGAGCTTTTGCATCACAATAAATATGGTCCACATAACTTTATTTCATGTCTAACTTTAGTGATTCATATGTCCTATGTGTTAACATTATTAAGTAACATTTATTGATTTGGAATTCAAATTAGATTTATTTTGGAAAGCTTTGATGTCCAATTAATATAGGAGATGATTATTTCTCTAAATAAGTGATTTGATTGAGGATTATTTTAGGAAGCTTTTTATTTATTTGTGTGCCCCAAATCTATGAATAGGGAGTTTTGAGGGATGTTATTTGCAAGAGAGATCAATTATAATCTTTCTTCTCCTCCAATATAGTGAAATCATCACCCCCTCCTTGTGTACGTAGGCATTTTCATCGAACCACATAAATCAATGTGTTTTTTATGTTGTTTGTTGTGTGATTTTCTGATTTATTTTATTTCCACAGTGTCTATTGCACAACAATTGGTAATAGAGCTAGATTTTGGTGGGATTTCCATAACAGGAGATCAATCAGTTATTTCAATTTGTATGGTTCGTCCAGGAGAAGGAAGAGAGCCGGATTAGTGTAATTCTCGCTACATGAGATAGTTGCAATTTTTTTGAGGCTATGAGATCTGGTGGAGCAATGGATACATCCATCACGACAGTGGATAAGGCGTTATAAACCATCAAGTGGTTACACATCTTGTCAAAATTGATGTGACAAAAATTGATGGCAAAGAAAACTTTGGCATGTGATATGGGCTCTGAAAACTAATGCCCTAGAACACCGTTAAAACTCTCCTGCAAAAAGAGGAAAGGTCAGGGAGTGAATTTTTAGAGCCCGCAGATTTCTGAAAACTCCACTGAGGATATATTTCTCTTTCCATATTTGGCTAGTTGCATATGCGCTATAGTAGCAACTCAAATATAGTAAATTGAAATATACAATTAATAAATTGTAGAATGTAATGAATTTCTTGTACTTCTCAAAGTATGGTTCTAAATTATTACAACTATTAGATAGAATCTGTTTATCTACTTGTGTTATTTTGTTTTGTTGAGTCTCTGTAAACTGTGGGGTAATATATCAAATTTTTATCATTGATCCTCATCTTTTATTTGTGCATAATGGATCTTCAAAAGACACATTATATTATAAAGCTAGGGCATGGAGCAAACATCCACCTAACCAATGATATAATTAATATTGGAAAAACTTAAGCTAACATCCACTTTGGTAGTTTTGAAATCCCCACTACTTATACTATTGCTACTGTTGTACATGTTCAAGGAATGTCTATTAATTTCATACATAAAGGCCTAATCCTACTCAAGCATCAACACGATGTGCCAATCGAACTTTGTCGCAAGTACAATCTATTGGAGTTATTTCAACTGAAGAGGTCCTTAGGAAGAGGGCCTCTATTTTTAAAAGGCTATCCCATCATAAAGCCCTGATTATGAAGAGGGTTGTTATTGGAGAAAAAATTTCTCTAACACCTATGTCATCTGCTATGTGGCCAACTGGGCCATTTGCACCTGGAAGACATGATGGTGAATCTTCCTCATCATGAGTTAAACTATCCATGAGGTAAATTAGAAAAAGAAATGTAGTGTTGCGAGAATAAAATTTACTGGCAAAATAACCAATTGTTCCTTCAAATCCAAAGCTTGAAGTGAATATTCCTACAAATAACAAGTTTGCAAACTTAAAATGGGTAAAGAGGAATAATTCCACTTGTAATGTTAAACAATAATTTTGGGCTCAATAACATCAAACTACTATTCATTGAGATAAATAACATGAAACCTTGTCAGTAAGAGTGCATAAGGTTCTGAAAGCTTTGAAAGAGAAAGGTTTAATAAAGAAGAAGTATGAGCGATATGTTGTGATGAAAGCCAAGAAAAATATGCCTAGAAAGTTATCCTTTGTGATAGTAGCACAATACATAACAAAACAAGTTTTGCAAGGAGAGCATCATAGCGTGAAACTTAGAAATCATGTTTGATAATCCACTATCGAAAGGTACCTGTCAAAAGGTAAACAATTATGGAGGCCAAAGTCTCATGATGAAAAGTCCAAAGGTGTGACATCTGGAGTATATTCCCAGATATTAACTAATAGAAAAATCTGACAATAGTGGATTGCAATGAAGCATATTTTTGCTGATGATTCATGATGGCCAACACTTTGGAGAATCCTCCAAGGGATCCCATCACAATCTAACCACAACTTCAGAGGAGGAGAAGGTGCTCAATTATGATCCTCTAATTGAAAGTTTGTTGATGCCCCATGTGAAACAAGAAGTTCATTGGAGGTGTTGCTAAAAAATTCATGTAAAAGAAGATGATAAAGAAGAAGATGATAAAGAAGAATATGATAAAGAAGAAGATGAAATAATGGTCATTAAAGATGTATAGTAAGGCATACTTGTGGACAATCAAGTTCACAAGCTTATCAACAAGGAACTTTAACTACAATTCCTCTTAATATTGTGCAATAATAAGAAGGAGAGAATGAAGAAAGATTATTTCTTATCTTGGAAAGTGAAGAAGAAGAAGAAGAAGAAGAAGAAGAAGAGAAAAAAACTCGAACACAAAGAGACATGCAATGGGAAATGAAAAAATAAATATAGAAAAATCTCTCAGCTCAATATCAAGATAAATGAAATGATGAATCAAATGAATATGATGATGCAACTATTGCAAAAAGATGTTGTTGTAAATCTTGTATTGGTTCAAGCTTCTAATCAACAAGAATCTAGTAGTGGGCCAGTCAATCCACCAGTTAGCTCAATGCCACAAGCATTTGGAGTATAAGATGTTCAAAAAAAAAAAAAGAACTAAACTAAATTTAGTACCTTTTTCATTCCACTCAATCTAATCTAAGTTCATATGAACTAGTGCCAATTGATAAACTTGATAGACTTATTAGTGAAAAAATTAAGGCCGTTATCACACCTAAATAACCAGTAAATTTAGTAAGCAAAGGGCACTCATATCTTGATGAGTACGATCAGGTGACATATTCTATGGGATATTTAGTGCCAAAATTTAATACTTTCAATGGTAATGGAAATTCAAAATAACACCTAGCTCAATTTAATGCAACTTCTGGAAAAATTGGAGGTGTTGATGATTCACTCTTCTGTCAATTTGTTTGTAGTTTAACTTCAACCACTTTTAAATCATTTATAAAACTACATAATGATTATGTCAAAACTTTTGCTGAATTGGAGATAATGTTTATGAAAAGATTTGCTAGTGCTGTGAAAAAGACTACTATGTTGACCTCATTTTAGAAAAAAAAAAAAAAGACTCAGTAATAAAGTATATCACCAGTTGGAGAAAATTGAGTATTAAATGTGAACAAAAATTAGAAGAAGATCATGCAAATCAATTATTAATAGGTAACATCGATGATAAGATGGTACCCTATCTTTGCATGGCTTCAATTTTCACATTTCAAGAGTTGCTAGATCGGGTAGAAAACTTTGAGAAGCTAAATCTTTCTAAATCTAAAATTTATATGGATAGATCCAAAAGAAATAAGGCTCCGATGCAAGAAAAGGTGAAGCTCGTGCCTCTTATAATATTAATAAAAGAAAGCAATCAATAATAAAGAAGACGAAGATAAAGAAAGGGAATATTTTTATCCTTAGTAAAAGTTAATACTTTGAGGAAACAATAATAAACCAAGAAACTTTCATACTGAAGGAGAACGTCTTAAACCAGCAATGAGAGAAGGTAATCGAGCATTTTCATCTCTTAAAGAGAAAATGACAAAAGAATATTCTCTTAGAAGAGATAGTGTGGCTATGTTATTTCGTCATGCACTCAAAGCAGGTCAAGAATTACCAAAATCCAAAAGATATGAAGAGGCAGATAAAACTGATGAGCCTAATTACTATCAGTATCACCAAGTGATTAGCCATTCTATTGAAGATTATTATGAGTTCAAAGATCGGTTAAAAAAAATATATGAAAGGAGATAATTCACCCTATCAAAGAGTGTTTTGGTGCAACGAAAGAAGGAGTCAACAAGAGTGATTACTTCGTTCCCTGTATCATCAGTTGAAGAAGCAAAAGAAGCAGTGATGCAAGAACAAAAATGAGATATTGCTATTTCAAACAAGATAGTAAAAATGCTAAAGCAATTTGAAGGAATTCCTGTGTAAAATGAAAGTCTCCGATTGAACTAGTAGTTGAATTAAAAATGAAGCTAAATTCAAGTATATTTATTTCTAAATTATCACTTGGGAGACATTTTGATCAAGCTAGTTCATCATATTTTAGCAATGCATTACCAAAGAAATAAAACATAAGTCATTCTGTCATTCTTTATAATTTATCAGTAATCTTAAAGAATCTTATCAACTAGTAAGGCATCCTATTACCTAAGATTATTTCATATCTCAGCTTTAGATAAATTAGATTAAGGGAGATAATAAAAGTGATGATGAAGAACCCCTACTAGTTGAAACATATCGAGTTATTTCAGCAACTTTAAACACTTTTCAACACACTCCTTTTCAAATGCTTAATGAAGAATTTACTTTTGCAATGGAAAGTAATTCTAAAAGAGTGACAATTGAGGCTTGCATGATGCTACAAACAGGTGCTAATTAAGAGGAAGACTTATGTTTTATTGATGAAAGTAATCATAACATACAGAGATATCTCAAATGAATCACATGAATGTAGATAGTGACTCTGAATACTTGGAACAATCTACTCAATTAATGAAAGAGGATTCTGAAGGAATTGATATGCTCGATGAATGTAAACAAAATGAAATAGTCCAAATATAATTGAGAAGTGGTAGAAGGTTTCCATCACCATCGAATAAAGGACTATGAAAAAAAGATAAGGATAAAGATATAGTGATTAATGAAAATATCATTCCTAATAATCTTAAAATAAATTTACACTAAGAAAGGGAGTAGATTATAATATCTTATCCCATCTAAGAAAAATTCTCGCATAGCTTATTGTGTATGAATCTTTTTTTATATCAAAGGATCTTCGGGAAACTCTAATTCATGCTCCTAAAGATTTAGAGAAATATGAAGCATAATTTGTTGAAAGATGTTTAATTGAAGTTTTACAAACCCAAAATGAGCCTTCCATTGCATTATCTTAAGAAGATCTTATGCTTGGGACGACAAAGCATACTCGCCATCTAACTATCATAGCATAAAGTGATGGTATTATAATAAGTATAATTTTAATTGATCCTAATTCTTCACTAAATCTCATTAGCTTGTGAGCATTGAGATTACTCTCAATTGATGTTCAACATCTTCAACAAGATAAATTAATGGTGCATGATTTTAATGTAAAATGATAGAAAACTATAAGATCATTTTTTTCTCCCTCTTAAGTTTGGAAAGCTTTTTATATAAGCTAAATTTCATGTGATTGATACAGATACTTCATTTAAAGTACTCTTGGGGCGACCATAGGTTCATGAATATGACATCGTTCTATTAACTCTACATCAATGTATGAAATACTTGAGAGATGGAGAAGAGTTTAGAGTTTAAGGTCAAAAACATCATTTTATTATCCATGAAATAAAAATCTATGAATATGTAATGTACTTCATTCAAAAAAATTTCTCAACCAGTAAGGCATCATATTACCCTAGATTATTTCATCTCGCAACTTCAGATAAAGTATATTAAGGGAGATATATAATAAAAGTGATGATGAAGAATCCCTGCCAATTGAAACATGTCAAGTTATTTCAGCGACTTTAAACACTTTTCAACACACTCCTTTTCAAATGCTTGATGAAGAATTTGCTTTTGCAAAGGAAATAAATTCTAAAAAAGTGATAACTGAGGCCTGTATGATGGTGCTACAAACATGTGCTACTTTAGAGGAAGATTTATGTTTTATTGATGAAAGCAAATCATAACATACAAAGACATCTCAAATGATGCACATTGTTGCGGATCTATTTTCATGGATTATAATTTTGATGATAGCAAACACTCTTATTTCTCTATGACTGTCTTAGCTACTGACATTTCAGGTCCACACAATCAGACTGTAATTTAGAACCAGCTCAAGATTGGGTAGACTAGGTCTGAGTCAGTTTGTACTCTTTTCCTTTCTTTAGTTTATTGTATTTGGTGTGGCTCCTGATGCTTTATAACTTGGAAGATTTTTTGACTGTTCCCTAGAGTTTTCTATTTTTGGTAACATCGTCCAGGATGATATTTATATCGGCCTGGACGATCGGTTCAAAAATAGAAACCCTAATTAGGGCATCCTTCTCATTAATATAGCCGTCATTAAGCGGATCGGCCTGGACGATACTTGTATCAGCTAAGACGATAAGCTCAATTAAGAAAGAATCAACCATCATGATCAGTTTAGGTATTCTTTATTTTAGGAAATCGGTCAGGATGATATACACATCATCTAGGACGATCTAACTCAATTATGCCAAAATTAATCTGGTATCTTTGGAAAGCATTAAAGGCTGATTGATACGATCACATCGGCCGGGCCGATCGCAGGATCGGTCGGGACGATGTCTTGGATGATTTACATCGGCCAGCATCTATTCCGGACGATGATTAGGACGATTGAAATCAGTTTTAAACTAATTGGCCAGGACAATATCTTATCGGCTTGGACAATGTAACCAATTTTTTTCTGATCGTCCCAAATCGTCCCGGACTGATTGAGCTTAATTTATACTGATCGGCCAGGATGATATGCCTATCATCCTAGACAATAATGTCAGAAACTTGCATTAATGAGCTCATTTTGAGATCTTTAATTTAAGTTTATGCATGACACTTTTTGTAAGTGTCCTTGGTAGCCATTGCAGCTTCGTTCTTGTGGAGGAAACTTGAAGAGAGAGCTTGAAAGGGAGTGAGGAAAGGGTGGAGTTTGAGAGGGAGAAGATCCTATGAGGGGGGACTCAAGGGAGTGTGGTGGGGGTTCCACACGGTTGCTCTGACAAGCTCGCACCTGAATACCGTCGAATTCAAGACTTGTCTTGAGGGAAGGTGGAAGTGATTTTGTAAGGGCTTCTCCGCCTAGCTGTGGGGGCTAAAGGAGAGACACTTAGTTTAGTGCAATACTTGGAGGGTGCCTCCAAGGAGTGGACGTAGGTCAAGGTTTGACCGAAACATTATAAATCTGGTGTGTTCTTTCCTTTATTACTTCCGCTTTTATTTTTCAACATTGTGTTTTTCATCGTGGTGAATCTTGGTTTTGGTTTTAAGTTTGAGTTTTATTTTAAATATCGATTCACCTATCTCTCTTAATTAGCCTTGGGCCGATTCATAAGGCTTAACATCCCTAACAAACTTTCAAGTGGTATCAGAGCGGGATTTATATAAATAAGTTTTTGAAACTTTTAATTTTTAATCAATGGCTAATTTTTCTAATCGTAATATTACGGAAGGTTATTCAATCACCAGACCATCTTTGTTTGAAACTATTATATTTAATTTTTGGAAAATTCGCATGTCTACTTTCTTGTAATTGATTGATTTTTGTATGTGGCATATGATTTTAGCTGGTTATTCATTATTGTCACGGGTTTTAGATGGAGTTAAAACTAATATTCATTTTAATCAATGAAATAGGGAAGAACAAATCAATGCTCAATTGAATGCAAAATGTTTAAATTGCTTTTTTTATGCTTTAAATTATGAAGATTTTATGTTAGTATCCACATGCACTACTGGTAAGGAAATTTGGGATAAACTACACACCATATACAAAAGTACTAGTGAAATCAAGCAATCTAGGTTGAATTTGTTAATGCATGATTATGAAATATTTTCCATGAAACCTTATGAAACAATCTTAGACATATATACTAGGTTATTCAAATTGTTACATCAATGCATGCTTTAGGTAAAGAATTTTCAAATTTTGAAAAAGTTAATAAAATTTTTCGTTGTCTACTAGATATGTTTGATGCTAAAGTTATTACTATTTATAAATCAAAGAATTTGAATGAGTATTATATTGATAATTTGATTGGTTCACTCATTGCCTATGAGCAAAGTTTAAGTCAAAGACTTTTGGATGCAGGTGAAACGATAGTACTAAAAGCTGAGGACATGGAGAAAAGTGATGAGTTATCAAGCCCACTAAAGCACAAGCATAAGAATAAAAAAAGTGGAATAAAGGTAAAAATTGTAAGAATGTCAAGATTTCTTCTGATGTTATTTGCTTTGGATGTAGGAAGCTTGGACATATAAAAAATCAGTGCCCTAATTTGAGTACTCTTCCTGCAAAAGAAAATGGTAAAACAAAACAAATTATAAACTGGTCAAATAATGAAAAGCAAAACATTTCTTGGGCAGACCTGGTTTTTGAAGCATCGGACTAGGAGCAAGATGGTGCTTAAACCTTTGTTTGTATTTTTTATGTTTTGCATGTTTTGTTTTGTTCTTTTGTTTTTGTGATTTTATATTTTTTATTTATCTTTTCTTTCTTTTCCTTTTTCGGTTTCTCTTTGATCAACACACACGATCACTTTTCTAAAAATAAAAAATCTACCTACTATATTTTTCTTGAATTCCTATAAAAGTTGTGGTTGATTTTTCTAAAAACAGTCAGAGAAAGGAAACTCATGATTTTGTTTATCTTTCTCTCTTCTTAAAGATGTTATTTTACTTTTGATTCAAAATCTTTTTCATATTTTAAATTGGATTTTAAAACTGATCTTTTTCATCTCCCTATATTTTTTCTATCGAATAGGAATCTTTTGCAAGATTGTGGAATCCACCTCAAATTTTTTTTAATCAAGTAGTTCATTCTGTTTAATATGGGTTTACTTTAGTTTTGAAAATATAAGAAAGAAAGCATATTTTTTATTGAAAAAACAAAAGTGGCCATTGATGCCAAAACAAAAGATGCACAATGACGCCAAATTGAGAAAAAAATACACAAAGTGTATTAAAATTAAAAGATGCTCAAAGAGCCATTCAAGTAATAAAAGGCATAAAATGAGCCCACAAAAAAAAAGTTTATTTTTTCTTATACTACTAAAAGCCTAAGAAAATCCTTGATATGTTCGAAACTTGTGCTTGAAAATCACGATTCCTAACTCAGCAATTCGTGCATTGATCTTCTATTAGATATGTTTTATGGAAGGAGTTTTGGAAAAATTAGTGTTTCTTTTTCTAATTTATTCCTTGATTTAGATATTGGATTAAAAAGTTTTTGAGCCTTATAAGCTTGGATTAACAATGTATGAATTTCTTACTTTTTTGGATTATACGTTATCGATCCATTCTTTTCTAAGTTTTTGAATAAAATCAAGAGGTAACTTTCTCTTTTTAAGAATATTTATTTTGTTCACTAGATCAGGGATCGTTTTTGGTGTTTATTGTTCTGATTGTTTGTGCCTCTCCTCTTTTTGATAATGTCAAATGGGGAGAACGTACTGTTGATTTTGTGTCCTATTTTTTTCTTTCAAAAAAAATTAAAAACAACAAAAATTCCTTTTATCTCCCATATTTTTAAAAGTTTTATTCTAGTGAGGAGGAGATTAGGAGAAAATTTTTTTCTCTTTTGAAAATTCAAATCGTAATGTTTGTCATCATCAAAAAGGGGGGGGGGGGATTGTTGCGGATCTGTTTTCATGGATTATGATTTAGATGATAGTAAACACTCTTATTGCAAACGCTCTTATTTCTCTATGACTGTGTTAGCTACTGACATTTCAGGTCCACACAATCAGACTGTAATTTGGAACTAGCTCAAGATTGGGTAGACTAGGTCTGAGTCAGTTTGTACCATTTTTCCTTTCTTGAGTCTATTATATTTGGTGTGGCTCCTGATGCTTTGTAACTTGAAAGATTTTTTGACTATTCCCTAGAGTTTTTTATTTTTTGTAACATCGTCCGGGACGATATTTATATCGGCCTGGACGATCGCTTCAAAAATAGAAACCCTAATTAGGACATCCTCCTCATTAAGGCAGCCGCCATTAAGCGGATCAGTCTGGACGATACTTGTATCGGCCAGGACGATAAGCTAAATTAAGAAAGAATCAGCCGCCATGATTAGTTTAGGTATTCTTTATTTTAGGAAATCGGCCAGGACGATATACACATCGTCCAGGATGACTAACTCAATTATGCCATAATTAATCTGGTATCTTTGGAAAGCATTAAAGGCTGATTGATACAATCACATCGGCCGGGCCGATCGCAGGATCGGCCGGGATGATGTCCTGGACGATTTACATCGGCCAGCATCTATTCCGGGCGATGACCAGGACGATTAAAATCAATTTTAAACTAATTGGCCATGATGATATCTTATCGGCCTGGATGATGTAACCAATTTTCTTATGATCATCCCAAATCATCCTCGGCTGATTGAGCTTAATTTATACTGATCGGACAGGATGACATACCTATCGTCCTGGACGATCATGTCGACAACTTACATTAATGAGCTCATTTTGAGATCTTTTATTTAAGCTTTTGCATGACACTTTTTGTAAGTGTCCTTGGTAGCTATTGCAGCTTCATTCTTAAGGGGGAAACTTGAAGAGGAAGCTTGAAAGGGAGTGAGGAAAGGGTGGAGTTTGAGAGAGAGAAGATCCTGTGAGGGGAGACTCAAGGGAGTGTGGAGGGGTTTCCATACGGTTACTCCGGCAAGCTCGCACCTGAATACCGTCAGATTCAAGGCTTGTCTTGAGGGAAGTTCACCAAAGAAGAAGATCTCCTTGGTGTCAAAGAACCCGGTGACTCCGCCGCACCGGGGAAAGTGGATGTGATTTTGTAAGGACTTCTCCGCCTAGTTGTGGGGGATAAAGGAGAGACACTTAGTTTAGTGCAATACTTGGAGGGTGCCTCCAAGGAGTGGAAGTAGGTCAAGGTTTGACCGAACCACTATAAATCTGGTGTGTTCTTTCCTTTATTACTTCCGCATTTATTTTTCAGCATTGTGTTTTTCATTGTGGTGAATCTTGGTTTTGGTTTTAAGTTTGAGTTTCATTTTAAATACTGATTCACCTCTCTCTCTTAATTAGCCTTGGGCCGGTTCATAGGGCTTAACATCCCTAATGAACTTTCACACGTGAATGTAGATAGTGACTATGAACACTTTGAACAATATACTCAATTAATGAATGAGGATTATGAAGGAATTGATATGCCTGATGATCGAATATAAACCAAAAGAAGTAGTCCAAATATAATTGAGGAATAGAAGATGATTTCCATCACCACCGAATAAAGGACTATCAAATAAAGATAAGGATAAAGACATAATGATTAATGAAAATATCATTTCTAAAAATCCTAAAACAAATCTACATGAAGAAATGGCGTATATTATAATATCTTATCTTATTTAAGAAAAATTCCTGCATAGCTCAGTTTGTATGAAGCTTTGCTGATGTCAAAGGATCTTCAAGAAATGCTGATTCATGCTCTTAAAGATTTAGAGAAATATGAAGCATAATTTGCTAGAAGATGTTTAACTAACGTTTTACAAATCCAAATGAGCTAGCCATTACATAATTTGATAGAGAATACTCGCCATTTGTCAGTCACAATAGAAAGTGATGGTATTATAATAAGAAAAATTTTATTTGAGATTATTCTCACTTGATGTTCAACATCTTCGATAAGATAAATTAATGGTGCATTATTTTAATAAAAAAATGACATAAAATAATAGAATCATTTGTTCTCCCTCTTAAGTTTGGAAAGCTTTTTACATAAGCTAAATTTCAAGTGATTGATACAAATACTTCATTTAAAGTAGTCTTGGGGCGATCATGGGTTCATGAATATGATATTGTTCTATCAACTCTACATCAATGTATGAAGTACTTAAGAGATGGAGAAGAGTTCATAGTTTCAAGTCATATACATCATTTTGCTATTCATGAAGTAAAAATCTATGAAGATGCAAAGTACTTCATTTCAAAATCAATTAAATTCTATGAAAATATAGCATCAACTTCTAAGATTATAAAGCAATCTAAAAGGAAGCTGAGAAAAAATAATTAGGGGTTGTAACAAAGTAATTAAGAAGAAAGAAAGCTATGCTAACTCTTCCTAAAAAGGTTAATACATCTTCTAAACCTAAAAGAAATGTTCCTCATCTAGGAAGCGATATAAATGAAGATGATGATTTTCTCGCTAAATTCAAAAAATTGTGCAAGCCTTTGTCTAATGATAAAATGTAAGCATAATACTTTGATTCTAAATATAATTGTGAGTCTATTTATATAGGCAAGATATAGTCTATCTTTTTGAGAAAAATGACTAATTTGTCAATTATCAATCTCAAGAGATACATTTAAAGTTATACCTCTCTAAAATTTTTTTAATGAAATCACTCCTCCTGAGATTCATAATATTGAAGAACTCAAAATATTTTATGTATCTCCTCTATCTAGTGGTAGTGGAGGGTGAAGCCTATTATATAAATCGGGGGAGTATCATGATGAAAATTTTGATTAGCTCCAATATTTTGATATGAAGATATAGTGCCTATTAGAATTTTATAATACTATCCTATAATTATTCAACAAATGATACAAAAATAAGAAATTCATGGAGATATAACTAAACGAAGAAGTCATTTATTTCAAAGTATATGGTATCAAAAGAATTTATCGTCATCACAAAAAGTGATTGTCTTATGACCAAAGGATTTGAATTTTTTATATCTAAATATCCATGGAGAAATACCTATTATATAATAATAGGAAGATACTATATAGTTGAAAAAGAAATAAAAAAATGATTTTCATGAAGTAACTATCTTTGGTGATCAAGGTGTGGAAGCCAAAATCACACCTGGCGAACTTGAAGATGGTCAACAGGTTGCAACCATGTTGTCTCTTGAATGCAATCCTTAGACCATCGTTGCCCAACTATCATCTTCAAAGCACTATCGCTCGACTAGCATCCTCTGAATACCATCACTTAACTCTGGTTGTGTGACCCTCCATAATCTAATTTGAAAAAAAAAATATTTTTATTCTTTATTAGATAAAAATCAGAGTTATCAAATTTCATTTATCAGTAATAAAATTAAATAATAGTGGATGCAATTCTATTTATCAAAACATCCATATGCATATTTATTCATTTCTCCAAAATTATATATAATACTCAAGAACCATACAAATATAATATATCATTTTAATCTTGAGTACAAAAGAATAACTATAAAAAAAAATAACTACTAATAAACCTGGAGAAACTTGATCAACATCACACTCCTGATCCTCTGCCTTGACTTAAAATCATTTAAACCACATATAATGAGCTAAATAATCTAACATTGTATCAAATCCTATAACTGAACCAAAAACACGCTAAAGATACACTGTGCATGTATAATCAGTTCAATAATGTGATCATAAATCAGTGCAGAAATAGTAAAACTCACATATAGTAGTAGCAAAGTTTGTAATCAATAAAATGATGCAATATAGAATCCAGTAAAGTAGTACAATGGATAAATCAATAAACTAATATGGGTGTCAAATCACTAAAATAATCGTCACATCAATACTATCAATTTGTGATAATTAGTAAAAGAATCATATAGATTGATAAAATCAAAGCATCAATAAAGAATATTGTAAATCGTATCAATGTAGTGAACCTTGAGCAATAATATCAATGTAGTAAACTAATAACAATAATCACATTCTATATCAGTATCAGTATAATATCATAATCAATAGCTAAGTATGTCGTATAATCAATCAATTAGTAAATAATATAGTGAATCAAAAATACTAATAATAATATCAACACATACTAATGGTATCATTAATATCACTATCAATAACATTTTCTATGTAGTATAGTAAATCAATAAACATTGTCATCAGTAACAGTAAACCCATAACAATAATAGTGAATCCATATAATGATAATAAATAAGTAAACTATTCAGTAATAATGATTCAATAACATGCATTTCAGTAATCATATTAATCAAGTAAAAAGTCCTAGCTTAAGCATTATCTTTCAATATTAGTAATCCATAATCAATTATTGTTGACTAAGTAAACAGAGTTGTCACTCTTTTTCCTGTCTGCATAATAATAACTCCTTATAATTCACAACGAGTATCACATGAATCAATTGAGGATAACACTAAATCATATATTTAAAGGAAAGCTTGCTAGCTTACCATCCTGTATAGGTCATCCAGTCTTCAGCCAATGTCAACCTTTTAATTATTTTTCACTCATATTAATGTCACATTTTTTAATAGTAATAGAGATCAACTATTACTCAACCACATGTTTATATTTATTCACAATACAAGTATTAATAATATGCTTAAATAAAAATAATTACTTTTATTAAAAAAAAAATTACACAAAATTTAATAACTTCTATTTTATCTGGTGAAATTTAGAAATATTACAATCAAAATCACCAAAATAATCAACACAATATGATATAAAAAGTTACACGATAAAAGTTTAATAAATTCATAAAAATATAATAAAATTAATTCTAGAGAGAATTAAATGATTAAAATAAAAATATTTGAAAACAGAAGTAGGATTAGAGTCACCTACCGCAATCTAAGTAAGTTCAACAAAAAAAAAAAAAAACATAAGTTCAACAAAAACGACAAAGCCATATGGTGGCTAAAATTAGATTTTTTTATTTTTTATTTTTTTTCTCTTTCCTTTTTCCTTTACTTTCTTCTTTTCCTTCTTCGGCAAGGCAAGACGTTAAAATTCAGAATTTTCATTTAAAAAGAAAAAATCATTTCAAATTTTTGGGTTATCACAGGTTGCCCAAACATTATCATCCAATTACATCAGTTGGACCACTATCACTCACCCAACAATGATTGATCAAGCATTATTGTCTAACTCTAGTCCTTTCACTATCGTCACCTAATTATGATTTCCAAACCATTATCAAATAACTAAACCCTTAGACTTTATTGCTAACTAATTATAATAGTATCAATGCAAGCCATCATAAGGTTCGTGGAAGCCATCAACACCGGCTCTAATTCTCAACATTAATACTAAGATTCATACTTGACTTCTTGGTTTTTACTCTCTTATTCATAAAGAAGAACAATCAAACAAAGAACAAGTAATCTCTTGAAGGCAAATCTCATGCCTTAGGGCTTTTCTAAGTTACATTCCATAATCTATTTTTATCCATATTACACCAATTATATTATATCAATAGCTTCCCTAATCACAATAAAAAAACACCATCCATAACCGATGATAAACATTACTTGAATCATTTCAATAGGGCTAAGTGCCATGTTTTCCATCTTTTTGTATTTTTTCACATAAAAAATCTGATCCTCTTGCGACCTACTTTTATCTGTGTATGTGCTGGATCTTTATACAATGCTATCACGTTAAACTCTCTTTTCTTACCTCAAGTTCTCTAGTAACATTTATTATTTGAATGTATTCTAGTTGTAAGCATTTGTATATCATCTATCATTAATTATTATCTTCTTATCCCAACATAAAACATTTTTTTATATCCCTATCTGATTTTGCCAATTATTTTATTGTATAAAAACTTTTAAAAAAAATAAATTATCTTAACACATTTTTATACTTCTAAAAATAATTATGATCTTTCAGATACAATAACAACAAAATCAAGTCTTTATCCCATTTTGTGAGGTCAGCTACATAAATCTTTTTTTCTCTATTGTGTTCTATTAAGAGATAATTTATCATTTAAATTTAGTAAAAAAGGTTATTTCTAACATTTTCTATCCAAGTCTTTTTAGGTCTACTTCTACCTTTCTTAACATAGGTCAAATCTTATACATCTACTCTCTTAATCGGGTCATCGAAAGGCCAATATTTTATGTGTCCAAACCATCTAATTCAACTCTCTTTAATCTTATATGCCATTGGAGCTACTCCAAACTTTTCACTTATATACTTATTTCGCATTCTGTCTAATAACTTTTGAGAGCACTTCTCTTTGAATTTTATCATATGCTTTCTCTAAATTAATAAATATTACATATAGATCTTCTTTATTCTCTTTATACTTCTCCATCAAACCTCTCAATAAATGTATAACTTCTAGACCTACCCAGACCTATCCAACATGAATCCAAATTGATTTAGAGAAACATTAATATCGCGTCGTAACCTATGCTCAATAACTCTCTAATAATTTTAATGTATGAAACATTAACTTAGTTCCTCAATAATTTGCACTCTTGTACATCACTTATATTCTTAAAAATATTAATCAACACAATTCACTCATCCGATATCTTTTTAATTCTTAAAATAATATTGAAAGTTTTGTAAGTCAAACAATTTCATTCATCACCTAAGCATTTCAACACCTCTATTAAAATATCATTAGGTCCAACATCTTTCCACATTTCTTATTTTTAAACCATCTCTAATTTTGATTTTACTAATACGACGATAAGAATAAAAATCTTTATTTTCATTTAGGATGCTAATGTTATTAAGGTCAATGGTATTTTCACAATCTTCTTTAAAAAACTAATCAAAATATTTCATCCACCCTAAAAATAATTATTCAACTTAATAAATCTTAAACCTAAGATATGAAATAACAAAATGTTGAGAGTCATAACAATAAGTCTTACATAAAAGTCATAGTAAATGATGTAGATAGATGCCTATGCACACACATTGCAACAAACATCTATTTACCAATAATTCATGTAATTTGCATATACGATAATTTAGACATTATTTGAGACAGCTTTTTCATTACTTTTAAAGCATCCTTCAGTACCAAAAATTTTGTAACTAAAAAGTTGCTTCAAAAATAATAAAAAGACTCACAAACAAAATCTTAGTCAGTATATACAAAATGATAAGAGCAGGTGATGTCGACTCACTCCTCTACTATATATATATATATATATATATATATATATATATATATATATATATATATATATATATATATATATATATATATATATATATTTGGATCAACTCAAGAAGCCTAAAATCGACCAATTATTAGTATAATAGCCTTTAAGTCCTTAGCAAATTTTTTTTTCTTTGGGAAAAATTCTCCAGAAGAAATTCCTCGCAAAGACATAAGGATTTTTTTTTATATTTAAAAAATATTTGTTATTTTAAATTCTTCTAATGTCTCCAAATGCAGGAAAGAGACTTCCCTCATCCATTCCTTCTTCCAATGTCTGCAAATAAAGATAATTTAGAGAATACGAAAGCTACTCGCGGCTTAGTCACTACCTACAAACCACCTAACACAAATATCTAATATATTTATTGAGTAATAGCCTTAATAGTCCCAAATTATTACTAAATGACTAATTTAATTTTAAACTTTCATAATAATCTAATATAATCCTCCTACTATTAAAAAATATGATCTCAATATCAAATATAACAATAAAAGTTAAAAATTAGAGTATTTTAGATATAATAATATATGTGAATTTATATTATTATTATTATATTTATTATTTCTCATATTAAAATAAATAAATAAAATCATAATAAAAATTAACATAGGCTACCGATTATACACTATTATTATTTAATTGATTAACTTTTATTTTGAATTTATTTTAACATAATAAGTAAAAATATATAAATAATAATAATATAATCTCATATACATTAATATTCAAAATATCCTTACGATTTTTGCTTGGAGACTAAATTAAAATATTTTCTAATAACTGAAGAACTATATTAAATTATTATAAAAATTTAGGACTAAATTGAATATTTATTAATAATATAGATATTATTTTGAAATGTTACTCTATATTTATTTCTCTCATTAACCTATCACTAATATAGTGACATTATTAGATACCGCTGTGTATCAAATACTCATTCCGACCAGTTGAACATAATTAAATAGCAATTCACTTAAAATCAAGCGCCACATTTTTACTGGAAGGATTATTTTCATTCAGTTTTATCATGTTTTATAACAATTGTTTGAATAATAATGATTTTATCTTTTTATGATAAATGAATTGGCTCGTAAGCCAACTCAATTTTATAAAATTAGACACAAAAGCTCGAGATTAATTAATAAAGCTTAAACACAAGGTCAGGCTGGGGTGACTCGAGCTCGGCTCGACTCATTTACACCCCTAGCTCCAGCTCGTAACGTCAGCACAGCAAACTCAAAATACAAGTCATTTATCAAGTCCATTTCAAGCAAACTCACTAGTTAACTTGACTCAATTACACCCCCTAAATCAACATCTCAAAACAATAATTGCAGTCATAGCCAAGCCAAGAGAATCAAACCTTAATACTATTACAGATTTTGATGATTTGACATAATTTGGTGTTCAAATGATATTATTTGACGAAGGCAGAGACAAAGTGCTTTAAACAAATATAGAATAGAAGATTGCGGGGAGAGAATAATTGGTGAAAGAGGATTTTAAGTATGAACAATCACAGGGGAAGCAAAGAATTTACAATACGCATATATCTTCAGAGATGGTGGCCTATTATGATGGAAATACCAGTCGCGAGAGTCTGGTTACCTGTATAAACCGAAGAGTTCCACTATGGTTGGAAACAGCAGGTTGAGGAGGAATGTGCCTGCAAACCCTGCCGAAGCATCTAGACATAAATAATGGCAAAAGGAAATTGATGGAAGAAATATGAGAGAGATCAATAGAAGAAACAAATATCAGAGTTTTGAATGTGAACCAATTATAATAAGCCATGCATTTTACAAGTATATTTTATGGAAACAAATTTCTCAAATTAAAGTATGTTATACTAAAGGATCTAATGAGCATTAAAAGATACCATCAAACTCAGGAGAAATTATTATGTGCGAACGCAAAATGGTATCCGGAAACCAACCAAAATGCGTCATGCCACCCCTTGCTCGATACCGCGGCTCGGTACTGCTGACGTGACGCATTTTAGTTGGTCTCCGGATACCATTCTGCGTTTGGTCTCCACACAAAATAATTTCTTCAAACTCAGAGGAGAAAAAGAAACAAAAAAGTAAGACCATATTCCATCATGAAATTCAAGTTTCGTTGAGTATTTCTAAAACAACAGAGAAGCAATCAACTAGAGACGATCAAAATGCTTCATTCTGTTTTGCATCTTACAGCAAAGATTCATTAAAGCCAACAGGATCAAAGCAGAAAAGTTATTTGGCCCTTTAACTGCTTCAACAAAAGTGAAATTGTCACTATTTTAATCGTTTCAACAACTTAGCTGTGACTTGTGACTATTATATGATATGCTCCCAAGTCACAACTCTATGCTGGCCATGGAGAATGGGGTAATGTCAAAGAAACTGTAGAGGTAGCGGATTCTTGTTTGTTAATTCAAGCAGAAACTTCTTGATGCTGAAGCTTAAAGGCTTGGTTTCTTAGGGGAAGAACACTGTGCTTCCGCTTATGCTTTTAAAGCATGATCGTATTTAAGTATCAATATTCGTGAACCCAGAATGCACGATTGATAGCCAATTTAGCATAATAATCCTAAACCTTCAAGACAAATTTGTTCAGCCTTACAAGATAATTACTTTACCTTAGCCACCACAGACTCGAACGCTTAAAGATTAGAGAGGCGGTTTGCAGCGATAAAATCAACCTGTCCATACCACATAAGAGATGTCATCAACATTATAATAATCGAGAAAAGATGGTATAGAACATCAAGATATGGTCGAAGAAAAATCATATATTCATAAAGTCTAACACCATTTATGCCAGATAGAAAATATATTTCAGAAAAATGTGATTTCTGAAATACTTTTGAGTGAAAATGAAATCAATACTTTTGAGTGATTTCAAAGATGCTTTAAAGTATATTATTTTTACTTCCACCCGACTAAATCATGAAAGCTAGAAAATTCTTTCTTCTTTTTTTTTCAAGCATGTTCAATCCACTGGCATGCCAACATGCAAGTTGGGTTAGGAGAGAAAGAAAGGAGAGAAGAGGGCTACCAAAAACCAACGTGTTAGAGCAAGAATTTGGGACCATTTGAAAGCCTTGTGCCTACTGAAAATCCTACTTTGACCAACTCAACCCAGTTATCCATCTAATCAATGTTATGATCACATCCCTCAAGTGAAATTCCTAAATATTTGTGACCTATTCGGCGTGCTTTGCTATGTGCTCGGCCTTGATTAATTGAAAATTTAGAGTCTTTTATCAAACTTCGTTGAAGTGGAATTTAGTTCCTATAGTGTTGATTCGTGGATCTTTTGACAATTTAATTGTAAGGTAGGACATCTAATGTGAGTTCATGCACGTTATAGAAATGTGATAATAAATTAAAAGAAGAGGACCCCAATGAAACCTGAGGTTTGCATGATTTACAGCTACAACCTGCTGGAAAGATTTTCTTGAGCCTTATTCTATAATTTAATAGATTTTAGTAGAGGGCAATGCAAATATGAAACTACAATCTCGGAGAATTGAGGGAAATGCTGATTGCTACCATCCTGGAAGCTTAAAGGAGGAAAATGTTGATTGCTACAATCTTGGGAGCATAAATGTTCATTGATTGCTGTAATTTAATAGACTTTACTAGAGCCTGTGAAGCATGTAAAAATCATTGAACATTAACAATTAAAATAAAATTTTAACTTTAGTCAAATCTTATACGTGTACAGATTGGATTATATTCTCTATACCCTTCACAACTATTAACAGGTACTTCCAAGAGTTAGTATCCATGTACTAAAATGAGGCATGAATCTTCGTGTTTGGTGATTTCTACCCTTGTTCTTATTATGAATTAGTTTAGTAGTTAGTGTGATAGAAATTTTATCAAGTGCAATATATGTTGAATAATTTCTCATGGTGTGAATCTTGATCATTGCTGAAATTTTACATTTTTTGTTCAGTATTTTCTTTGTGGGATTTCATTTTTTTGTGCAATCGTTGTTTTGAATGATAAAAACACAAGTGCTATTCTTACATTAAAACTGCCTAATTCTTATAAAATTTATGATATGGTAACATGCAAATTGTGGTTGTTTATATGCCTTTATTGTGCATCTCATCCTAGTAAACATATTAATAAAAGAAGATCATGGTTCAAGCAAACATATTATAACTACCATAAGCATACAAATTACATTCAAACATTCAATGGGAGTTATAATATTGAGAAATCTTCGATTTCGATCAGTAATTTGGAATATTTTGAAGATTGTCAACTATTTGATTTTAAAAAATTTAAATAAGTTAAATCAAAATTAAAGAGTTGTGCTCAATTATTTTGACAAAATATTACAGATGAACCTAAAACTATATGGACTAATCTAAAATATGAACTTAAAAAAACAATATTTGTTATTAGATAAATATTAGGGATCAATTGAATGAACAATTTAAGCATTGAAGACAAGGTAAAATGAAAATGAACAAATTGATAAAGTAAATCTTGAATATGAAAATTGTTAGTTTTGTGTGGAATCTGATTGTGTCGATCAATCAGGTTGTGATGTTGAATAAGACCTCAATTTTGTTGGTCAAGCTTGACGAGGTGCTTGCTGGGGGTAGCAGGGAAGCTAGCTTGTCCCCTGCTTGGGGGCTCATGGAAGAAGCATTGAAATTTTCTTATTCTTGTCCTTATAATGTCGTGGAGTTGTGAATTCAACACCAAGGCATTATGGATCCCCTTTGGACAGAGAGCTCAACATCAAGGCGCTATGAATACAACGCCACAGTGTTTTAAACACATTGATGCAATGTTACTGGATCTTTTTGAGAAAGGAGTCATCGTCGAGACACCATGGGTATAACGCCACAGTGCTGCGAGTCGGTTGAGCTGATTTTCTCTTTGATTTTTCAGAGTTGTATCCAATTGAAGGGGTGTGTAACTCATAAAAAACTCCTAAATCTGTGTCTGGAGATAGTGGACGTGAGTGCAAAGTGAAGAAGAGAGTGCTAGAGTGAAGACCTGCACAATTTTGCCCATTTTCATAGTGATTTCTTGGTGTGCCTCCATTTTTTTTCCCGATTTTGGGTTTTTCCATATTAAACCCTGATGTTCTTTCCTCTTCGCTGCATTTTCTTTTTTCTTGTTTGTTCCATTCATGATTAAATTCCCAACAAAAATGAATAGCTCGCGCCTATTAAAGTTGATAAACAAATTGAGCAAGCTTATTTAACTCTTATTGAAGTATCCAATGAACTTATCTCTAGCAATCAAACTAAAATATATTTTGTTTTTTATTCTTAATTTCTTAATACACAAATTCATTAAGAGGAGCTTATAAGGAAATGAAGTGTGTGACTATTTTAATGTCTTTCTAACAAAAAAAAAAAAAACACAAAATAATCATCAAACTGACTATTTATGTATGACCAATTTAGTCTCAAAGCATCACATTGACCCAATTTAATCTCTCGGCTATATAAAATTGATCTGAAATACTCCCTCATGTTGTTATTATGATATAAAATTGATCTCAATTAGTCCTAAAGGGATCATTTTAGATCAATTTTGTACATTCAAAGGACTAAATTGGAGCAACATTATACTCTGACATTAAAATGACCACATATGATAGTCGGGAGACTATTTTGAAATTTAACCCACTTTCTAAATAGGGAGTGATTCAACAAAAGATTAAGTTTCAAAATTTATTCTATTTGGATGAATCTAAAAGTGCATAAATCATCATCCCTAACATTAAAGCTATTCCAAGTAGCTTTTATAAGAAGAATGTTAGTCCACATTGCATTTAATATTTATGTGGCTTGATGATTTATTTTTACCAAAGCAACAATGTTAGTACAAATAAAATAATTATGTTCAAATTTGCTTGACGATTATCAATTTAAATAATTAATTGAAGCTAGTTATTCAAAGCTGAGCATATTAATGTGAACCTCCTCAACAGCACCCTTTTGTTTTTTGGCAATAAAGTTATATGAATCTTCCTAGAAACATCCTATGTCGTTTTAAAAGATTTGTAACCTACAATTTCTATAGCCTTCTTGTGTCATAGTTTGTAGTTTTGCAATCTTCCTCTGCTTGCAAGATTTAACACCTTGATTTTATCTTCCTCTCACAAAATTTGCTGATCTCTACAACTAGACTTCTATGGCTTCCATCAATTGTTGGGATTTATATGTTTCTAGCAGCAACTGTAAGGAATTCTTTTATGGTGTATTAATCAATATATAGAAAATTTCAAAGGATTTCAGTTATTAGAACTACGGGTCTTAGGCTTATACAAATTGAAGTCAATTTTTTAATAAAGGTTCTAATTAGATGTATTATTCCTTCTACTTTTGAAAGTCCGACTCTTTAAACAAATAAGAGACTTTAATCTCAATAGAATTTTGGTGCTTATAATTAGGGGCCTTAGACTCTCAAACAAATACAAAGGAAAATGAATTTTCTTCTAAATAAAGTCCTAGTTGGATGTGTTATTACTTCTACTTTCAAGAATCAACTCATTGAATAAATATGACACTTAAAAGATTTATGTAAGATGTTTAATTCTTGCTTTGGTCACATTTTCTTTCTTCCTTTTATTTCTTGCTCTAAAGTTTGTTATTGTTCTGATTGTGTGATTAATTTTACCTAAATCAGATACAAATTAAATTTTATTGCGTTGCATTCTTGATTCTAAATCTCTCTGTTGTGTCTACTATAATAAGGCTACTAAATTATCGCCTGAATTTATTTCTTCTGAATGTTGGCTTTAATAAAAAATAATGAATATTTTTAAGATTGATAGTTTGTGATTTGAAATGTTTTGTGTGCATGTTGCAAGATTTTTGTCTCTCATAATAAATTAGCATTAGAAAATCTTAAAATCTAAGATGTGCTACATCATCTTGCTATGATAATGAACTGAATAATGGAAAGATGGTTCTAAAATGATGACAAATAATTGTAAGCAAGTATTTATGACTTACTATATGCTAGTTTTGATTTTTTAATGGCTTAAATGTATCATAAAGAGTTAAAATTTGTTGTGATAACAAGTTCGTAATATTCAAAAGAAATGATTCCTGTGAAGAAGGGAACATTTTAAATTCGCCCTAAAATTATTGCTATAGCTAGTAGCTATAAATAGTTCTTAAACCTTCAAAAATAAAATAATGAGTAAATGAAGTTTTGCAAAGGACTTAGGCTTCGTTTGGGACGTCTTTTTTATTGCTTCTTAAAATGGAGTTTTAGTAAAAATTTTAAATTTTTTACTAAAACTCCGTTTTAAGGATCAATAAAAAAGCTGTCCCAAACAAATCCTTACAGATAAAACAATAGGCTAACCAAACATCAACTATCAAGGTATAAACCCTCACTTCCCAACTATACCCACCTAAATATTGTTGTCATGAAAACTTTTACATTCGCACCTGTTTCAAAAAGTTGCTACTTGCATAAATTTATGTAATCAATAACTACTAAAATAGAAGAGCTAAATGGTCATTGAAAATAAAAAGATGGGTATTGTGAACAGCATACCTTGCTCTAGGAATTTAGAGCCTCCAGTTGCACTCTCAGCTTCAAGAGAAGCCAAATCATGATGCCCTTCAAATTTCCTGTAAAGACAATACATTAATCATCTTATCATTACAAGAATGAACTATAAGTTGAGACTTTAAACATGATAATTAAAAGTTCATCCTGCAAACAATTAACTAAAGGCTATAAGTTACCTTTCTATTCCAGGACTAAGTTGATTTTGCAAGAATGAGTACAAATCATGATGCACTGTATTTAATATCTCTTTCCCTGTGGGATCATCAGCTCTATAAAATTTGGCATCCTCCTAGAAATTAAGTAGTCAACATTATTAATATAAGAGAGGATCATTCAAACGAATATATATATCATGAAAAAGAAGTTCCCACGTTCAACTGCTTGACTTACTCCAGAATTTTCGACAATACATCCAGGAATGCTTTTAGAAAGAAGATTGATGTACTGCTCCATGGCTGTCTCAGGTGTCATGCTCCCTAATTTTTGCCAAGCATGCCTTGCATTAATTAATCAGTAGTCTCATTACTGACATACAAAAGATATTAAAAAAAAATTAATGCAGTAGGAATAAAATAGCAAATTAAGCTCACTTGAGATAAGTTCAATGAGGTTTTTGTATTATCTTAGCTTGGAAAAAAATTTGCTCCTTGTAACAAACCGATTTCCAGTTCTAACACTTCCATTTCAATTGGGACAATAGGACAGAATGATATGTTTTGTTTAAGCTTCGTTGATCTATCCTATTCTAATAAATAAATAAAAATGCGTCTTCTGATACAAAGGAGTTTCCATAACTATGAGGATTCGAAGTAACAAATAATTGTCAGAACAAGGTAAAAGACAGGGGAGTTATTCAATTAGATGGCTACATCAGTGCATATATTTTTCTGAGGAAATGCCACCATGGATGCATTCAAGGCTAGAATTTGTCTTTAAAGTACCCAACTGTTAAAGCTATTTGCTAACTCTCCTTCTATTTGAAGGAGAAAATTTGGAACAGGAGAATAATCTGACCGAAACAAAATCAGGATGAGTTTTATCATCATTATGTTCACTCTGAGATCGATGATTGTTTAAGTAATCTATATAAAACTTCTATTACACTAATCTCAAGGAAAATTCAATTACAATAAAACCCACCTTAATAAGTTTGAGCCAAGGCATATGACACAAATTTTTATGAATGATTTTACATAGAAGTTTAGACTTATTTAGTACTTTGTCCTATCCTCCTTCACCTTGAAAATATTTCCATTATTGGCTTATTGCAACCAAGCTTCAACAAAATGAATCAAGAAGTGACCCAGCATGTATCCAGCTTCAGAAGTTAATTCATTTGGCATCTACCATATCACCAAATGCGTTTCTTCTCCAGATTTTTAAAGCAGCACCTGACTCTGTTTTCCCAAAATCTTCCATTAAGCTCTTCTTAAAATTACGTCACCTCAAACCCAACAAAAAATTTCCAAGTAATAAGCATCAAGCAATCAATTTTAACGTCTTCAAGCAAATATTCTATTTCAGCCATTTAATAAGTTTAAAAGAAAATTACATATCTAATACTTAAATCTCTATATTTATTTATATACCATTTTTTAAATCACGTTAAATTAAATATGTATGAATAAAATAAATGTTATTATTCTAAATAAATTAATATTAGGAATATTTTTTATGTGATTTAAAAATTCAAATATAATATAAATAAGTATAAAAATTTAAATATTAGATATGTAAATAAAATTAAACTAAAAATATAATCAGCATTCAGGGGAGGATGTTCGTGCAAGAAAGACGAGATACAGTACCATCTCGCCCGACCAGACACGTTAAGAGGCAATGGCTGCGACTCATGGCAAGGGCCCTCCGTCGCAACCTTGTAAAATCCGTACAAATTCATTTGCACATCTCTGCTCAAGCGAGCCAGCGCCTCCGCACCAGATGAGCTAACAGTATACTCTGCCGCCATACTAAAAAGCTTTTCCAGCTCACTCTTATCAATCCTCTCCCACTCGTCCTCCCCGTAAAGTAGAGATCCTCCCCTGAACTCAATGCTAACCTCCTTTCCCCTGCGACTGCCAATCTCGGACACACCTCCGCACAACATTTTCAATTCAGATGAAAACAACTTGGCCTCTATCAGTTCCCCTTTCTCTTCTTCTTCCTTGATGTCCTCAGCATCGTCTCTCTCAATAACCATCGCCTCAGCCATTTTCTTAGCATTAATCTCCTCCTCCTTCTCTCCAACCTCAACCGTATCAGCCCTCATCTCCTTTCCGCTGCCTCGCACCTCATCCGATCTTTCTGCAGAATCCCCCATCATGCAAGTGATCTCTCGCTCAGATCCGAGAAGTTCCTTTCCTGTTTTGAATCCATTAACGGCCTCTTCGAGCTCTTCCACCTCTGGTACAGGCAGCTTCTCCCTGGAATCAGAGAGATCGGCCGATGCGAGGGCATCGTCGGGGCGTTCTCCATCACCAAATCCATCGCCAGTAATCTTGCCGAAGAGAAAGGCGAAGAGGACGGAGAAGAAGGCGGTCAGGAGAAGCTCCTGATAGAAGTCCAAGTCCATTTTTCCTTCTCTTTATCTCTTCTCGTTCGCCTCTCCCTTAGCTTCAAATCCAAGCAACTGGAGATGGAATCCTATGGCGAAAAGGAGAAAGAAAATGGAGAGTGTGGTCGGTGGATTTTAATGGTGTTACGGAAGAGAAAGAGGAGTACTACAGAGCGCCAAAAGGCATATTCGGAACAGTCAGGTGTAAATATTCTCGATTACTTTTGAAACTCGTCGCCCAAGCGTGGATTTTCCGATTTCTGTGTGCAGCTTACGTGGCGCGCTCTGGTTCGTTGATTTTTTTTTTTTTTTTGGACATTTAGGCCATTTAAGTCAAACTCACACACACAACGCATACATATAAACTCGAATCTTGGACCTCTTAGGTAGAAGCCTAAGCTCTCAACCAATAGGCCAAGAAGAGTTGTGTAAGTTGGCTTCTTTGTCTAGCCCGTCTTTCCTTTTCCATTGTGGCCGTGGGCGTTGGAAGCACGAGTCACGGCAAAAGTGCTCTGCGGGTGCGCAGAAGACCACCAAAAAGTTTATGATATTTATTTTGAATTTTATATGCTTATAATCAAATATAACATCTGGATAATAAAAATTAAAATTTTATGGGCTCAAGATCATTTAATTTTTGAGATTATAATAGTACTAAAATGTTGAAAGAATCCCTAATAAAATAGTTTGAGTACATTGATAGTAGAGTATTTTGATGATTACCAGTTAGATTGAGTATTTTGACATTTGATGTTAATAATCTTTGTCAAAAATCTCTATTTCTTGAACATCGTCATCTAATAACCATCGTACATCCACCATCGCTCAATTATAATAGCCTGACCATTGTAACTCAACTACAGTCTGTAGACAGCCATGCATCACAGATTTCATCACTAATTATGATAACCATGATATTTTATATAAGATTGATGCATGTCATAAGCACATGCACTAACGCTCGTTGATTTCATTGCTAGCCATCACAAATAATGTCAATGCATAGCATCACCAATAAGGTTGATATATGTTTTCAACACCAACTCCAACTATTGACGTTAAGATATATAATACACCTCTTGTATAAATCAAAAATGATTTTTTTAAAGATAACTCTAATACCTCAATATTACTTCAAATTCCACTATAAAATTCATCTTCCATGGCTTATATATACTACATTGTATTAATGTCTTTTCTAATTATGAGAAAGAACATTACTTATAATTTACGAGTTACATTAGTAAAATTATTTTAATTGAGTCAAGTCTTTTTTTTATAACTTTTAATGTTTTCATGTAAAAAATGTTTCTACCACTTACAACCATCTTTTATTTAGATTTGTACTATAGATCTCTATCTAAAACTAAGAGGCAAGCATGAATATTCTCACACGAAATAGTTTGATGTCATTTATGAAAAATATTTTCAACATTTTATAAATATTTTTTCAATAGCCGACAATCAATCTCTTATTCAAGAACAATATAATCTAGCTTTGAAAACTACCTAAGTTCTGATTTTGAAGGATCAAATGAGTAGGATGGAGGAACATCAAGCTCAATCCTTTAGTACTTAGAGAATGCTAGATAACCACACCATGATCCCCTCAACTTTACTAGTTCAATCCAACCTTCTTATGATGCTCGACTAGCTCATAATTTCTCTAAAAAAATTGTGAACTTGACCCAACATCACCCTCATAATGTTAAAAGATATAAACTTCAATGAATTAATTAGGAAGAATTCCTTCTAAGAGAATCAAGTTACTCATCACTATAGTTTTCAAAAATCTTTGCCTTGATTGGTGTTTTTTTTTTTTTTTTTGCATTCCATTCCAAACAATCATGCATATCTAGCAAATCCAATAGAAGGATCCAATTAATGAAGCAACTCAAAGAAATTGAGCTCCTCATCTCATTAATGCCCTCCATATATGTTTCATAGCCAATTCGAGTAAGTGTGACTAGAACAGCAATCAATTGATGTGACATCATGTTAAACAAGTTCATATCACCTACATTGCAATAAAAACCACCTTAACATTGACCATTTTACAAATATGGATTGGTGATGTGATGCAAAGGGGAGTTACACAAGAATTTAAAAAGAGAATTAAATGTTAGCTCCTCAAATTATTTGATCATGCATCAAAGTCAAGTAGATCATAAGTAATTCGCGATGTTTAATTTGCTAGGCAAGAAAATACAACGATAGTGCTAAGTCTTTTAAGCAAATGCAAAAGAAAACATAAAACAAAAGCTAGTAAATGAAATCCCATGGTTAATACCAAGTTGTTCACACTTTGAGACCTTTATCACTCTCTTCCTACGGAGACTAGGTTGAGCGGCAGAAGATTGTCCAAGCTAGCATGGAGGTTGCCACTAAGATGGAAGCGCCAAGGAACGTTGTCGTGGAAGAAGATCTCGGAGGTGGAGGAGGCACGGTAGATCGACCTTTGATGAGCCAAGTGTAGACGGAGAAGTGTTCGTCGATGGTGTCTATGAGCGTCGGCACGATGCGGCCCAAATAGTCTTCGACGGTATCGTCGAAGTCAAATCCGACGTCGAAGAAATGTGATCAGAGGATGTCGACTCTCCCGTTGCGATCGTATTCAAACCCGTGGTTCCACTCGGGTTCGTCCATGCATTTTTTTTGTACGGGAGAACGGTGGTCGCCGCAAGAGGGATCTCCAAAGGGAGGGAGATAGGGGTGGCGGCTTGGAGAGGGGAGAGGCTTTGGCCGTGGGCTTGAGAGAGGTGTGGGAATTTTGTTTGGGGGAAAGATGGGTGAGAGGTTGTTGCCTTGCGTGAGAAACAAAAAAAGAAAACTCAAATCACGTCAGGATTTGTTTAGGGAATAAAGCTGGTTAAGTAATTCCAAATCAGATTTGAAATTTAAAAAAAAAAAAAAAAAAAGTTTGCTAGGCAGGAGAAATCGTAACTGAAATATTAGGCAATGTTTAGGTGGCCATTAGGGAGGTATTTAAGGAGCAAGGGGGCCGGCTATAGAGCATGGGGGAAAACGTGGAAATTAAGCAGGTGGAGCCCACGCCTAATTAAATAATTCCTTAATCAAATCTGAAATTATAATTTCAGATTTGATTATATTTTAGGTAACTCCCAAATTTGAATTATTAAGAGGGAATAGAATTTGAATTCCTCACTTAACATTTATCCCTTAATTGCCTTTCTTAATTGGATGAATACCAATTAGGAAACTAGCTTAATTAGGGATAATTTGAAATTCCAGCACGTTGGGTCCAAGGGGAGAAATCCAGCGGCATGCTGTGAGCTGGGCGGCGGGTTGGGATGTCACGGGAGTGTGCTGGGGAGGGAAAACAAAGGAGACGGCAGGGCTTGGTAGCAGGATGGACAATTGGCCCGTGGCCAATTTTTCCTGGCCAGGCCGGCGGCAAGAGAAATGGGGAAAGGGGAAATTCTGGGCTGGGAAATAGTAAGAAAACAGTGGAGAAAATTTGGATTTCCTAACCTTGCGCACCCCTCTTCAAGATCTCAAAGAGATATCGTAACCACGTCGGAACTCACAAAGAGATCCAAAATATTCTCCCAAGAACTCACAAAGAGAACTAAGGAGTGGCGAACTCACAAAGAGATCAAAGTAGAAAATTTTATCCAATTGTTCAATAATCATAATACAAGATACAATGGCCATATAAATAGGCCCAAAAGAAAATAACGCGCAAAAGTCTAAAATGCCCCTTGGGGCTACACAAGCAACTATTACCCTCAGGGGTAAAATGGGAAACTACGAAAATAAAAACATAAAATGAAAACTGAAGATACAAGTGAGATCAAAAATAAAGTCTAGCAATCACGGTCGTCGATCTCCGTGGTCGTCTCTGATAAGCGCGCCGAAATCTCCTATCGATGACCTCATCATTCTCCCCGGGTGGGAGAGAACTCGACCCCATCGAGTGTGTGCTACGAAAGCTCTCATATAACTCCAGCAGGTCCGGGTCCAGTCTCAGTAGCTCCTCTCGATCGATCCACGTGTCCTCTGTCTCCGGAGTTCCTTTCCAATGGACCAAGTACCGTTGGCGACCTCCATCTTTTGTGGAAATAATCTCATCATCCAGAATGGTTTCAATCTTTTCCGCTCTAGGTAAGTGGGGTAAATTGGGGAGTGGAGGAAGGCTAGGGATCTCACCAGGTGGGGTCACACAAGGCTCGTTATGAAGTGGATTGTTGGGGTTTAAATCAGGACCCTCAAAGGCTACTATATCCTTAATATTAAAAGTGGGATTCATATTAAACCCTTCCGGGAGTTCTAGCACATAAGCATTATCGTTAACCTTCGCAAGTATTTTAAAGGGCCCGGCACTTCTCGCGTGTAATTTCTTTACGGACCCAGGAGGAAAACGCTCCGGGCGGATCCGTACCATCACAAAATCTCCCACCTTGAATTCTTTAAATCTCCTTTTCTTATCAGCATGAATTTTATAATTCGTATTGCTTTGTTCAATTTTTCTTTTAATTTCATTGTGTAACTCATGTAAATGGGATGCAAATGCAAATGCAGACTCAGATGTTCTAGTTCTATGACTCATGGGAACTAGGTCAATGGGCTGATTTGGCTGATATCCATACACAATCTCTGCAGGGCTGAGGCCAGTGGTTCGATTCACAGAGTTGTTGTAAGCAAACTTGGCTATAGGAAGCTTTGAGTCCCAATCCCTAAGGTTTTCTCCTACCAAAGTCCTTAGAAGATTTCCTAGACTTCTATTAACAACCTCAGTTTGGCCATCGGTTTGGGGGTGAAAAGCAGTGGAAAATTGGAGCTTAGTCCCCATTTTGTGCCAAAGGGTTTTCCAGAAATAGCTGGTAAACTTAACATCCTTATCGGACACGATTGTCTTAGGAAGGCCATGGAGTCTAACAATTTCTTCAAAATAAAGCTTAGCGATTCGGGAAGCATCGAAAGTTTTGGAGCATGGGAGGAAATGCGCCATTTTAGAAAATCGATCTACGACCACAAAGACAGAATCATGCTTTCTAGCAGTTTTGGGTAATCCAAGGATAAAGTCCATACTCACATCTTGCCAAGGGCGACTCGGTACTGGGAGTGGGGAGTAGAGTCCTGTGTTCTGTTTTCGCTGCTTGGCTAGTTGGCAAATGTGACATCGCTTTAAGAGTCGTCCGACATCGCGCTTGAGACTGGGCCAGTAAAAGCGGTTTTCTAGCGCAGCAATAGTTTTCGCCTGCCCGAAGTGGCCTGTTAAACCTCCTGCATGTAATTCCCAAACAAGATATTCACGAAGGGAGGTTTGGGGAATGCAGAGTTTTTGGGCCTTGAATAGGTACCCATTCTCTACTACAAAATCATCCGTCGAGTGCCCATATCCCGAGGTAAGAAGGGAATAGGTATCGTTAAAGTCCGGGCAGTCCTTATAGTCTTCCTTAAGGCGTTCAAATCCGATAACTTCATTCCTCATCTCTTGGGTGGTCATCAGTCTCCTACTAAGGGCATCCGCAGCTTTATTCTCACTTCCCGCTTTGTGTCTAATCGTGTATGTGTACTCCTGCAAAAACTCGACCCAACGACCATGGCGGGCGTTGAGTTTCTTCTGCGAGTTTATATATCTCAAGGCTTCGTGATCAGAGAAGATCACAAATTCTTGGAGCAGCAAGTAATGTCTCCAGTACCTAAGAGACTGGATGACCGCATAAAATTCCTTGTCATAGGTCGAATACCGCTGACGGATGTCATTTAGCTTTTCGCTAAAATACGCCACGGGGTGTCCTTCTTGAGATAAAACTCCTCCAATACCGATCCCTGACGCGTCGCAGGTTACTTCGAATACTTTAGAAAAATCTGGGAGACGCATCACAGGGGCTCCCACCATTTTCCTTTTAATGTCCTCGAAGTCTTTAGTGGCAGCAGGTGTCCAATGAAATTCGCCTTTCTTTAGGCAGTCAGTTATGGGTGCCACGATGGTACTAAAATTCCTGATGAACCTCCGATAGAATGTGGCCAATCCATGAAAACTCCGAACATCTCTTATGGTTTTAGGTTCAGGCCACTCGTTGATCGCTCTAACTTTCTCGGGGTCGGCTGAGATTCCTCGAGATGAGATTATAAATCCGAGAAAGGTGACGCTATCAGTGATAAATACACACTTCTGAGGGTTCGCATATAACTGCTCTTTTCTCAAAATCTCACATACTTGTTTCAGGTGTCCCAAATGTTGGTCTACGGTCTTGCTATAGATTAGGATATCATCAAAGTAAACGACTACGAATTTTCCGAGGAAAGGGCGTAGGACTTGGGTCATAATCCGCAGTGCTAGGGGCGTTACTAAGACCAAAAGGCATGACCATCCATTCATACAATCCATCTTTTGTCTTGAATGCCGTTTTCCATTCATCCCCTGGACGAATCCTAATCTGATGATATCCACTCTTAAGATCCACTTTGGAGAACAGTGTTGCCCCAGTCATCATGTCGAGCATGTCATCTAGTCGGGGAATTGGAAAGCGATACTTAACGGTAATCTTGTTGATAGCGCAGCTATCAACACACATCCTCCAGGAGCCGTCTTTCTTAGGAGTTAGGAGGGCAGGAACGGCACATGGGCTAAGGCTTTCTTTAATAAATCCTCATTGCAGAAGTTCCTCTACTTGCCTTTTTAGCTCAGCGTGCTCCGTTGGATTCATCCGGTAGTGAGGGAGGTTAGGCAGGGATGCTCCAGGAACCAAGTCTATGACATGTTGAATGTCTCTGAGGGGAGGAAGTCGGTCAGGTAACTCCTCGGGGAAGACATCAGCGAATTGTTCTAACAGGGGTCTTACATTTTCAGGTACTTGCCCTTCATGATCATCATCCACTTCCCTAGCTACAAGGGCGTACATGGGTGTTCCGTGGTGAATCTCAATGTCCACTTCTTTTGCAGTTAAGAAGTGTAGGCTCTTGTTAGGCTTAGGTGGAATAACCTTAGCTTCGCTCTTATCGGGTCGGGGCTGTGAGGGGATCAACTTAATTTTCTTCCCGTTGTGTTCGAACACGCAGGTGTTCGTCCTTCCATAAATGTGGACATCATTGTCAAACAGCCAAGGGCGGCCAAGAATAATCTGACCCACATCCATAGTCAACACGTCACACCAAATTTTCTCCTGATATCCATTGAATTCGAGTGGTATAAGGCTCCTATCTTTAATTTCCATAGAAGTTGAGTTAATCCAAGCGACCTTATACGGATTTAGGTGAGGTGTGGCCTTAAGGTTGAGCTTAGAGATCATCGCTGATGAGACAGCGTTGATACAGCTTCCACTATCGACAATGACCTTACAGTTCTTATCCCCAATTTTGGTAAAGGTATGAAAAATGACTGTTCTTCTCCAATCATCACTCGGCTTGGGTTGGGACAGCGCACATCTAACGACTTGCAGGGTGACGGGTTCATCCTCCGCAAAAGAATCTTCCTCTTCATCCACATGGTGAACTACGTCAGTATCTGGTTCCTCCTCGTCGTCGTCGACCTCTTCAATTATGGTGACCTTATAGGGGCTGGAACATTGTGAGGCAATGTGCCCATACCCATGACACCTATAACATTTGGTTCCAGAATTGAGTTTTTGGGTGTCTCGTTCTGGTGCTTTACCCTTAAGGTCGGAACGTTGAGGGGCTGGGCTAGCAGTGGGTCGACTACTGGTCGAGTTTGAGGGTCGGTTTTGAGGCTGGCTGGTGGAGGAGCGATACTGGTTGGGTCGGGAGTCGAACTGCCTAGTGTGGGAATGGGTTTTGGATTCTTCTAGGTCAAGTACCAGGCTGCAAGCGGCCTCTAGTGTGTCTATCCCTCTAGCAATCAGTTCGGTGCGAAGATCTTCCTGAAGGCCAGCTCTAAACATAGACAAGATTTGAGTTGGGGTAGCAGATTCCTCGCCGTTACAACGAATCAGGGAATCGTCGAAGGCGGAGATGTAATCTTTAACTGACTTGCTCCCCTGAGTTAGCCGATTCCACTTATCCAAGAGCTTAGGGTAGTAGGACGGTGGTAGGTATTTCCTCCTAAGTTCCTGCTTCATGGTTCTCCAATCGCTTATTGGGTGTTCTCCTCGAGATTCACGCATGTTTTCCATATTGGTCCAGTAAAGGTTAGCTTGTCCGGTAAGCTTCATTTCAACGAATCTGACTTTCTTCGCTTCAGAGATGTTGTACCATTTAAAATAGCTATCCATTGACTTGAGCCAGTCTAGGAAAATTTGGGGTTCAAGTGTTCCATCATAAGTCGGGGCGTCGATCCTAATGTTTTTCAAAAGCTGAGCGTCATTGTCCCTCCAAGGATTGTCGTGTTCTACGGGCTCTTGATGGTGTCTAGGATTATGACGATAGGGGTCTTGGAAGTGTCCTGGATTGCGAGGTTGCTCGCGATCGGGTCGGTTGTCGTCACCATAAGGTGAGTGAGGTCTTGATGGCGTATAAATTGCGGGATTCCCGTTACGCTCGATGTTATCTAGTCTGTCACTCGTGTGGCGCCTAAAGTCAGCTAAATCGATTTGTGTGTTGCGAATTTGCTGAGTAACGGTACCTAATTGGCCCAAAATGAGGTCAAGGGTTGCTTGCATATGAGTTGGGTCCATGGTTGGATGCTAGGGATCACTAAGACGGCTTCCTAAGTCACGGACAGCCACTAATCCCTCTGAAAAGTTTGCTGGAATCGAGGTTACAGCAGCCGGAATGTGTGGGAAAGCAAGCACCGACGAGTGGGAAGTTGCTCAAGTGATTTGGCGAGGTTCCCTGGTCAAGGCAGCACCTAAACAGCGGTTGAAGGCTGACAAACGGAAGCCTAACAGCTGCAGGAAACAGTGGACAGCAGCTGCACAGATGCCTAAAGTCAATCTAGGAGTTGGGACAGTGTCGAATGAGTGGACAACACTTGGTCAGTGGCTAAAAGTCTACTAAACGCACCCTAACAGTGGCTGGAACAGCAATGACAGCACAGTAAATGCGAGGGAAAAAGGTTCTAACACTTAGGAATCTAACAAGTTAGGTGCTAGCAAGTGATACAACAATAAATAGGTTATGACTTAACTATATGCATGCAGGAAATTGCAAAACAGTGAATGAAAATAGTAAAAAAGTCTTAAATACTAAATGATGTGCATGCCAAATAAAGCTACAATGAAAAGCTAATCCCTAGAATGTTTTCTAAACATGCAAAGCATGGTAACCATGCTCTGATACCAAGATGATGTGATGCAAAGGGGAGTTACACAAGAATTTAAAAAGAGAATTAAATGTTAGCTCCTCAAATTATTTGATCATGCATCAAAGTCAAGTAGATCATAAGTAATTCGCGATGTTTAATTTGCTAGGCAAGAAAATACAACGATAGTGCTAAGTCTTTTAAGCAAATGCAAAAGAAAACATAAAACAAAAAAGCTAGTAAATGAAATCCCACGGTTAATACCAAGTTGTTCACACTTTGAGACCTTTATCACTCTCTTCCTACGGAGACTAGGTTGAGCGGCGGAAGATTATCCAAGCTAGCATGGAGGTTGCCACTAAGATGGAAGCGCCAAGGAACGTTGCCGTGGAAGAAGATCTCGGATGTGGAGGCACGGTAGATCGACCTTTGATGAGCCAAGTGTAGACGGAGAAGTGTTCGTCGATGGAGTCTATGAGCGTCGGCACGATGCGGCCCAAATAGTCTTCGACGGTATCGTCGAAGTCAAATCCGACGTCGAAGAACTGTGATCGGAGGATGTCGACTCTCCCGTTGCGATCGTATTCAAACCTGTGGTTCCACTCGGGTTCGTCCATGCATTTTTTTTGTACGGGAGAACGGTGGTCGCCGCAAGAGGGATCTCCAAAGAGAGGGAGATAGGGGTGGCGGCTTGGAGAGGGGAGAGGCTTTGGCCGTGGGTTTGAGAGAGGTGTGGGAATTTTGTTTGGGGGAAAGATGGATGAGAGGTTGTTGCCTTGCGTGAGAAACAAAAAAAGAAAACTCAAATCACGTCAGGATTTGTTTAGGGAATAAAGCTGGTTAAGTAATTCCAAATCAGATTTGAAATAAAAAAAAAAAAAAAGAAAAAAAAGTTTGCTAGGCAGGAGAAATCGTAACTGAAATATTAGGCAATGTTTAGGTGGCCATTAGGGAGGTATTTAAGGAGCAAGGGGGCCGGCTATAGAGCATGGGGGAAAACGTGGAAATTAAGCAGGTGGAGCCCACACCTAATTAAATAATTCCTTAATCAAATCTGAAATTATAATTTCAGATTTGATTATATTTTAGGTAACTCCCAAATTTGAATTATTAAGAGGGAATAGAATTTGAATTCCTCACTTAACATTTATCCCCTTAATTGCCTTTCTAATTGGATGAATACCAATTAGGAAACTAGCTTAATTAGGGATAATTTGAAATTCCAGCACGTTGGGTCCAAGGGGAGAAATCCAGCGGCATGCTGTGAGCTGGGCGGCGGGTTGGGATGTCACGGGAGTGTGCTGGGGAGGGAAAACAAAGGAGACGGCAGGGCTTGGTAGCAGGATGGACAATTGGCCCGTGGCCAATTTTTCCTGGCCAGGCCGGCGGCAAGAGAAATGGGGAAAGGGGAAATTCTGGGCTGGGAAATAGTAAGAAAACAGTGGAGAAAATTTGGATTTCCTAACCTTGCGCACCCCTCTTCAAGATCTCAAAGAGATATCGTAACCACGTCGGAACTCACAAAGAGATCCAAAATATTCTCCCAAGAACTCACAAAGAGAACTAGGGAGTGGCGAACTCACAAAGAGATCAAAGTAGAAAATTTTATCCAATTGTTCAATAATCATAATACAAGATACAATGGCCATATAAATAGGCCCAAAAGAAAATAACGCGCAAAAGTCTAAAATGCCCCTTGGGGCTACACAAGCAACTATTACCCTCAGGGGTAAAATGGGAAACTACGAAAATAAAAACATAAAATGAAAACTGAAGATACAAGTGAGATAAAAAATAAAGGCTAGCAATCACGGCCGTCGATCTCCGTGGTCGTCTCTGATATCGTCTCTGATAAGCGCGCCGAAATCTCCTATCGATGACCTCATCAATTGGTTTAACACATTCATATTATCAAATTTATCAAATAAATGCTCAACTCGATCAAACAATGGTGAAAAAAATGGTCAATGAACTTGACATTACGTGTATATCTAGACAATAAACTATCATTGCGCTTCAAACATCGATATCACCATGAAAAGACTCATGTATTCGATTTGAGTGAACGCGGTCGAAAATGACAAACAAAAGATGCAACATTATACAAAGTCACCTGAACATCACTCATTCGTAATATGAATAGTGTTAATGCGTTTGGAATATTAAAACTATTCATAAAAAATATCTATATTTCTTTGGTTGTCATACCAAAACAGAATATAAAATTTGCCAGCATTTGAGATGTTGACATTCGAATTAAGAAGCATAGGAAATGATAAATTGTGAGAGAGGGCGACTAACATTTTATTTTTTTAAATTTTAAATTATTTTACTTAAATTTATCATAAAAATTAAAATAAATTATGTATGTGTATAATAATTGAAATTAAAGAACTTTTATTGAATCCTTTTCATTCATATGAAATCTAGGATATCTGTCCTTCAGTTTGGCCCTTGTCATGTCCCTATCCCGTCGATATAATAATGGTGCTAACACTTTCTTCTCCTCTCCTCACGCACACCGGAACCTCTCTTATTCGTACCACTCCCCTCTCTTTATTCTCTTAAGGCACATGGCTAAAGAATAAATTTTTAAAATATTTATGATTAAAATTTTAATAATATAATTAAGTATCTTAAGAAAATTTTAAATAGTTATAATTGTTTCTCTTTTAATTATAACTTTTTATATTATTTTAAATTTTGTTTTTAAATTTTTATTAAATATTTAATAAATCTAATATTGAAAAAAAAAATATATTAGAATATTGTATGAATAAAATTTAACTATAGGTGTCTAATTCGAGTCCAAATGAGCTCAAAGTAATGACTTAATGCAAAATAAAAACCTCAATGATATTAATTAAATGGCCTAGTGGTCTTCAAATTTGGCTTGTGAGAATGGTCGGCGTGTGAAGGCTGAAGGTACAACAATGACAACCTGCCCATAAAAAAGTTCATTGGATTCAGAGCTGTTCGATTTAAGTATTAAATAAGTTGAATTTTTAAAACATAATAGAAAATAAAATTAAACTAAATATTAATAAATAATAGTTTCATTTTAATTAAAACTAGTGGTTGAATAGATTTATTTTTTATACATTAATATTTAATAAAATTTTAATAAGAAAAATATTTTTAATAAATATGCAACATTAAATTTATCTAAATGTTTACCCAAAAAAAAAAAATCTAAATATACTAAATATAAATAATTATATCTCATAATTAAAATTTTTTTTTACAACATTCTAATAAATTTTTTTACAATATTAGATTTATTAAATATTTAATAAAAATTTGAAAACTAATTTAAAAAATATACTAATAAGTTTTAACTTAAAAAAAGTCAAAATAAAAAAAAATATGAGAAAAGAAAAATTAATCTATTTGTTTAAACGTAATATTTTTCTATGTTTTTTAAGGATTTGATTTTAAAACATATTATAATTTTTTAATCATTAATTTGATTAAAATATAAATAAAATATAAAAAATACTAATGCACTATAGTAGCGTACCATTTATCGGGCAACTTGCTATAGTATTTGTATTTTTTAACAGTATGTTGATTGGGCTAGTAAGTAGCTCGTTAAATGAGTAATTATTCCTATTTTTAAAACTCGACTGTTACTTTCTGAATAGGTGATAATCCAAGTCTACCAGCGTGATCCATTCTTTGGTGGAATTAGTTATCACGAGCTTAAATTGCATCCACTATGCGAAGGAAACAATGATTAAAACATTTAATATCTCTATTAGAACATGACATCATTATACAATGGATTGTCTGAGAAGTAATCATTGAATAGTTGACGATCTACACCATCCTGATCACGGTTGATGAAAACAGACATTGTAACTGAGATGCCTATAAAAAGTTGGTTAATGAGGTGTTTGAGAAGGTATTAGATCATCATATTATTATTTGTGATGGAATTACATATCACTGTTTTCTCTTCTTCAAGACTATTTGTCATTTGAATATAATCTTCTTCATTTGAGGAGGAAGACGAGGATGATAAACTTTTGAAATTGTTATTTATTTCATGAGATAAAGTAATTTCGAATAAGAAGTATTTATAGTAAAAAATTTATCATAGGTAAGGAAGCATGAGAATCTTGTGAGAGAGAGGTCATTGATTTGTTAAATCCATCTATAACAAGTTTGAGAAGTGTGACAATCTTATAAGAGATGGGTCATTATTTTGTCAAAGCTTGAGAATCTTATAGGAGAGGGGTCATTGAATTGTTAATTCCATTTAGAATGAGTTGATAAGTATGAGAATCTTATAAGAGAGAGGTCATTACTTTGCTAAATGTGTTCAAAAGGGATTGAGAAGCATGACAATCTTGCCAATAAAATTGTTATAAATAATATCATCCATAGGGTTATATTTACACCCCTTAATTGAGCATCTTCTATCTTCATCAACTTCACATCTACCACCATTAACTTATTAAAAAAAGGCATATACGATCTTCTACGTATTCTCAAGGGCAAGATAAACTTTTATCTGAGTTTACATGGAGATTTCTCAAGACCAAATCACAGGTATATACCATTCATCTGATTATTTTTGGATACGTGTTGAAGAAGCCTACAATAATTCTTGTATAAATCAGATACGTGTAGAAGAAGCCTATAATAATTCTTATATATATTGCCCCTCTTTAGAATCTAATCTATTGTATAAATCATTAAAAGCTAAAATATTTGCATTGTAGATTGTTTTCTTAGACACCTTATAAGACTCTATATATCTTTCTCAATTTTTATAATTTTTACATATAGACCGATTATAATAATAAAGCTTCTTATTTTTTATATTTTATTGCACATTTTGATTCCACTGCCAACTTATTATTATTATTATTATTATATTTCCTTATTAGAACTCCTAGCACATGCTTTGCAATATTCTTGATATTAATAGGTACTTTTTTTCACATAACATTCACTTCTTCATACACAGACAAAATTTGAAGATCTTAAATTTTACTCTCTTTTTTTTTTGTTCTTTAAATGCCCTTATCAAATCTTAAAAGAATGTTTTACTATATTTTTTCATATTATTCTCCTTTATCTTAAAGTCAAAAACTAATAAGCGATGTCGGGTACATAAATTTTTCTTGGAATAAATTTATAATCTTTACAATCTAAATGATATATTTTTCTTAAAATAAAATAATTGATATGAGTTTTACTATATCTATTCTTATAAGTGATAAGATGATAATCTCTTTTCTTAAATAAAATATTAGCAATTACAAAATTATATGTTAGAACAAAATCTAATAGAGTTTTACACCTTTTTTAGTCACTCAAAATACATAACCACTATAAATACTTTTAAAATCCTCTACCTTTGTACCAACATGTCCATTTAAATCTCCTCAAATCAAAACTCTTTTGTAAGGAGGTATATTTTGAATTAATTCTTCTAAGTTATTCCAAAATTTAAATTTTAAACACATATATATCAAAACATACTTAAGGAGCATAAGCACTTATAATATTAATAATCTTAACAATAATAATAATAATCTTTAAAGCTTTTATTTTATCTCTAGATCCATCAAATTTTATAATATTATCCTTTAAACTCTTATCAATAATCACACCTACACCATTTCTAATTGTACGACTTATGCAAGAATACCAAAATTTAAATCCTAAACTATCAATCTTCTTAGCCTTCTCTCCAACCCATTTAGTTTCCTATATGCATATAAAATATTATCTTCCTATGAATCATAATATCAATTAATTCTATTTATTTTCCTATAAAAGAACCTACATGTCACGACCCAATCCGAGACGAGACGGATCCCGTTCGCACCGGGCCGCGACGGAGAAGCTAACCAGGATCTAGCTTTGGAATTTGGTTCGGAACTGAATCTTCCAAACATTTAACTCAAAAACAGACAAACACAGAGCTACTAAAAATATCAAATGCAGCGGAACAAAAGATCTATATGTTTTTCATTCTTTTCCTCGAAATAATCATCTACAAATACAGTACATGGCTTTTAGACAGAAAGAAAGACAGAACAGAATAGCCATGACTGTACAAAAATCAAAAGGTACAAAACAATACCTATACTGATCAGACTCTGAACTAATCCAGGACTTCCTTCCCTTTCCCAGAACCTGAAAACCACCAGAAAGCAAGGGTGAGCTCAACAGCTCAGCAAAGCAACAAACCTCCAATCAAAATCCTCAGAATCTCAAAACCAACACATCAGACAAATCCGTACAGAAATCAGAACGGAATCGGACAGATATCAAATCAAACAGAACTGTACGGAAACAGAAGTCGTATCAAATCAGAAATAGAACTGATCAGACATATCAGATCAACAGAATCAGAATCGTATAGATCATATCGGAACAGAACAAAATCGTATCAGAATCATATCAGATCAGATATCATATAATTAATTAATAGCTAAATTCCCTGACACTGACTGAATCTCATAGGATCCAGGCCCCTTATACCTCCCTTTGTGCTCACGGCACTAGAACAGATGTGCTTATAGCACCAGAATACAAAAATAGTGCTTATAGCACCTAAACAGATTTCCTCGGATCCGAAACAAAACAGATATCATATTTCATATTGAGCTCATTTCAGATTTCCCGGACACTAACTGAATCTCATAGGATCCAGGCCCCTTATAACTCCCTTTTTATAGCATATACAGATAGCATATCAAATCAGAAGAATTTCGGACAAATCAGAAATTACCCAAAAATCGGGCAGCACAACGGCAGTATACCGAATTTACACAATTTTTCTGAAAATAACAATTTACCAAATTTGCATAGAATATAGATCTCAACATTTCAGAACATTTATTCAACTGCACAAAGAATTTCCAAGTTCACAGAAAAATCCAATCGACTAAAAACACAGTCGAATCAAAAATACCCGGACAAAAATCTTCAGAAAATAACCAAAATGTGCACACTCGGCACTTCAACAAAATACAGAAAGTTACACTGTAAAAACTGAACCAATCAAAAGATACGGACGAAAATCACGAACAAAACTTAATTCCGGACAGATAATACCGCCAAAAGCGATGGTTCTGAAAATTGAGAAAGTCGGATTGTGTCTTACCTTGCGTACAACAATATCTTCAACTGTCACAACGGACGAAAACAGACCGGCGTCGCCCAAAAATCACTTTTCCACTTTTTCCTTCATTTTTCTCTCTCCTCAGCTTTTTCTCTCTCTTCAAAATATCTCATTTCTATATATATCCAGACTGATCGTCCTGGACGATCGAGCTTCGTCCTGGAAGATCTCAGCTCTGGAGAACTTCATCCAGACGAGATTTAATTATCGTCCCCGGCGACGGGTTCTCTGGAAAATTTTCGTCCAGACGATCCTGATTTTGTCCAGACGAACCATACAGACAGAACAGTTTTCCTTGAACAACCTGTACCGATCGTCCTGGACGATCCAACTTCGTCCTGGACGAACCTGGAGCAAAACTGATATTACAATCTCCCCAACTAAAAAAAATGTCGTCCTCGACATTATCCAATCCAAACTCAGTCAAAACAAGTACGGGTACAACTGTCTCATGTCAGACTCCTTCTCCCAAGTGGCTTCCCATGCAGTACGGTGCTTCCACTGGACTTTAACCATCGGAATCTGTTTACTTCTTAACTTTCGGACGTCGTATTCCAAAATCAACTCTGGCTCTTCCTTGTACGCCAGATTCTCCTGAATCTCAACCTCATTAGCAGATACCTTCTTCCCAGAGTCGGATACCCACTTCCTCAGACTGGATACGTGAAACACGTTATGCATGTCAGGCATAGAATCAGAAAGCAATAACCTGTAAGCAGCTTTTCCAATCCTTTCCAGGATTTCAAAAGGTCCAATATACCTTGGACTAAGCTTGCTCACCTGACCAAATCTTCTCACACCCTTCATCGGGCTGACTTTGACATACACAAAGTCACCAACCTGAAACTCTACAAACATGTGCTTCTGATTGTAATACTTCTGCTGACGGTCTTGAGCCGCTTTCAACCTTTCTTTAATCAAACTGATCTTTTGAGCAGTTTCATCAGCAAAAGTGGCCCCCAAAACCTGTCTATCTCCGACCTCCGT